>SJXQ01008649.1:706073-729648 GCA_006408695.1 Aepyceros melampus
TACGACCCCCCAACTTCCATAAAGATTTGATCCCACCCTCAAATCCTTTCCATTCAGACTCCCTACAGACTCGTAGGATCGAGTTACCAAAATCTGCAAAGGATCCCATGATGAACCTCCTGCCGTCCCCTCTCCCCATCACCCACAACTCCCTTGAAATCCAGCCCCCTCTTAGACCTGAACCCCCAAACTCTACTGGGTCCAAATCCCGTGGGGGGGGGGTCCCTCACAAACTCCCAGAAGAGCTCCAGTGTCCTCGAATCCCCAAGCACCGTCCCTGGCAGACCCTCTCAGCCCAGGCAGAGCCCTTCCCCCTCTCGGCCAAGTTCCCTGGCACCATCCCCCATACCCGCAGGCCCCGGCCTTGAGGGGCTCAGCAGTCAAGAGAGCAGGCCTCCCTTTGCCCACACAGAAGAAAGTTCCCTCAGCCCCTCGGGCTCCCGACCTCTCCCTGGAGCCTCGGCTGCCCTGCCGTACTCAGACTCCCACCTCCTGGGCTGCTCCGAAGCCCCCTTCCCGGGGGAAGCGGCCCTGGACTCTCAGCGGCCACTTAAGATGGCCATCCTCCGCCGCCGCACCCCCCTCGCCTTCCGCCCCGCCCGCCGCTCCGCCCCCGCGGCTCTCCGCGGAGCCGGGGGTAGCACCCGCGCGCCCCGCCTCGCCCGGGCCCAGCGCCTTGATCCCAGAGCTGCCGACCGCCCGATTGACCTCGGGCAGCTCACGGCGCCTCTCCGAGCCTCGCCTTCCGGCTCTGTAAAATGGGGATAACGTTTTGAGGGCAGAGTCCACGGGACTGTGCTTGTAAAGCTCTCGGCACGGGGCCCGGCATCCAGTGGGCGCTCCCGAAAGGCGGCTATTTTTATTATTAATTAAGGAGTAACGAAGGTGACAGCTGTGTAAACTGTAAAGCGCGGCGGCGGAACGAACGGGTATTATTAGCACCCGCCCCCGCCCCAGCTACTCCCTCCAAGTCAACAAACTTGAGCCTTTGTGGGCGGGACGCGGAGCCAGGAGCTCCCCAGACCGGGTTCACTACGTCCCCCCCTGGCCTCTTGCCCTTCCACCAGGAGAAGGAGGCCCCGGGCCGCCCGGAAAGGTCAGCAGCTCTTAGGAGGGTCTGGCCCGCCCCTCCCCAAAAAAAGACCTAGCCGGTGGCGGCGTCTCCTGGGAGTCCGCTTCCTGCCCCGCCCCTCCGCCCCCTGGATCCTTAAAGGCACAGGCCTCCCGCCTGGTTCCCACTGCCGCCAACTCAGGCCGCTGTCAGAGGATCCCCTTTAACCTGGGAACTTTCACTTCGCTGAAAAGAATCAGTGTCTGGGTCAGTTTCAACGAGTTCCTTTTTCTGTTTCAAATATACAGTGACTTTACCCAGCTGGAGCAAAACCAGGGACGTGGAGAGGGGTCGGTAGGGCCTTTCAGACTGATAAACGTAATGACTGAGACCCACCCACACGCGAAACTGTCTTCAAGACCTCTCCAATAACCCAATTACTCGTCCTCTAATCTGTGGCCAACTTCCCCCTTCAGTTACCTCTCGTTATGAGGAGGCGAGAGAGACCTAGACTGAGTCTTCACTCCTGGCTTCTAGTTTCAAGTTGATGACACCACCTGCCTGGAGTTCTCATTCAGGTACCTGCAGGTACCTGCGCCTCTCTGAGGATAACTGTGGTTGGGATGTGGAGACAAAGGCTTCCTCCAAGGGGAAGCCGGAGACCCTGAGGTAAACTGAGGCCCAGTTCCTGGGGGCTGTGTAACGACAGAGCAGTCATCCAGGAGAGGCACACCTACCAATCCTGGAGGGGACAAAGGTGTTAGGGATAGTTCCCACCTCTCAGAAGCCCTAAGAGTTTCTGCCCCTCTTCCAGCCAGGCTTCCAGGACTCAGCAGGGCTTAACTAGGGCTAGAATCTGCAGTGTTTGCTCTGCAGGAACCTCACAGACTGCCCTCTTCTCTGAGGTGCCAAGCCCCAACTCTGCCCCTTCAGTCAGTATCACAGGTGAATTTGTTCACACACACACACACACACACACACACACACACACACACCCAGCCTTCCCTGGACTCCAATCCCCAGTTTTCCCATATCAGCAGAAGGGAGACAGAACCTGGGGAAAAGGCCTTCCTCTGGGACCCAATATAAATAATGAAGTCCTGGACTTGGCTCTCTCATTTGGGGCTACAAGGGCCACAGGATCCCTGAGGACTAATAATGTGCAGGCACTGGGCACACATGCTTTCTAGGCAACATTTCACAACTATGAGAGAAGGAAGGATAATTATCTTCATTTTATTGAAAAGGAAACTGGTTTAAGAAAAGTCAAGCGACTGATTCATTTTCACATAGTGAGTAGCAGAACAGGCTCATGTTTTGTTTCTCTAATCTGAAGGAATCCAAAAACTATGGAATCTGCCCTCTACCACACACAAACTCAGAACCAAAATAATTCATCAGACTCAGATGTGTTGGTCTATTTATTAGAACTGGCTGTCAGAGAAACCCCAAGCCCCACCCTGGAGCAGGAACTGGATGACAAAGGGATAGATAATGAATGGAAGCGCGCTGATGGCTCCCTCATTTGTGGGAGCTGAACTAAGCCCAGCCTGGTCATCAAACCTGGGGACAGGCTAGACTCAGTCATGGAGCCAGAGTGACAGCATCAGGGCCAGGCAGAGCGAGAGAGGTCTAATTCCCTGGGGCCAGGCCTCAGCAGTCAAGGCCAAGGCATAAAATCTCGCCACCTCCTCGTTGGGGTTGCCCAGGGCAGGGTCGAACCACATCTGGATGCAGCGGCCACTGCCCCGGCTGTAGTTGCTGAGCTTGTAGGAGTGACTCCAGAGGCCCTCACACAGGGCTGCAGGTGTGGGGAAGTAGGACTCAAATGTGCGGCAGATGGTCCCATTTGGACACTTATTAGATCCTGCAGAGGGAGAGAGGATGGGCACATACATTCTGTTCCTAGGCCCAAAGCTTAACTCTGGCCGCCCCTAGGAATCCTTGCTCAACCCCAAATCCTCAGACCTCCTTTCTCCACCCCACACCTCCATCTCCCCGGCCCCTAGCCCTCACCTGAGGTCCAGTCCCAGCCCCTGTGCCAGTTGCTCTTGCAGGTGTGGGAGGTGGGCAGTCTTCCCACCAGCTCTCACAGTCCTCTTTGCACAGGGGCACGTTCAGGAACCGTTCTTTGCGCCACTTCTGGTTCACCTGGGGAAGAAGGTAGGGGCAGGGAGGCTCAGTCAGCCAGGGATGTTGGTAGGAACAGCTGAGACTGAGTTGGGGGCAGCCTGCTGGGGTGGAAGGAGGGAGACCCCAGTACCTCCTGGATCCAGGGCCCCAGATTGGGTGAGCACTCGTACAAACAGTTGTCCTGAATGAAGTGGCGCTGGCAGGCAGGTTCCATCTTGCCACAGTGGTCCCAGGTAAAGTTATACAAGGAGGAGGTGTCCTTGTGCAGCTCCTGACTGACTCTGGCAGAGCAGCAGGCGTTCTTCTTCCAGGGGGTGCACTGGGTCGGGAAGGCATGAGACTAATTGCCTCCAGACCACAAACTCTGCCACCTCCAGCCTCTTCCCATTTGGCTCTTCTTGCTCTCCTGTCTCAGGCAGGTTGTCCTAAGAATGCTCACTATTAAGACCCTTCTGTCCTTGGCCTCCAGAAACTCCTGTCTTGGCGGAGACACAGTTAAAAGACATGGGGGCAGTGAGAGCCGGGGAGAAGCCCTGTCTTGGGAAGACAATAGCTATCATTTATACAGTGCTTGACACTTCATACAAAGTAATTTATTTATTCCCTAAAAAATAATTACTGAGTACTTATTTTATGCAAGTTACTGTTCAAGATGCTGGGAATACAGAAGAGAACAAAACAGGCAGAAATATATGTTCTTGTCAAAGGAGACAGTAAGAAGCTGAAAGAGAAAAAAATCAGGATCTGATCAATTATATGTATAAAATAACAGCAGGGAATAGAAATATGGAATGACTGTTGAAATTTGAAAGAGGGTGATTGTGTTAAGCCTCATTGCAAGGTGGCTTTTCGAGCAAAGGAGGAAAGGTGTACTGCATGACAGCATGCAGTAATATATGTTGACGTCTCTCACCTTTTAAACCCCTGGGAGTGCCCCCCTCAATCCTACCCCCACCCCTCACAGGGGCAAGTTCTGTCCAAATCCTCTGGGTGTCCATGTGCTTCTCTGGGCCTCAGTTTCCTCCTTTGTATCAAGTGGAGGAAAACATCATCTACCCGTATCGCAGGACCTCTGGGAATACGAAACCATGCACAGAACACACATGACATCTGGGAGGTGCTCAATAAGTGTTTATTCCACATTATTGCCAACACGGGATCCTATTCTGAGCAGGCCATCTTTAGAATCACATCAGCTGCACCGCCATCCTCCCTTCATCTTCTCCCACAATAGTAACTCAGGATGTGTGTGTGTGTAGTGGAAGGGCTTGACCCCTCAACCCCTCCCCCACCACCCTGACTTCCTCTTCCTTGTCTGAACAAGTCCCCTCCCAACCCAGAGCCACACTCCATCTTCACCTGGTTGTGTAGCTTGTCCTCAGGGCCGGGTTCTGCCTTGTGGTGCTTGGCATCCATGCAGACATTAAGCAGGTCTGTCCGGGTCCGGGCACTGCACACAGAGGTCATCCAACCCAGAAACAGCAGAAGTGGTGTCAGTTTCCAGGACATCTCTTTCCTTTCCTGCAGAGGCAGCTGTGGAGGAAACCAAAGTCTGAAGGAAGAGAGCCCCTCGCAGGGTCCCTCCTTTGCCCCCTGCCTCAGTCTCCCCAACTCCACAGTGAAGGATGGGGTCAGACCCTGTTCCTCCAGTGCTGGGGTCCTGAGGCTCCTTGAGGCTGGAGTAGAGAAGATTGGCAAGGGCAGTGGCTCCCTCACCGTAGGCTTCGGGGGCTCAAAAGGGGACCTGGGATTAGATTGCCTGGGGGAATCTTCCCAAGTTGGGGGAGACTCCTTGTGCCCCACCTCTCTGGACTGACCCAAGAAAAGTAACTAAATAATTCAGGTCCATGCTCTACTCTCCGGAAGAGGACACAGCCTCATCCTGTGTCCAGCAAGTGCTCTGCCTTCACATCCTTGATCACCCAGGTTTCCATGCCAGCTTAGAAACCCTGTTACCCTGGCATGGCAGTGACCCAGCTCGCTGAGTTCTCTGGTTCAGCATGAGGATCAAGCGAGGTAGCACACAGGATGGTGATGGTTAAATGATACAGAAATGACAAGGGGGGTTGTTTTTAAACAGCTTTGCTTTCTCAGACTTCTTTTTCCTTCCCTATTTTCTGAAAATCATTTCCTTCCATCGTGACTCTGGTCTCCTCAGCGACTTCTGGACAAATTAACCAGATCCCTGCCTTTATCCTTCAAAGAACAAATGCAGGATCCTAGGACAAGGGACAGCAGAAAAGTCCCCCACATTGGAGTTGCTAACCAGACAAGAACTTAAAGTCATGGGAGACACCGAGCAAAAGCAACAGCCCCCTATTCTGTTCATGACTGCCCCTCAGCTTCCACCCCCTCACCTACCTCCTGCACAACAGATCTGTTCCTTTAGACTCTGTCACCAAAGGACCTAAGAATTGGTAATGCAGACCTCCCTCTCCCTCACCATCCCCCATGTTGTTGATCCCCAAGCCCTGGCAAGGGACTCTCCAAAAATTCTTTCTGGAATTCACTTCTGTTGGCTCTGTGTTTGGAGTAAGGTCTTCTCTCCTCCAATTTCCTCCCCTTTAAGTCACTTTCCCCACAGAGAATGCTCTCTCTAAAGAGAGATGCGTCCCTGCCCTATGTGCCAACCTGCCGACTCTCCTGAGTGCAACTTGCCTGAGCCTCCTTTGCTATGAGGTTCACACGCAGCTCTGACTGGATTGGCCTTTCTCCAGGCTGGCAGCAGCTCCAAGCTGCCAGGCTGTCCTCTGTGGTCTCCGTCCTCAGCGCAGGATAGACTGACTAAGAGCTCTGGTAAGTGTAGAAACAATTTCCTCTTTCAGATCTTCTGCTCTTCCTTCTCTTTGGATCCCACCCTCTCCAAGTTTCCTTTAGTCTGTCAAGTGAGCCGTTCTTGTTTACACTCGTTGCTCTATTTGTGAATTTAGTCATTCCAGGGTCCACACATTCAACATTCATAAAAATCTAGAGTGGGTTTCCCTGGTGGCTCAGTGGTAAAGATCCGCCTGCCAATGCAGGAGACACAACTTCAATCCTGATCCAGGAAGATCCCATGTGCCTCGGAGCAACTAAGGCCGGGCACCACAGCTGCTGAAGTCTGCCCTCTAGGCCAGGGAACCGCAGTTCCTGAGGCCCACACACTCTAGGGCCCCTACCCCTCAACAAAAGAAGCCACCACAATGAGAAGCCTTCGCACTGCAACTGGAGAGTAACCCCCACTCTCCACAACTAGAGAAGAGTCTGAGCAGTGATGAAGACCCAGCACAGCCAAAACAAATTAAATTTAATTTTTTAAAAATCTAGATGATTGCTCACCTCCAAGAGAGGATCTGAATTTTTGACCCCAAGTGCTGACTTGAGGGGAATGGGACCTAGCTTTGCAGCCAGGATGGAACCCAGTGATAGCTCCATCTCTCCCACAGCTATAGGAAATATTACTGAATCTTTCTCAGCTTCAGTTTGCTCACAAGAAAACTGTGAAGAATTATATGTAGAAAAGTCTGTCATATACTGAGTAGGCTTAAAAAAATTTTTTTTTTCAATTTAACTATGTGTGTGTGTGTGTGTGTGTGTGATGTCACTCAGTCGTGTCTGACTCTTTGTGACCCAATAGACTGTAGCCCACCAGGCTTCTCTGTCCATGGAATTTTCCAGGCAAGAATACTACTGGAGTGGATTGCCATGCCCTTCTCTAGGGGATCTTCCTGACCTGAGGATCAAACCCAGGTCTCCTGCACTGGAGACAGATTCTTTACTGTCTGAGCCCCCAGGGAAGCCCAATTTAACTATAGTTGATTTATAATATTGTGTTAGTTTTAGGTATACATCTTCATATTCTTTTCCATTGTAGGTTATTACAAGTGTGTGACTGCTAGTTCCATACTCCTAATTTATTCTTCTCTATCCCCTTTCCCATTTGGTAACCATAAGTTTGTTTTCTATGTCTGTGACTCTGTTTCTATTTTGCAAATAAGTTCATTTGTATTATTATTATTTTAGCCACATCACACAGTAATGTATTTTTTAGATTCCATATATAAGTGATATCATGCAATATTTGTCTTTTTCTACTTGATTTATTTTACTTAGTGTGACAATCTGTATATCCATTCATATGCTGAAAATATAAATATTTCATTCTTTTTTATGGCTGAGTAATATTTTATTGTGTGTGCATCAGTTCCTCAGTCATGCCCGACTCTGCCCCCATGGACTGCAGCCCACCAGGCTTCTCTGTCCATGGGATTTTCCAGGTAAGGATACTGGAGTGGGTTGCCATTTCCTTCTCCATGAGATCTTCCCAACCCAGGGATCAAACCTGGGTCTCCTGCACTGCACGCAGATTATTTACTGACCGAGTTATCAGGGAAGCCCCTGTATGTGCATATATGTGTGTGAAAACATATGTATACACACCACATCTTCTTTATCCATTCCATTCATCTGTTGATGGACATTTAGGTTGCTTGAGAAGGCTTGAATGGCAGAAATCAGATTAATTTATGAGCAGCCAGATGAACCAGCTAGAAGTTGAGGTATAGAAGTCAAGGGTCACAGAGGAAAATTGTCTCGAATCTGATAAAAGATAATACCTCACCATCTATCATATCTGTAAACATAAGTAAGCAATTTTTTAGCCTTTTAAACAAATGTGGTAAAATATAGACTATTGAGAGTTTACTGTTTTAGGTATTTTAAGCTTATAGTTCAGTGGTGTTAAGTATATTCATATTGTTGTGCAGCACAGCTCTAGGCTATTTTCATTCTGTAGAACAGAAACTCTGTTTCCATTATATCAGCAGTCCGCATTTCCTCTTCTCCCCAGTCCCTGGCAATGGCCATTCAATTTTTTATGTCTATGAATTTGGCTACTCTTTTTGTTGTTGTTTTTCAGTTGCTCAGTCGTGTCTGACTCCTTGCAACTCCATGGACTGCAGCACGCAAGCCTTCCCTGTCCATCATCTCCCAGAGCTTGCTCATACTCATGCCCATTGAGTCAGTGATGCCATCCAACCATCTTGCCCTCTGTCATCCTTTCTCCTCTGCCTTCAATCTTTCCCAGCGTCAGGGTCTTTTCCAGTGACTCAGCTCTTCACATCAGGTGGCCAAAGTTTTGGAGCTTCAGCCACAGCATCAGTCCTTCCAGTGAATATTCAGGATTGATTTCCTTTAGGATTGACTGATTTGATCTCCTTGCAGTCCAAGGGACTCCCAAGAGTCTTCAGCACCACAGTTCAAAAGCCTCAATTCTTCAGCGCTCAGCTTTCTTTATAGTCCAACTCTCACATCCATACATGACTACTGGAAAAACCATAGTTTGACTAGATGGACCTTTGTCAGCAAAGTAATGTCTCATTATGTTCTCTAGGTTTGTCATAGCTTTTCTTCCAAGGAGCAAGCATCTTTTAATTTCATGGCTGCAGTCATCATCTGCAGTGATTTTCCCTCATATAATTGGAGTCACACATTATTTGTCCTTTTGTGTCTGTCTTGTTTCACTTAGCCTAATGTCTCGATGATTTTGAACTGTGGTATTGGAGAAGACTCTTGAGAGTCCCTTGGACTGCAAGGAGATCCAACCAGTCCATTCTGAAGGAGATCAGCCCTGGGATTTCTTTGGAAGGAATGATGCTAAAGCTGAAACTCCAGTACTTTGGCCACCTCATGCAAAGAGTTGACTCATTGGAAACGACCTTGATGCTGGGAGGGATTAGGGGCAGGAGGAGAAGGGGACGACAGAGGATGAGATGGCTGGATGGCATCACTGACTTGATGCACGTGAGTCTGAGTGAACTCCGGGAGTTGGTGATGGACAGGGAGGCCTGGCGTGCTGAGATTCATGGGGTTGCAAATAGTCGGACACGACTGAGCGACTGAACTGAACTGAACTGAACTGAATGTCCCAGGGTTCATCCACATGTCAGAGTTTCATTCCTTTTTATAGCTGAATAATATTCCATTGTATGTATACTACAATGGATAATATGTTATCCATTCATCCATCCTTGGACATTTGAACTGCTTCCACATTTTGGCTATTGTGAAGAATGCTACCAAGACATTGTTTTTTTTTTTTTGGCCATGCCACGTGGCGTGTGGGATCGTAGTTTCCCTACCAGGGATTGAATGGCACCCTGTATGTTGGATGTGCAGAGTCCAACACTAGACCAAGAATGTATCCTAAAGAATGCTACTGCGAACACAGGTATACAATTATCTCTTTGGGACACTGCTTTCGATTCTTTTGGATATATAACCAGAAGTGGAATAGCTGGATTGTATGGTAATTCTATTTTTAATTTTTTAAATTGTAGCATGCAGGGTCTTTTAGTTGCAGCCTGCAAACTTTTAGTTGTGGCACGTGAGATCTAGTTCCCTGATCAGGGGTCAAACCCAGACCGCCTGCCTTGGGAGCTTGGCGTCTTAGCCACTGGATCACTAGGGAAGTTCCTCTATTTTTAATTTTGAGGAACTATCATACAGTTTTCTAAAATGGATACACAATTTTATATTTCCACCAACAGTGTACAAGAATTTCAATTTCTCCACATTCTGGCCAAAACATATTAATATCTTCTGTTGGTTTGTTTGTTTCTTTAATAATAGCCACCCTAGTGGATATGAAGTGATATGTGACTGTGGTTTTATTTTGCATTTATCTAATGATTAGTAATGTGGAACATTTTTTCATATGCTTGTTGGTCATTTGTATATCTTCTTTGGAGAAACATCTGTTTGTGTTATTTGCCCATTTTTAAATCAGTTTACACTTCTTTTGTTGTTAAATTATAGGAATTCTCAATATATATTCTGGGTTAACTTCTTATCAGACATATGTTCTGATTGTGTATTCTGTATATGGCCTTTTTATTCTTTTGTCTTTTGCTGCACAGAAGTTTTAAATTTTGATGTAACTCAATTTATCTTTTTTTGTTTGTTTGTTTGTTTTTGCTATATCTAAGAAATTATTGAAGCTTTTCCCCTAAGTTCTCTTATGGAGTTTTATAGTTATAGCTCTTATGTTTAGGTCTTTGATCCATTTTTGAGTTAATTTGTGTGTGGTATAAAATAAAGTTTCAACCTAAGTTTCTGCATGTGAATATTGAGTTGTGCCCCAGCAACATCTCTTGAAAAGACTATTCTTTCCCTATTGCATTGTCTTGGCACTGTTGTCAAAAATCTGGGCTCCAGGTTCTATCCTATCTATCTTCTGCTACTCCTGCATTGTCTTATTATTGTTTGTAGTAAGTTTTGAAATCGGGAAGTGTGAGTCTCCTCAAATTTGTTGAACTCACTTGTTAATAATCATGTGTTTGAGAGTTCCTTAGGATTTTCTATACAGAATGTCATGTTATCTGTGAATAAAAATAGTTTTACTTCTTGCTTTCCAATTTGTGTTTCTTATTTCTTTTTCTTCACTAATAGCCCTAGCTACAACCTTTATACAACGTTGAATAGACAAGATGAGAGTTATAATTGTCTTATTGCTGATCTTAGGGGTAAAGCCTTTTGGCTTAGAACAGGATGTTAGCTGTGGGTTTTTCATAGAAGTCCTTTATCACATTGGGGAAAATCCCTTCTATTCCTAGTTGGTTCCGTGTTTTATTTTATTTTTTTTTTAATTAAAGGATTTTGTCGAATGATGTTCCTGCATCCACTGAGATGATCAGGTGGTTTGTATTTTATTCTAGTAATATGGTGTATTAAATCAATTGATTTTGAGATGCTAAACCAAGTTACATTCTTTAAATTCTCCCAGTTGGTAATGGTGTATAATCCTTTTCTATATGTTGCTGAATTCTTTGATGTTTTGTTGAGATTTACATATTTATTCATAAAAGATGTTGGTCTGTAGTTTTCTTTTCTTGATATTGTTTAATTTTATATCAGGGTAATACTGGTCTCATAGAATGAGTTGGGAGGTGTTCTCTCCTTTTTTTTTTTATTTTAAGAATCTGCAAAGGATTGGTATTCATTATCCTTCAAACATTTGGTAGAATGCATCACTGAGGCCATCTGGGCCTGAACTTTTCTTTGAGGAAGTTTTAAAATTACTAATTCAAGGCCTTTCCTGGTAGTCCAGTGGTTAAGATTCTGAGCTTCCACTGCGAGGGTGCAGGTTCTGATCCAGATATTAAAATCCCGCATGCCAAGCCACGGTCAAATTAATTAACTAATTAATTTTTTAAAAACTAATTTGATCTCTTTACTTTTTATGCTTGCTAAGTCACTTCAGTTGTGTCCAACTCTTTTCGACCACACGAACCATAGCCTGACAGGCTCCTTTGTCCTTGGGATTCTCCAGGCAAGAATACTGGAGTCGGTTGCCATTTCCTCCTCCGGGGGATCTTTCTGGCCCAGGGACTGAACCCAGGTCTCCTGCATTGCAGGCAGATTCTTTACTGTCTGAGCCACCAGTGAAGCCCCTTTACTCACTGTAGGTATATTTAAATATTTCACTTATTTGTGTGCCATCTTTGATAGTTTGTGCTTTTCTAGGAATTTGTCCATTTCATTTGTGTTATGTTATCTGTTGACTTACAGTTGTTTATAATATTCTGTTACAATGCTTTTTATTTCTGTGAGAATAATAGTAATATCCCCTCTTTTATTCCTGATATTAATAATTTGATTCTTGTCTCTTTTTTTCTGGAAATCAAGGTAGCTAAAGACATATCAATTTTGTGGACTTTTTCAGAGAACCAACTTTTGGTTTTCTTCATTTTCCCTGTTGTTTTTCTATCTTCTATTCCATTTATTTTTGCTTTATTCACTATTTCTTTTGTTTTGATGGCTTTGAGTTTATTTTGTTTTATTTTACGTAGTCTGTTTTTATTTTTTTAAGGTAATAGGTTAGGTTACTGATTTAAAATCTTTTTTTTTTTTAATACAGGCTTTTATAGCTCTAGATTTCCCTCTAAACAATGCTTTAGTTGTATCCAAAGTTTTGATCTTTTAAAATTTTTTACTTATTTATTTTATTTTGGGCTGTGTTGTATCTTCATTGCTGCCTGTGGGCTTTCTCTAGTTGTGAGGAGCAGAAGCTACTTTCTAGTTTCCATGTGCAGGCTTCTCTGCGGTGATATCTTTTGTTTTGGAGCACGTGCTATAGGCCTGGGGGTTTCAATAGTATAATGCCAGGACTTAGTTGCTCTGTGGCCTGTGGGATCTTTCTAGACCAGGGATCAACCTTGTGTCCGCTGCCAGGCGGATTCTTAACTGCTGGACCACTGGGGAAGTCCCATAACATATATATATTTTTAAATTTTTGAATTCTAACTGTACTGGGCTTCCTTTGTGGCTCAGCTGGTAAAGAATCTACCTGTACTGTGGGAGACTTGGGTTCGATCCCTAGGTTGGGAAGATCCCCTGGAGAAGGGAAAGGCTACCTACTCCAGTATTCTGACCTGGAGAATTCCACAGACTGTGTAGTCTATGGGGTCACAAAGAGTCGGACCTGAACTGTTCGTTGCTTGTATGTGGGAAGGCTAGACTGACTTTTGCTTATTGACCTAATGTCCTCCAACCTTGTTATAATCACTTACTAGTTTCAGGTGTTTTTTGTTTTTTTTTTTGGTCAGTTCTTGCAGATTTTCTACATAGGCGAACATGGCATCTACTAACAAAGACACTTATTTCTCATTTCTCCATCCCCAACTTGTATAGCTTTAATTTCTTGTCTCATCCTAAGCATTGATTAGAACTTCCAGTATCCTATTGAAAAGCAATGATGAGAAGAGACATTCTTCTTGGGAAAGCCTCAAGTTTCTCACTATGACATATGATGTTAGCTCTAGTACTTTTTGTAGATATTCTTTATCAAGTTGAGGAAGTGCTAGTAAATTTTTAATTTCAGTTATTGTACTGTTCTGCTCTAGAATTTTCTATTTCCTTTTTAAATAATTTATATCTCATGGATATTCTGTATTTGGTGAGATGTCATTTTCAAATTTTCCTTGACTTCCTTAGACCCAATTTCCTGTAGTCTTATTTATAATACCTGATTTAAGGGTATTCTATCTTAATACCTTATCTTTGTCTAATAAGTCCAACATCTAGGCTTCCTCAGGGACAGTTTTTATTGACTACTTTTATCTCTTTGCTTGGGACATGCTTTCCTATTTCTTTGTATGTCCAACATTTTTCGCTGAAACTGAATATTTTAAATAATATGTGTAACAGCTTCAGAAATCATATCTTTTCACCCAGAGCTTGCTATGTTAGTACTGTTTATTTGTTTGATTTTCATGGACTACTTCTATAAAGTCTGTTCTGGTACATGGTAGTCACTGAAGTTTCTGCCTGGTTAGCTCCATTGTCAGCCAATGATTGGACAGAACTTTCCTTAAATGCTTTGAAGCAATGTCTCCTACTCTTTGCTAAAGGACTCTGTATGTTGGTTCAGGCAAGTTTCAAATGCTCTAGCAGTTGACTTTGCCTTATTCGTCACTACCTGCAAGAGCAAGGCCTCAAGGTCTCCAGAGTTAAGGGACTGGTGCCTTCTCAGGTATTTCCTGGACATACTCACAGTTCTGCAAATGCACATAAATTTTAGGATTCCCAAGTAGATGTCAAAGCTTTTTAAAGCTCTCTCTTGGCTTCTCATTCCCTAATATTACTTTTAAGTTTTTTTTTTTAATCATGCCTCTTGTTTGCCACAACTGGTAGGAAGCTGGGATGTCAAATAATTAGCTGTTGATTGTTTAGACAAACACCTGGGGATGGGGTTTCTCACTGTGTGGGCTCTGAGTCAGACAAGCCCTGTGAATGGGGCTCTTCACAGAGCTTCCAGATAGATCAAGCAGTGACAGTTCTCTTGCAACAGAGCTTTTTGGGGAGTTTCACACCCACTCTGCCCCCTCTAGTGGCTGCTAGGTCACTGATTTTTGTAGTTACTGGAGTTGTGAGATTGGAGAAGGAAATGGCAACCCACTCCAGTGTTCTTGCCTGGAGAATCCCAGGGACGGGGGAGCCCGGTGGGCTGCCGTCTATGGGGTTGCACAGAGTCAGACACGACTGAAGCGACTTAGCAGCAGCAGCAGCAGAAGTTATGAGACTGCCGATTTTGGATACTATTGTGGTGTTGTGGAGAGGAGGATGGGAAAAAGCAAATAAAAATGCCACAAAGTTCACTGTTCCTAGTGATATTCAGCAATTTTTCTTGAATAAATTCTCTTAGATTTTTGAAAGCTTTGGTTAATTTCCAGAGTTCTGGAAAAGTTGGTTTTGACAAGTTTTTCCAGTATTACTGCTTTTATGGAGGAGTGGATTTTCAGATGTTCTGACTCTGTCATTCCAGAAGTTCTTCTTCAGATTCCTTCTATTTAAAGAAGCATAAAGCTTTAAATAATATTGGTCACTTGTAAGTAAACTGATCTTTGAGTATACAGTCTACTGTTAAAATGAACAATAAGTTAGTTTTTCCTATATGTTTTGCACGTATAGCAAAGTTACGTCCTTACCAACCTAAATTTGAACTTACTTTATATTTATTTGGCTGCACTGGGTCTTAGTTGCAGTGCGTGGCCTCTAGAGCACATGGGCTCAGTAGTTGCAGAATCCGATTTAGTTGCCCCACTGCATGTGAAATCTTGGGTCCACAACCAGGGCTTGAACTGGGTCCACTGTACTGGAAGGTGGATTCTTAACCACTGGACCACCAGGGACGTCCCTGAATTTGAACTTTCACTTTTCAAAAAGCATGTTAATTTTGAGGGCTTTGTACTAACTTGCATCATGCTCTTAGGTCATGATATAACATAAAATAGTAAGATCCCTCATTTCTAGAGAAGTTAAACTCTTAGTGACAGGTTGTTACAAAATATAGTTGTCATATTAATAATATAGCCAAGAGTGAGGCTATTTCCTGACAACACTTTTTTTGTTTGTTTCCCTTCTCCAAGATCAGGTCCTAAATTCAGAATAATAAACCTATCAAGACATATTTTATACAAAAATCATCTTGGAACTTACCAGACAGCTGCTAGAATACATAAAAAATTTGCTCCCTCTTGGCACAGCCCTCATAAGTAAAGGAGGAGACAAGGGAGACAAGGAAGGATGCTAAAAATAGGTATAATTGGTATGCTCCATGTTTTAAAATCCTGCTTATCAGTATTATGAGAGCTTCCCTGTACATCATGTTCATGTTGTAGAGAAAGATGTTAGAGCAAAGAAAAGAACTCATACTTTCTAGAAATTTTTATACAAGGTAATGGATTATGACTGTGAAAGTTCAGTGATTGCGGACTTTACCAGATGAGTAAAAAGCACACTCATTTTCATAAGTAAGGGTTTGCATGATGATTGTCAACAAATCTATTTCCAGGATGATTTTATTCTTTATTTTAAGATGACCTTCTATTATTGATAGTAATTTTCATGTGCAACTTACAAAATGGGCTGTAAGGTCCTCAAGATTTCTAAATACATCCACTGTGCATCATTTACAGAGCTGAGGCAAATAGAGAGGACAAATGGAATTATAAAAAACAGGCTGGTTAAACTGGCTGAGAAGACAGACTCTCCTTGTCCACCTCTTCCTCTCCAGGTTCTAATACTATGTTCTCCTCAAAACAGCCATCAACTGAGACCTCGTGGAATACAGCAGTCAGCAGTAGGTTCATGCTCTGTTGGTGCAAAAGAAATTGCAGTTTAAATCATTATAACTACACCTAAACACACCTTTATTAATCAAAATAGGAGCAATCACAATCAACATATTTTTGCCAGTGAGAAATAAGCTTGTTTATTCCTGTAGCATAAAATTTGTGCTTCAGGATTCAAAGAACTCCTAGAAAGCATTTTCCGCTTTCCCTGCAAAAGTTGTCAAGATGCTTGAAGAAGTGGTTGTTGGTCGGCAAGAGGTCAGGTGAATATGGCGGATGAGGCAAAACTTCATAATCCAGTTCGTTCAGCTTTTGAACCGTGGTTGTGCAATGTGTGGCTGGGCATTGTCCTGGAGTAGAATTGGGTCCTTTCTGTTGAACAAGACTGGCTGCAGGTGCTGCAGTTTTCAGTGCTTCTTATCAATTTGCTGAGCATACTTCTCAGATGTCATGATTTCGCCAGGATTCAGAAAACTGTAGTGGATCAGACAGGCAGCAGACCACCAAACAGTAACCGTGTTTGCAGCTTCTCAGTCCAGCCACTGAGCTGGTCATTGCCGGTTGTCATAATCCACTTTGCTTCACGTGTCACAATCCAATCGAGAAATGGTCGATGTTGTTGCATAGAATAAGAGAAGGTGACACTTCAAAACAATGATTTTTTGATTTGCAATTGGCTCATGAAAAGGCAATGGCATCCCACTCCAGTACTCTTGCCTGGAAAATCCAATGGACGGGGGAGCCTGGTAGGCTGCAGTCCATGGGGTCGCTAAGAGTCGGACACGACTGAATGAGTTCACTTTCACTTTTCACTTTCATGCATTGGAGAAGGAAATGGCAACCCACTCCAGTGTTCTTGCCTGGAGAATCCCAGGGACGGGGGAGCCTGGTGGGCTGCCATCTATGGGGTCGCACAGAGTCGGACACGACTGAAGCGACTTAGCAGCAGCAGCAGCAGCAGCATGAGGAACCCACTAATTGAGCTTTTTCATCTTTCCAATTTGCTTCAAATGCCAAATGACTGTAGAATGGTCGATGTTGAGTTCTTCAGCAACTTCTCATGTAGTTGTGAGAGGATCAGCTTTGACGATGCTCTCAGTTGGTTGGTGTCAACTTCCGGTGGCCAACAACTACCCTCCTCATCTTCAAGTCTCTCATCTCCTTTGCAAAACTTCTTGAACCACAACTACAGTGTATGTTCATTAGCCATTCCTGGGCCAAATGTGTTGTTGGTGTTGTGAGTTCTCTCTGCTGCTTTATGACCCATTTTGAACATGAATAAAAAAATCGCTCAAATTTGC
The DNA here is from genome assembly GCA_006408695.1 of Aepyceros melampus. Lineage (NCBI taxonomy): Eukaryota > Metazoa > Chordata > Mammalia > Artiodactyla > Bovidae > Aepyceros > Aepyceros melampus. The sequence goes on from SJXQ01008649.1 coordinate 723,170, forward strand.
TTTTTGTCTAACATCATTTCCAATGCAAAAAATGCGATTATTTTTGCACCAACCTGAAATTACACCCGAGTGAAAATTCTCTTTTATTCTGATACTAGAAATTAATAGATTGACAAAATCTTGGTTCCTGCTAACAAGGGTTTCTCTTCTCTTCTCTTGTTTTTCTAAAGATCTTACCATAATTGACCGACTGGAAAATAGACTCATGAATCTGATGTCACCACCATAAACTAACGCTTGGATGATTTAACCTCTCAGAGCCTTGGAACTTGCAATTTCCAGAAAAATTCTAGCCCCAAAGAAAGAGACTTCTATGGAGACAGATTCAAGATCAAACAGGTAATCAGAAATCATTTTTAAAGAATTAGGGAAGTTGATGAAGGCTCTACGATTGTGGTCATTGTGTTGGTATTTTTGGTAATGTGCTTCATGTTCTTTTTTTGATTAGTCATCTGATACAGCCCTTTTTCTTTCTCCTGGCTGTGGTCTCTAACCCTCAATTTAGTAGAACATACTTGTGCCAACCACAATAAACATTCTCCCTAAAAAAAATTCTTGGTCAATGGACCACTCTTCTAAGCATCCGCACTGGTATCGTTTACAACTATTCCAAGAATTGACTCCCTCCTTTATTGCCACGTTGGCCCAACAAATTTCTCAAAGTTCATGATGGAATAGAGTTTGGCTCCAGTGATAGATTTTTATGGCGCCAGTCACTAAATTCCTTAGAATATATCCCCTCATGAATACACTAAACAGAAATTCAGAAATGTGTAAAATTCCTTATATACTGCCATTACAAGGGAGTGTATTCTATAGGCAATCATTCATTTATTCATCCATGTATTTGTTCATTTTGCATGAACAAATTTACACATTTAATGCTTACAGTGATTTTCCAGAGTGGTGCAACCTCACCGTAAATGAGCTTTAGAACATTTTCATCCCTCCTTATGCCCATTTATAGTTAATCCCTGTTCCTAAATCCAGCCCCAGGCTACCACTAGTCTACTTTCTGTCTGTATAAATTTGCTTTTTCTGGGACTAATGGACTTTCACCTAGCATAAGGTTTTTAAGGTTCACCCATAACGTAGTGTGTACTGATAGTTCATTACTTTTTATTGCTAAATAGCATTTTGTTGTATGGTTATAACACATTTTGTCTGTCTACTCACTAGTTTATGGACATTGAAGTTATTTTCAGTTTGGAGATTTTATGAATAATGCTGCTATGAACATCCACATTTGTGGATTTGTATTTTCATTTCTCTTGAGTAGTTGCTTAGAAGTAGAATCAATGGATTTTGCTTAACTTTTTGAGAAACTACCACACTGTTTTCCAAAGAACTGTGCATTTCACATTCCCATTAGCAATACAGGCTGGTTCTAGTTTCCCTTCATCTTGGTGAACATTTGTCATTGCCTGTCTTTTTTTTCCTAAGTATTTATCTATTTGGCTGTACTGGGAATTAGTTGTGGCCCATAGAATCTTTGTTGCATCATGTGGGATCTTTAGTTTCAGCATGTGACCTCTTAGCTATGGAATCTATTGATTGAACCTGGGCCCTCTGCACTGGGAGTGCAGGGTCTTAACCACTGGACCTCCAGGGAAGTCCCTGCCTGTCTTATTTATTGTAACTATTCTGGTGGGTATGAAATAGTACCTCATTGTAATTTTAATTTTACATTTTAATTTTAACCAACAGAATGATTTGTTTCAAAGGCAAATCATTCAATATCATAATAATCCAAGTCTATGCCCCAACCAGGAATGCTGAAGAAGCTAAAGTTGAACCATTCTATGAAGACCTACAAGACCTTCTAGAACGAACACCAAAAAAAGGTGTCCTTTTCATTATAGGAGACTAGAATGCAAAAGTAGGCAGTCAAGAGATACCTGGAGTAACAGGCAAATGTGGCTTTGGAGTACAAAACAAAGCAGGTCAGGGGCTAACAGACTTTTGCCAAGAGAACACACTGGTCATAGCAAACACCCTCTTCCAACAACACAGGAGAAGACTCTATGCACGGACATCACCAGATGGTCAATACCAAAATCAGATTGACTATATTCTTTGCAGCCAAAGATGGAGAATATAGTCAGGAAAAACAAGATTGGGAGCTGACTGTGGCTCAGATCATGAACTCCTTACAGCAAAATTCAGACTTAAATTGAAGAAAGTAGGGAAAACCACTAGACCATTCAGGTATGACCTAAATCAAATCCCTTACTATACAGTGGAAGTGACAAATAGATTCAAGGGATTAGATCTGATAGACAGAGTACCTGATGAACTATGGACGGAGGTTTGTGACATTGTACGGGAGGCCGTGATCAAGACTATCCCCAAGAAGATGAAATGCAAAAAGGCAAATGATTGTCTGAGAAGGCCTTACAAATAGCTAAGAAAAGAAGAGAAGTGAAAGGCAAAGGAGAAAAGGAAAGACATACCCATTTGAATGCAGAGTTCCAAAGAATAGCAAGGAGAAATAAGAAAGCCTTCCTCCATGATCAGTGCAAAGAAAGAGGAAAACAATAGAATGGGAAAGACTAGAGATCTCTTCAAGAAAATTAGAGATTTTCTTGGGGAAATCTTCAAGGGAAGATTTCATGCAAAGATGGGCACAATAAAGGACAGAAATGGTATGGACTTAACAGAAGCAGAAGATATTAAGAAGAGGTGGCAAGAATACACAGAAGAACTGTACAAAAAAGATCTTCATGACCCAGATAACTTCAATGGTGTGATCACTCACCTAGAGCCAGACATCCTAGAATGTGAAATCAAGTGGACCTTAGGAAGCATCACTATGAACACAGCTAGTGGAGGTGATGGAATTCCAGTTGAGCTATTTCAAATCCTGAAAGATGATGCTGTGAAAGTGCTGCACTCAATATGCCAGCAAATTTGGAAAACTCAGCAGTGGCCACAGGACCGGAAAACGTCAGTTTTCATTCCAATTCCAAAGAAAGGCAATGCCAAAGAATGCTCAAACTACCACACAATTGCACTCATTCACATGCTAGCAAAGTAATGCTCAAAATTCTGCAAGCCAGGCTTCAACAGTACGTGAACCATGAACTTCCAGATATTGAAGCTGGCTTTAGAAAAGGCAGAGGAACCAGAGATCAAATTGCCAATATCCATTGGATCATCGAAAAAGCAAGAGAGTTCCAGAAAAATATCTATGTTGGCTTTGTTGACTATGCCAAAGCCTTTGACTATGTGGATCACAATAAGCTGTGGAAAATTCTGAAAAAGATGGGAATACCAGACCACCTCACTTGCCTCCTGAGAAATCTGTATGCAGGTCAAGAAGCAACAGTTAAAACTGGACATGGAACAACAGACTGGCTCCAAATCGGGAAAGGAGTACGTGAAGGCTGTATATTGTCCCCTGCTTATTTAATTTATATGTAAAGTACATTATGAGAGATGCTGGGCTGGATGAAGCACAAGCTGGAATTAAGATTGCTGGGAGAAATCAATAACCTCAGATATCCAGATGATACCACCCTTATGGCAGAAAGTGAAGGACTAAAGAGCCTCTTGATGAAAGGGAAAGAGGAGAATGAAAAAGTAGGCTTAAAACTCAATATTCAGAAAACTAAGATCATGGCATCTGGTCCCATGACTTCATGGCAAATAGATGGGGAAGCAATGGAAACAGTGACAGACTTTATTTTGGGGGGCTCCAAAATCACTGCAGATGGTGACTACAGCCATAAAATTAAAAGATGCTTGCTCCTTGGAAGAAAAGTTATGACCAACCTAGACAGCATATTAAAAAGCAGAGACATTACTTTGCCAACACAGGTCTGTCTAGTCAAAGCTATGGTTTTTCCAGTAGTCATGTATGGATGTGAGGGTTGGACTATAGAGAAAGCTGAGTGCCAAAGAATTGACGCTTTTGAGCTGTGGTGTTGGAGAAGACTCTTGAGTCCCTTGGACTGCAAGGAGATCCAACCAGTCCATCCGAAAGGAGATCAATCCTGGATGTTCATTGGAAGTACTGATGTTGAAGCTGAAACTCCAATACTTTGGCCACCTGATGGGAAGGAAGAGCTGACTCATTTGAAAAGACCCTGATGCTGGGAGAGATTGAGGGCAGGTGGAGAAGGGGATGAGAGAGGATGAGATGGTTGGATGGCATCACCGACTCAATGGACATGGGTTTGGGTGGACTCTGGGAGTTGGTGATGGACAGAGAGGTCTGGTGTGTTGCGGTTCATGGGGTCACAAAGAGTCAGACACGACCGAGCAACTGAACTGAACTGGACCATAAAGAAGGCTGAGTGCCAAAGAACTGATACTTTTGAATTGTGATGCCAGAGAAGACTTAGAATCCCTTCAGTTCAGTTCAGTCACTCAGTCATATTCAACTCTGCAACTCCATGGACTGCAGCAGGCCAGGCTTTCTGTCCATCACTAACTCCCTAAGCTTGCTCAAACTCATGCCCATTGAGTTGGTAATGCCATCCAACCATCTCATCCTCTGTTATCCTCTTCTCCTCCTGCCTTCAATCTTCCCCAGCATCAGGGTCTTTTCCAATGAGTCAGTTCTTTGCATCAAGTGCCCAAAGTGTTGAAGCTTCAGCTTCAGCATCAGTCCTTCCAATGTATATTCAGGATTGATTTCCTTTAGGATTGACTGGTTTGATCTCCTTGCAATCCAAGGGACTCTCAAGAATCAACACCATGGTTCAACAGCAGCAGTTCTTCAGTGCTCAGCTTTCTTTATGGTCCAGTTCTCACATCCATACATGACTACTGGAAAAACCATAGCTTTCACTATATGGACATTTGTAGGCAAAGTAATATCTTTGCTTTTTAATATGCCATCTAGATTGGTCAGAGTTTTTCTTCCAAGGAGCAAGCATCTTTTAATTTCATGGCTGCAGTCACCATCTGCAGTGATTTTGGAGCCCAAGAAAATGAAATCTGTCACTGTTTCCATTGTTTCCATACCTATTTGCCACAAAGTGATGGGACTGGATGCCATGATCTTCGTTTTTTGAATGTTGAGTTTTAAGCAAGTTTTTCACTCTCCTCTTTCACCCTCAAGAGGTTCTTTAGTTCCTCTTTGCTTTCTGCATAAATGTGCTGTTATCTGCATATCTGAGGTTATTGATATTTCTCCTGGCAATCTTGATTGCCTTGGATAGCAGCAAAAAGATGAAACCAGTCAATCCTAAAGGAAATCAACTCTGAATATTTATTGGAAAGACTGTTGCTAAAGCTGAAGTTCCAATACTTAGGCCACCTAATGTGAAGAGACAACTCATTGGAAAAGACCCTGATTGTGGGAAAGACTGAGGGCAAGAGGAGAAGGGGGCAACAGAGGATGTGATGGTTTGATGGCATCACCAACTCAGTGGACACGAATTTGATCAAACTCCCGGAAATAGTGAAGGACAGAGAAGCCTGGCATGCTGCAGTCGTGGGGTCACAAAAATTTAGACATGACTGAGTGACTGAACAACAACAGAATATAGACAAAGCATCTATACCTTATAGGAATAAAACATATAAAGAATTTGGGACAGTGCCCAGCAGGTAGTGCTATATTAGATGGTCTAGAGCTCTCTTGGTCACCCTTCACCTCTTCCCAGCCTGCCATCCAGAACACGCTGTCCATGCTGGACACTGCCATTCCCCTCTCTTCTGTTGAAGAGCTGAGAAAAGGACAGAACAAGTATTCCAGTTAGCCCTGGAATACTTGGGTCCAATTCAAATGATAAAATCCTCTGCCTGGCTCTAGATTAAAGCTGCAGTGAAAAATGCAATTGAGAGCTATGAATATCCCCTAGATTGGAAGAATAAAGTTATTTGGCAAGATCATAGCAAGTATCAGAACTGAAAACTGGCTAAGTCTAACTAGTTTCAGTCAGTGGTACTGGAAAGCAAAAGTCTCATTTCCACTCACATTCAAATAACTTACATGACACATGTAGGGTGACTGACTTTTTATTCAAACAGTTTCCACCAAGGAACAAACTGACTGTGGAGCTTAACGGGGCAGGGATTGCCAGATGTCAGAAAATAATAGGAGCTCAACTGAGCAGCCAGAGCAGCAACAGGAGCAGGCCGAAACGCAGAGGCCAGGCCTCATGGAGCCCAGCCCCATTCATGCTCTCAGCATAGAATCTCACCACCTCCTCATTGGGGTTGCCCAGGACGGGGTCGAACCACATCTGAATGCAGCGGCCGCTGCCCCGGCTGTAGTTGCTGGCCTTGTAGGAGTGACTCCAGATTTCATTGCACAGAGCAGCGGGCGTGGGGAAGTAGAAGTCGAAGCGGTGGCAGGCAACTTTCACCGGGCACTGGTTGTACCCTGTGGGGAGGATAGACGCCTGTAGCCACTGGGTCCAGAACCACCTCTTGCTCCACCAGCCCCACAACTGCAAGTCTCCATAAACCCTTCCGCACCCCCACCACCCCTTCCAAAGCCCTCTCTCCCCCCCCCCCCGCCCCCC
>SJXQ01008649.1:729809-807298 GCA_006408695.1 Aepyceros melampus
CCCTTCCAAAGCCCTCTCTCCCCGCCCCCCAGCCCTCACCTGAGGTCCAGTCCCAGCCCCTGTGCCAGTTGCTCTTGCAGGTGTAGGAGGTGCGGCAGTCTTCCCACCAGCTCTCACAGTCCTCTTTGCAGAGGGGCACATTCAGGATCCGTTCTTTGCGCCAGCTCTGATTCACCTGGGTCGGGAACCAGGGAAGGAGGGCTCTAGTCAGCCAGGGATCTCAGCGGCTACAGCCCTGATGGAGTCCAGGGCTGAGAGAGAGGCGGTGACTCCACTGTTAACCAAACTCAGTTTTAGCTGCTCTCTGCTCAAAAGCCAGTAATCAGTGGGACTTCCCTAGTGGTATGGTGGGTAAGATCCAACTGCCTATGCAGGGAACATGCATACAGCCCCTAGTTGGGGAAGATCCCACACGCCATGCAGCAGCTAATCCTGTGCTCCACAACTATTGAACTGTACTCTCGAGTTGGAGAACTGTAGTGGAGCCCAAGTGCCACAACTACTGAAGCCCTCGCACCCTAGAGCCCGTGCTCCGCAACTAGAGAAGCCACTGAAATGAGAAGTCCATACGCTGCAACCAGAGAAAAGGCTGCACAGTAATCAAGACCCAGCACAACCATAAATAAATAAAATTATAAAAACAAACAAACAAAAAAAAAGAAAAGCCAGCAATCTGGAGAGAAGTTAATTCATGTCCTGAAGCCAGCTCATTCAGCCATGCCTGTTTTCTAAGGAGAAAAGAGGAAAGAACCTCAGGGAATCATTAAGGCAGGAAGTTAGATTATGCATCATTCTCCACTGTGCACCGACTGGCTGACTTCAGATACCATATTGCCCAGTGACTTGCCTGCAGGTTTGCTAAGCGAGCTGTTGGAGGTACAGAGCTAATAATTTTTTAGCTACCTAAGTAATTCTTCATCCTTACTTTTTTAATCTAGGAAAAGAATCAATAGGTTAGGCAAGGCATGGTATATATTCAGGAGAGCATAAGTCAGGAGTTAAGTTAAATTGCCTGGTGATTTCACCCATATAATTAGGTTGTTTTAAGGTTAGGGAACCAGAGATCAAATTGCCAACATCCATTGGATCATTGAAAAAGCGAGAGAGTCCCAGAAACACATCTACCTTGGCTTTATTGACTATACGAAAGCCTTTGTATGGATCACAACAAACTGTGGAAAATTCTTCAAGAGATGGGAGTACCAGACCATCTCACCTGCCTCCTGAGAAATCTGTATGTAGGTCAAGAAGCAACAGTCAGAACTGGACATGGAACAACAGACTGGTTCCAAATCGGAAAAGGAGTATGTCAAGGCTGTATATTGTCACCCTGCTTATTTAACTTACATGCAGAGTACATCATGAGATGCTGGGCTGGATGAATCACAACCTGGAATCAAGATTGCTGGGAGAAATATCAATAACCTCAGATATGCAGATGACACCACTCTTATGGCAGAAAGAAAAGAAGAACTAAAGAGCTTCTTGATGAGGGTGAAAGAAGAGAGTGAAAAAGTAGGCTTAAAACTCAACCTTCAGAAAACTAAGATCATGGCACCAGATCCCATCACCATGGCAAATAGATGGGGAAACAGTGACAGACTATTTTGGGGGGCTCCAAAATCAATGCAGATGGTGACTGCAGCCATGAAATTAAAAGATACTTTCTCCTTGGAAGAAAAGTTATGACCAACCTAGACAGCATATTAAAAAGCAGAGACATTACTTTGCCAACACAGGTCTGTCTAGTCAAAGCTATGGTTTTTCCAGTAGTCATGTATGGTTGTGAGAGTTGGATTATAAAGCTGAAGAATTGATGCTTTTGAACTGTGGTGTTGGAAAAGACTCTTGAGAGTCCCTTGGACTGCAAAGAGATCCAACCAGTCCATCCTAAAGGAGATCAGTCTGGGTGTTCATTGGAAGAACTGATGTTGAAGTTGAAACTCCAATAGTCTGGCCACCTGATATGAAGAACTGACTCATTTGAAAAGATTCTGATGCTGGGAATGACTGAAAGCAGGAGGAGAAGGAGAAGACAGAGGATGAGATGGTTAGATAGCATCACCGACTCAATGACATGAGTTTGAGTAAGCTTCAGGAGTTGGTGATGGACAGGGAAGCCTGGCGTGCTGCGGTCTATGCAGTCACAAAGAGTCAGACACGACTGAGTGACTGAACTGAACTGATGGTTAGAGGGGAACAGAAATGGGCAAACAGGAAAGGGGCAAAAGAGGTGCTCCCATGACCCTCCTCAGACCAGAATTCCTGGAGCACCCCTGCAAGTGGCTGGGGGTGGGTCAGCTAGGGGGCTGTCCTCTGCTGAGGGGCTGGTGCCCATACCTCCTGGATCCAGGGCCCCAGGTTAGGTGAGCACTCATAGAGACAGGTGTCCTGAATAAAGTGGCGCTTGCATGCAGGCTCCATCTTGCCGCAGTGGTCCCAGTCGAATCTGTACAGGCTGGAAATATCCTTATGGGCTTCGATGCTGGTGTTGACAAAGCAGCAGGCATTGTTTTTCCAAGGGCTGCACTGTTGAGGGGGGTGGGGAGGGGAGAGGGACTCAAGAGTGAGCTCTCATACCCAGCACAACCAGAATATTCCCACATCTCCCCTTCTGTCCTTGATTCCCCAACAGTCTTCAGAGAAACATCAGTTGGAGGGACCCTTTTGGGGGGACAGGGTTCTCCAAGACTGTGGGATCCCAGGGGTAGCAGTCATCACAACATTTACTAATTTAAATTTTTATTGAGCTCCTATTTCTAACCCAGGCATTTTTCTAGGAACTGGGAACACAATGAAAACTTAGCACTGGATAATTTCTTTGGGCAAAAACAGGAGAGGAACAGGAAATTTCAGTTTTCTGGAATGACCAGATTAAGCCTCTTTGGGAAGGTGATAAAGACTTAAAGGTGAGGAAGCAAGTTAAATGAACTACAACCTCAGTAGAGTTCTAATTACAGAAATACACAATGATCTTATGAATGATTGAAAACCCATGGCCTAGAATTTAGTATAAAAGCAGAATATTAAGGGGACTTCCCTGCTTGTGCAGTGGTTAAGAATCTGTCTAGCAACGCAGGGGATATGAGTTTGGTCCTGATAGGGGAACTAAGATTTCCACATGCCACAGAGCAACTAAGTCTGCGCAGAGCAGCAAAGAGCCTGTGGGCCGCAACGAAGACCCAACACAGCCAAATATAAACTTTTTAAAAAAGAATTAAAAAAAGAAAATCAACCCCCTCCTTCCCCTCAAAAGGTCTCTCCAGGCCTGCTTCCTGATTTGAGTAACACGGAAGCCCAACAACCAAGAAGCTGAGCTCTAGGCATTGTTCTGACCACACTGGGCACACAGTATGTGTAAAAGAGTCAGTGCAAACTGAAGAAAGAGCTGTTCAGGGAACTTCCCTGCCTCCACCAAGGACGGGGGTAGACGTTCCCTGAGGCAGCTCTTTCCGATCCCAGATGACCCCTCGGCCTACCTGTCCATGTAACTTGTCCTCGGGACCTGGTTTTTCCTTATGGTACCTGGCATTCATGCAGACGTTGAGAAGCTGAGTCCTGGGCCGGGCTGCCCCCACAGCAGCCACACACACCAAAAGGCACAGCAGTGGTGTGATCTTCCAGGCCATGCTTGTCCCTGAAGAACCAATTTCCTTGAAGGCAGCAAGGAAAGTCCAGGTGGGTCCTCAGGCTATTAATAATAAATTAGGAGAATGGGTGGAGCCTAGGGCGGGATTGAGCCCTAGCAACCCTAATCTTCCTAGTCTCAGGAAGATTGGGATCAGACACAGCCTTTTGAGACAATAGCTTCCTGGCTTTTCTACAAGGTCATGAGGATCAAGTAGTGCAACTGACAGGTGGAGTTTGGGCAAAATTCAGAAATAGCCAGAAAATTGCCAGAGGTCCACAATCTCTCCTTTGAAATCCTTGAAGGCAAACATTTCAGAGTTTAAACTTTTAAGATTTGTTGACTGGAAAAACACACAGTGTAAGAGCTATGAGTTGAGTGAACCACACACCTTGGTAGAAGGTTGCTTCTAGTCACAAGGTAGATACCTCTTTTTTTAATTGGAAGATAAACGGAAAGTGAAGTTGCTCAGTCATGTCCAACTCTTTGCCCCCCATGGACTGTAGCCAACCATGCTCCTCCATCCAAGGGATTTTCCAGGCAAGAGTACTGGAGTGGGTTGCCATTTCCTTCTCCAGAGGATCTTCCCAACCCAGGGATCGAACCTAGGTCACCTGCATTGTAGGCAGACACTTTTTCATGAGCCATCAGGGTATTGGAAGATAATTGCTTTACAATGAACCAACTCATTGGAAAAGACCCTGATCCTGGGAAAGATTGAAAACAAAAGGAGAAAAGGGTGGTGGAGGATGAGATCAGCATCACTGATCCAAGGAACATGAGTCTGAGCAAATTCCAGGAGATGGTGAAGGACCGGGAATCCTGGCAAGTTGCAGTCCATGGTGGGGTCGCAAAGAGTCAGACGACTTAGTGACTAACAATAACAACAATTGCTTCACAGTGTTGTGGAGGTCTCTGCTGTAAATCAACATGAATCAGTCATACCCTCTCTTTCTTGAGCATCCCCCACCATTCCACTCCTCTAGGTTGTGTCAGACACAAGTGGGCACTGAGTGTTGGCAAGAGCCAAGAGCAGTGGCAGTGACTGCACAAGAAATTAGGGACTTCCCTGGTGGCTCAGACGGTTAAGCGTCTGTCTACAATGTGGGAGACCAGGGTTCCATGCTGCTGCAGCTGTTGACCTTCAACACCCCCTGAGGAAGTTCTAGGTGGAATGTGCCCCAGGGAATCTGGTGGGACAGGTCTTTAGATAGATATCTTCAGGAGTCAATTTTATGGTTCCAGTCCTTGCATTTCCTCATATCTAGAGAAGCAATAAATCCCTTCATGGTAACATCAGATCCTCATGACTAGCAGAACACCTCTTGTAAAGTAAGCAGTTGATTGCATTAAACTCCTCCTTCACCAAAACCTTATATATTAACCTTCCCTGACTGCCTCTTTGGAGCTATCTCTCAGAGCTATCTGAGGTGCTGCCTCCTGGGCTGCAGGCCTCATTTTGCCCCAAATAAAGTTTAACTCGCAATTCTCAAGTTGTGCATCTTTTTTTTTTTTTCAATTGAAGGATAATTGCTTTACAGAATGTTGCTGTTTTCTGTCAAACTGCAACATGAATCAGCCATAGGTATACATATATCCCCTCCCTTCAAGTTCGTCATCTTTTTTAGTTGACAGTTATCACAGAGTGCCAGGCTGGGCTCCCTGTGTTATACAGCAGCTTCCGGCTAGTGATCTGTTTTACACGATAGCGTATGTAGGTCAGTGCATACAATTTACCCTACCCTTTCCTTCTCCCACTGTGTCCACCAGTCCATTTTCTACATCTGCATCTCCATGTCTTCTCTGTAAACAGGTTCATCAGTACCATTTTTCTAGGCTCCATATATATGTGTTAATATACAATATTTGTTTTCCTCTTTCTGATTTCGTTCTGCCTAATAGACTCTAAGTTCATCCACCTCACTACAGCTGACCCACATTTGTTCCTTTTGTGGCTGAGTAATATTCCATTGTATATATGTGCCACAACTTCTTTATCCATTCATCTGCCTATAGATGTCTAGGTTGCTTCCAAGTCCTATGTGTGTGAAAGTTGCTCAGTCTTGTCTGACTCTTTGCAACCCCATAGACTATACAGTCCATGGAATTCTCTAGGCCAGAATACTGGAGTGGGTAGTTTTTCCCTTCTCCAGGGGATCTTCCCAACCCAGGGATCGAACCCAGGCAGATTCTTTACCAGCTGAGTCACAAGGGAAGCCCATGCTTCAATGTCCTAGTTATTGTAAATAGTGCTGCAGTAAACATTGGGGTACAAGTGTTTTTTTTTGAATTGTGGTTTTCTCAGGGAAAACTACTATGCCCAGTAGTGGAACTATCACATGGCAGTTTTATTCCTATTTTATTAAAGAATCTCCATATTGTTCTCTATGCTGGCTGAAATTAGAATCAATTTATATTCCCAACAACAGCGCAAAAAAGTTCCCTTTTCTCCACATCCTCTCCAGCATTTATTATTTGTAGTTTTGGTTTTTTTTCATGATGGCCATTCTGATTGGTGTGAGGTGATAGCTCATTTAGTTTTGATTTGCATTTCTCTAATATTGAGCAATGTTGAGCATCTTTTCATGTGTTTATTGACCCTCTGAATGTCTTCTTTGGAGAAATGTCTGTTTTAATCTTCTGCTCATTTTTTGATTGGGCTGTTGTTTTTTTTTAATTGAGCTGTATGAGTTCCTTATGTATTTTGGAGATTAATCCTTCATCAGTTGTTTGTAATTTTATCCCATTCTGAGGGTTGTACTTTAATCTTGTTTATTGTTTCCTTTGCTATGCAAAAGCTTTTAATTTTAATTAGGTTTCATTCATTTATATTTGCTTTTATTTCCATTTCTCTAGAAGATAGGTCAGAGAAGATCTCCCTGTCATTTATGTCAAAGAGTGCTAAGCCTGTTTTCCTCTAAGAGCTTTATAGTTTCCACCTTAAATGTAAGCCTTTAATCCATTTTGAGTTTATTTTTGTGTATGGTGTTAGGAGGGCTTCCCAGGTAGGTAGTGGTAAAGAACTCACCTGCCAACACAGAAGATGTAAGAGACATGGGTTTGATCCCTGGATCAGAAAGATCCCTTGAAGGAAGGCATGGCAACCCACTCCAGTATTCTTGCCTGGAGAATCCCATGGGCAGAGTGGGATTCCCTGGTGGGCTACAGTCCATAGGGTTGCAAAGAGCTGGACAAGCCTGCAGGGACTTAGCACACACACAGTGTTGGGAGGTGTTCTAATTTCATTCTTTTACATGTTGTGCTTGTTGTGCTCACTCAGTGTCTAACTGTGCAACCCCATGGACTGTAGCCTCCCCTGCCCATGGTATTTTATAGGCAAAAATACTGGAGTAGGATGCTATTTCCTACTCTGGGAGCCTTCCCAGCCCTGGGATTGAACCCACATCTCTTGTGTCACCTGTGTTGGCAGGTTAGTTCTTTACCACCAGCGCCACCTGGGAAGCCCCTCTTTTACAGGTAGCTCTTCAGTTTTCCCAGCACCATTTATTGAAGAAGCTGTCTTTTTTCCATTGTATATTCTTGCCTCTTTTGTCGAGTCCTTGTACAACAAGGAGATCAAACCAGTCAATCCTAAAGGAAATCAACCTGAATATTCGTCAGTAGGACTGAAGCTACTCTTTTGTGGATCACTGCCTTGTTGTGGCAAAGGGGCTTGTGTAACCTGATAAAGCTATGAGCCATGTCACATATGGCCACCCAAGAAGGACAGGTCATAGAGGAGAGTTCTGACAAAATGTGATCCACTGGAGGAGGGAATGGGAAACCACCCCAGTATACTTGCTGTGGGAACCTTATGAACTGTATAAAAGGACAAAAAGATACGACACCAAAAGATGAGTCCTCCAGGTCTGAAGGTGTCCGGTATTAAAATAAATTAAAAAAAAAAAAAAACTAAGATTATGGCATCTGGCCCCATTGCTGCTGCTAAGTCGCTTCAGTTGTGTCTGACTCTGTGCGACCCCATAGACGGCAGCCCACCAGGCTCCCCATCCCTGGGATTCTCCAGGCAAGAACTCTGGAGTGGGTGGCCATTTCCTTCTCCAATGCATGAAAATGAAAAGTGAAAGTGAAGTTGCTCAGTCGTGTCCGACTCTTAGTGACCCCATAGACTGCAGCCCACCAGGCTCCTCCATCCATGGGATTTTCCAGGCAAGAGTACTGGAGTGGGGTGCCAAGATCATGGCATCTGGCCCCATTACTTCATAGCAAATAGACGGGGGAAAGGTGGAAGTAGTGACAGATTTCCTCTTCGTGGGCTCTAAAATCACTGCAGATGGTGACTGCAGCCATGAAATCAGAAGACATTTGCTTCTTGGGAGGAAGTCTATGACAAACCTAGACAGTGTGTTGAAAAGCAGAAGTATTACTCTTCGACAAAGGTCAGTATAGCCAAGGCTATGATCTTCCCAGAGGTCACATACCATTATGAAAGCTGTACTGTAAAGAAGGTGGAGAACAGAAGAACTGATGCCTTCAAACTGCTGGAGAAGACTGCTGAGAGTCCCTTGGACAGCAAGGAGATCAGATCAGTCAATCTTAATGGAAATCAACACTGATATTGTTGGAAGGACTGCTGAAGCTGAAGCTCCAGTATTTTGGTCATCTTATGTGAAGAGCCGACTGATTGGAAACATCCCTGATGTTGGGAAAGATTGAGGGCAAGAGAAGAGGGCATCAAAGGATCAGATGGCCAGATGGCATCACCGATGCAATGGACATGAACTTGGGCAAACTTCAGGAGATGGTGAGGGACAGGGAGGCCTGGTGCACTGCAGCCCTGGGTGACTGAACAACAACAACAAGAACTGATGTTGAAGCTGAAGCTCCAATCCTTCAGCCCCCTGCTGTGAAGAGCTGACTCACTGGAAAAGACCCTGATTCTGGCAAAGATTGAGGGCAGGAACAGAAGGGGGCCACAGAGGATGAGATGGTTGGATGACATCACCGACTCAACGGCCATGAGTTTGAGCAAACTCTGCGAGATAGTGAAGAACAAGGAAGCCAGGCATGCTGCAGTCCATGGGGTCACAAAGAGTAAGACATGAATTGACTGAACAACAAAAGGTCAGTCAAGGACTGAAGTCGCTAATGACTTAATCCCTATAGATGGCAGAACGACATTCTTTCGTTGGCAATTTTATCAAAGGTAATGCAAAATAAGATAATAGGCAATGGCACCCCACTGCAGCGCTCTCGCCTGGAAACTCCCACGGACGGAGGAGCCTGGTGGCTGCAGGCCATGGGGTCGAGAAGAGTCAGGCACGACTGAGCGACTTCACTTTCACTTTTCACTTTCATGCATTGGAGAAGGAAATGGCAGCCCACTCCAGTGTTCTTGCCTGGAGAATCCCAGGGACGGGGAGCCTGGTGGGCTGCCGTCTCTGGGGTCGCACAGAGTCGGACACAACTGAAGCGACTTAGCAGTTGCAGTGATCAAGCACATGTTCTATGAGGAAATAGCTACACTAGTGGGATAATTAAAATAATAACCTCACATTCATTCGCAGATGAGAGTTTAACAACAAATGACTGTGTAAAAGTTTACAACAGTATCTTAATTTTGGAGCTCCAAATGCAGAATATGTTTAAAAAAAAAAAAAGCTCTGCTGCCAGCCCTTTCCAGTTTCATTATTTAGCCACTCTCAGAGACCCTGTGACCTGGGGCAATGTCAGAGAACAAAAACTTGGAGGTGGACATGAGCAACAGTTCACCTCCGGGGTCCAGGGCAGCTCCTGAACCCTGCCCCAGAGCTGGCCTCTCAGCCTTCGTAGCATCTCAATCTCCTGCCCTCTCACACTGAGATTTGGGAGGTGCCTGCTCCTGCATCCCACTGCTCACCAGGTGCCTGGTTCTCCTAACACCCAGAATTCATTTCCCATGGCTCCTAAAGCTTATGTATCCTCCCTGCTTATAGTTTCCCTGCCCTCACATTGCCCCCCATCTCCTGCAGAACTCCAGGATCTTGCCTGGGTCTCCTGGATGGGGGCTGAGCTGAGTGGCCTCCAGGCTGACTCTGCCCTAAGGGCTCGGGGAAACCTGAAATTAAATTCCCACATAGCTCTCCTCATCCTCCTTGTGTCCTCACTTATCATCCTTCCACAATCCAATATCCTGCTACACATGTTTATTGTTCACTGTTTAGGTGTTCATTCATTTACTAATTCATTCATTCCAGGATCCAATCATCTCTCCATGGACCCCGTCACTCCCTGATCTGCAAGAGCACAGGAGACATCTGTACTCTCGGAAATGCCACATGGTTCACAATTAGGCTCCTTTGGGAGGACAGAGTCTAACAGCTTAGGGCACAGGCTTCCGGAGCCCAGCTCTCACACTCCCTCCACCCCCGCTTGACCTTGGGGGAAAATAACTCACATTATCTTGAGGCTTAGTTTCCTTACCTGAGGATTAAATGTAGTGGGGAAGCCCTAACAATCACTAGCCAACTGGGCACGGACTGAGAAGTCACTTGGGAATGGGGAACGTGCCCCAAGTCACACAGTTCAGTTCAGTTTAGTCCAGTCGCTCAGTCGTGTCCGACTCTTTGCAATCCCATGAACTGCAGCACATAGTAGGGACCACCCAAGTCCGACTCTGGACCTCAAATCCAGGGCTCCTTCAGCTTTTGCCCCCTGTACCTTCGCTGTGCAGAGGCTCCCATGGGGTGACTCACAGACTCCTGGGGAAGTACTGGGAGGGCTGAGAAAGCCCTTTCTCCACTCAGTCAGTTGGTGATTCTTTGTTTTGCTCTGGCCTCTTTCTAGAGCCAGTGCTTTCTTCCCCTCCATGCCACATACATCAGCCGGTAAACCCCTCCCCATCTTCCTGGTCTCAGCTCAGATCTTGGTCCAGCTAGTCCCTCCCTTCTCCCCTCCCACCCCCACACCAATCATGACCCTGACACCACCACCCCTCCCCACATGGTCCCAGACTTAAAGCTCTGAGCACTCAGTGCAGTGCTGAAAGGCAAAGTCCTGGGTTCTACTAACTTGTAGTTTAACCTTGGGCAGGCCCCGATTCTGCTTCTGGATTCTCTGATTTTAGGGATCCTTCCAGAGTGGATCCTCCCAGTTCAGATCCTCTAGTGCTTTCTGGGAGTGCCCTAGGGTGTGTAGCTCAGACCGGTGGGTGGAGAGTAGCATACCTGGGAGGAACGCTGGCTCTTCTCTGGCTCAGGCTTCTGTTCTGCTCTGCAGTCCCCCTTGCCTCACTCTAGGGGACAGAAGGGCTTAGTGGCCTAGGAGACCGGCCGTGGGAATGTGGCCCGGGAGAGGCTCTTAGGATCGGGCGAAGGCCACCCAGGAGTTAATTATTGCATGTGGGCTCCAGCCAGGCCTCCATGGGAGGGTGGTGGGTAGGAGTGAGTGGATTAATAGTGCAAGCCCAAGGTCAATTACCAAGCCCCACTTACTCCATTTTCTCCCCTAAACTTAGTTCTGAGAAAACCTTGCAGCCTAAATTGCTGGGATCCTTTAAAATAACCTGTTCTGCTTCTAACCCCCTCATCCTGTATTACAGATAAAGAGAATGAGACCCGGAGAATCAGGACAGAGCTCATTGCAGGACAAGGGCTGGATTCAGGCTTCCAAGCTCCGGGGCACTTGAACAGAGTGCTGTTCTTGTCAGTCACTCAGTCACGTCCGACTCTGCAACCCCATGGACTGCAGCACGTCAGGCTTCTCTGTCCTTCACCGTCTCCCTGAGTTTGCTCAAACTCATGTCCATTGAGGCAGTAATACCATCCAAACATCTCATCCTCTGTCATCTCCTTCTCTTCCTGCCCTCAATCTTTCCCAGCATCAGAGTCTTTTCCAATGAGTCAGTTCTTCACATTAGGTGGCCAAAGGATTAGAGCTTTAGCGTCAGTCCTTCTAGGGAATATTCAGGGTTGATTTCCTTTGGGATTGACTGGTTTGACCTCCTTGCTGCCCAAGGGACTCTCAAGAGTCTTCTCCAGCATCACAATAATTTGAAAGCATCAGTTCTTCAGTGCTCAGCATACAGAGTGCAGAGTTCTCATATCCCCAGCTTATAGAGCCACTGACTCTTCAATCTCATCAGCCTCAGGCATCACCCACTTCCAGCCTTAAAATCATAGATGTTCAGTTTACTAGAACCTCAGTTGTCCCAAGGCCCTAGCTCCCCTTTCTTCCCCTATCTACTCACACAAGTCTACTTTCTCCAGCAGCCAGTAGTCTGCTCTAATGCAGATTCCTCACCCTCCTCTCCTACCCTAGCCAGGAACAGAGCCTTCCTTTTTACACCCTCTGAGGCCAGGTTGCTACCACTGGTGGAGAAAAAGAAGAGAGGAGGAAGAAATAAGTTCAGGAGAGAACATTGAGCTCTCTTGTGTTGAGGTGCTGTGTGCAACCTGGCGTGAGGTTGTGGTAAAAGAGAAAACCCGGAGAAGGGTCCATGTAGGATGTGGAAGCCATCAGCCTGCACATAGGAGCAGAAGTTTAAAGAATATGGGGCCTCAATACTGTCGGAGGACTTCCCTGGTGGTCCAGTGGTTAAGAATCCGCCTGCCAATGCAGGGGACATGGGTTCGACCCTTGGTCCAGGAAGATTTCACATGCCTCAGAGCAACTAAGCCCTTGCACCACAGCTACTGAGCTTGAGTCCTGCAACTACTAAGCCAAAGCCCTTAGAGCCCTCACTCCACAAGAGAAGCTATCACAATGAGAAGCCTGGACACCACAACCACAGAATAGGCCCTGCTCGCCACAACTAGAGAGAGCCTGAGCACAGCAACAAAGATCTACTGTAGCCAAAAAATTAATAAAAAAAAATTTTTAAGGTCTCAGTTTAAAAAAAAAAATTCTTGGAAAGGGCACAGATCTGGGCCCATGGAGCAAGGAAGTTGGGGGAGGTGTGCAGCTGGGAGCCAGAAAAGGCAGCTGGATTACTGGAGGAGAATCAGCCAAGAAGGAAAGCCCTATAGGCGTGCAAAGAAATTGACTCCAATGCGGGGAGGAGGGAAGAAATGGACTCCCAGGCGACCCCCAGCTTGTGCCCCGCTTTCCCTCTCCTGCAGAGTGAGCCACTCCTGAATCTTGTGACAGACAACCTGGGAGAGCTAAGCCCTCTGAACACCTGAGCAGGTAGAAGGCAGCTAGGACCCCCAGACATCCCTCCTGGCTTTATAAGCCCAACTCAGTCTTCTCCTGATTGGAGAAGCATGGCCACGTGTCTAGGAATGCCCCAAAGCATTCTCCTGTACACTCATCTAAGGGCTTCCCAGGTGGCACAGTGGTAGAGAATCTGCCCGCCAATGTAGGACATGCAGGAGACACTGGTTCTATCCCTGTGTTGGGAAGATCCCCTGGAGTAGGAAATGGCAACCCACCCCAGTATTCTTGCCTGGGAATTCCCATGGACAGAAGAGCCTGGTGGGCTATAGGCCAGGGGTTCACAAAAGAAATGGATAGGACTGAGCACACAGGCTCATGTATGTGTTCATCAGGATGGACTTTCCCTGTCCCCCATCCTCTGCCCCTGCACCAGAAGTTGATTATAAACTGGACTTTATAGATGCTTTTGAGCTGTGGTGTTGGAGAAGACTCTTGAGAATCCTTTGGACTGCAAGAAGATCCAACCAGTCCATCTTAAAGGAGATCAGTCCTGGGTGTTCATTGGAAGGACAGATGCTGAAGCTGAAACTCCATACTTTGGCCACCTCATGCGAAGAGTTGACTCATTGGAAAAGACTCTAATGCTGGGAAGGATTGGGGGCAGGAGGAGAAGGGGATGACAGAGGATGAGATGGCTGGATGGCATCACCGACTCGATGGACATGAGTTTGGGTAAACTCTGGGAGTTGGTGATAGACAGGGAGGCCTGGCGTGCTGCGATTCATGGGGTTGCAAAGAGTCGGACATGACTGAGTGACTGGACTGAACTGAACTGAACTGATAGTCCATCCACTCAGGAGTGATGTTTGGCCCCTGAGACCTCAGGGATTCAGAAGAAGAGACTGGTAAGTGGGAGGTGAGCTGGACACATGAGTTCTAACCCATGAGGAGTCCCTGCCCTTGCTGAACCTCATGCCGGGCTCTGAATCTGAGGCCCCATTGCTCAGACCACTTGGTCAACAGGCAGGGATACAGTCAAACAGCCACTATGAAGCCGATCCTGAGAGTATCCTAAGCTTAATACCAGGCAAGTTAGCCATCAGCATCCTTGTGAGCCCCAAACTGAGGGCTACTCTGTGACCAGACAAAGATAACAGGAAGGTCTTTGGCCCTGAGTGGGTAGGGGCTCTGGACTGCAGGGAGTGGGGATGGGAGAAGCTGGAGCTTTTCCTGAGTGCAAGCCAGCAGCATATGCAATTGCTTACCACCCATCCTCATAGTTGAGACAAATATAGTTCCCAGGCAGCAAAGAAGGGCTAGGATTCAGAACTGAGTCTGATTCCAAACCTGGTTTCTTTCACGAAGAAAAGAGAGCACTGCGAGGGCATCAAAGTCTGAGGACTGCAGATCCAGTGTTTCTTCTCTGGCCTCATTTCCTGCCCTTGTCCTCTTAACTTCTATCTTAGCCACCTAGAAATCCTCCTTGCGTTTCTATCACCTCCAAGCCTTTGTACTTCTTGAACCTTCTCCATGAAATGTCATTCCTCCTGCCTAATCTGCTTGGTCCACACTACGCTCTCTCTGGAAACCTCTCACCTTTCTGGGCTTCCGCAGACTGCACCACACTCTGTGCTCCTCTGGAGCAAACCCTCAGCTCAGTGTGCTAAGAGTTGTCAGTTATCACATCTGTCTGTCTGCCCCCACCAGAGAGTACGAGGTACTCAGTTGCCTACTTGTCGGCTCACACAGCCAGAAGGCGTCTGTTGATGGACAGACTGAATGCATGGATTCCTTCACTTCCTAAGCACCTCCTCTGTGCTAGGCACTGACCCAGGGCCAGGGGATCTGCCACAAAATGACACAGACATAGCCTTTGCTTTCAGGTGTGTATGTTTTGTAGGGAAAGTCAGACAATAAGCACAGCGAATTGATACCTATACAAGAGGACCAGTGATGTGATGAGAAAGTACCCAGGTGAGAAGTAAGTTCTTTTGGTTGGGTTGTCAGAAGTCATTTTGTTGTGCTAAGTAGTGTCTGACTCTTTTTGAGGAATAAATTATAGGATGAAATCTAAGTGGCTACAAGAAGTCAGCCTACAGCCTACAGAGTATAAAAACATTCTAGGAAGCTCCCTGAACACAGGGAGTCAGCCTGCAGAATATACAAGAACATTCTAGGAATCCAGAGAGGAGGGGACTTCTGACTTCTGGGCCACTGAAGAAGTTTGGTCGTTCCAGCAGATTTCATGGGAAAGGATTTAAAGGGTTGGAGAGGGGGTTTCACAAAAATAAAACATTTTTTTCAGTATTTGTTTTCATTTTTTAAAAAGTGTCCATCATTTAGTAAAACTCCAGGGTGAAAGTTTGATGATGAATAGGATATGTGCCATCCTCAAAATATCTACCTACAACATACTTATTAATTACAAAAGGGGGAAAAGTAACGGAGAAACCTGGCAGACCCAATCTTAACCGAAAGATCAGTTAACATCCTCAGGAATGGGCCAACCTGACACCTGTGCCCCCTGCCACCATGACGCAGCAAGAGCACACAGAATTGCTTTCAGGATATTCGTGTCCAAAATGCAGAACCTCAGTCAGATAAACCCAAACTGAGAGTTATTCAACAAAATAACTGCCTGTGTCTTTCAAAGATGTCAAGGCCATAAAAGAATGAACCTCCCTCCCTCAAATGTCCATCAGTAAGTGAATGAATTAAGTGTGATCAATACATAGAATGGAATATTGCCCAGCAATGAAAAAGAATGAACTAGTCTCTGTAGATCAATATGGAAAGATCTCAGAAACCTTGTTCTTGTGGTAAGAAAAACTCTGAGACGCCCTTTATCCCACCTATCAGTTTAGAGGAAAATCAGCTTAGTAGAACATTCAAAGTCTGACACTCTACTGTGTTGACCACATGATGGGGAAATAAGGCACTCATACATTGCTGGTGGGGGCCACATTGATACAACCCCTGTAGAATTATAACTATCAAAATTGTAAGTCCAAATGTTCCTTGACCCAGCAATCCCTCTTCTGGAATCCAACAATATAGCATTCTACTATGTATATTGTTATTCACTGTAGAATTGTCATTAAAAAAAAAAAATGGAGATGATGCAAGCTTTCCTCATGAGGGTCTGCCCACCAATATCTCCTTCCCAGCCCACATTTAGTAAGGGAAGGAAAGGGAAGGAAACTTCAGGAGCCAATAACTCATCTGTCAGTCTCTCCCCAGCTTCCCTCCACCAATTCTCTTGTTCTCTTGTGGTATAGGAGGGGGCATTCGGGGGTAGGCCGGTGCAGAAGTAAGAGCCCCAGGCTAAGGATCAACTTCCACCCTCTGCTTGCTGATGAACTTCAAACTAGCCCAGTTCCTTTTTGGACCTCTCAACAGGAAGGATGGAGCAATAAGGGATGCCTACCACCTCCCAGCCCACTCATCCCCAAATTATTTATAAAATACAGTACACACATGGATATATTTATTAGAATAAGCTCTCAGAGGATCCCCATAGAATTTTGGATCAGGAAACGATAACCAAGGTATTATGAGTCCTCCTCATCTGAGAGAGTGGAGCTGGGTTGAACTGAGATAATCACCCAGGTTGGGTGCAGGCAAGGAAGGTATCCAGGTGTCAGCAGTGTGAACAGCTTGTTAAGGAGCCAGAGTGGCAGCATCTGGGTCAAGTTGAGCAGGAGGGGTCCAATCCCCTGGGGTGTGGACCCAGAAGTGGGGTTCTCAGCATAAAATCTCGCCACCTCCTCATTGGGGTTGCCCTGGAAGGGGTCGAACCACATTTGGATGCAGCGTCCACTGCCCCGGCCATAGTTGCTGACCTTGTAGGAGTGACTCCAGATTTCATTGCACAGAGCAGCGGGCGTGGGGAAGTAGAAGTCAAAGCGGTGGCAGGCAGCTTTCACGGGGCACTGGTTATACCCTGTGGGGAGGATGGAAGACCTGTAGCCACTGGGTCCAGAACCATCTCTTGCTCCACCAACCTCACAACTGCGAATCTCCATAAACCTTTCCACACCCCACCTCTGCCTCCATCTCCCCGCCCCCAGCCCTCACCTGAGGTCCAGTTCCAGCCCTTGTGCCAGTTGCTCTTGCAGGTGTAGGAGGTGCGGCAGTCTTCCCACCAGATCTGACAGTCCTCTTTGCACAGGGGCACACCCAGGACCCGCTCTCTGCGCCATTTCTGGTTAACCTGGAGGGGTCAGGGGAGGGAGGGAGCCAGTCTGTCAGGGATCTCAGCTGCTATAGCCTTGATGGGGTCCAGGGCTGGGGAGGTGGGGGCGATGCCTCTATCACCCTCAGACCAGAATTCATGAACCACACCCTCCCTGCAAGTGACCAGTGGACTCTGCCCTCTGCTGAAGCTCCTGTCTGCGGGGCTGGTGCCCATACCTCCCGGATCCAGGGCCCCAGATTAGGTGAGCACTCGTAGAGACAGGTGTCCTGAATAAAGTGGCGCTTGCAAGCAGGCTCCATCTTGCCACAGTGGTCCCAGTTGAATCTGTACAGGTAGGAAATGTCCTTATGGGCTTCTATGCTGGTGTTGACAGAGCAGCAGGCATTCTTCCTCCAGGGGCTGCACTGTGGAGGGGAAGACATGGGGCTAAGCCCTTGAGCCACCGTGGCCATCTCCTCCATATTCTGGCTCCTCTGCCTCGGGAGATCATCCAGAGGATCACTCGCTGGGGAGGCTGCCCCTAAGCCTGAACTTGAGAGCCCTCATTTTGGGGTAGAGGCAGTAATAATACTGACCTTCTAAGAGAAAGTAACACAGGGGACGTGGGAGATCTGGGGAATCATCACCTGGGGGGACATTATTATTTGTACATCTCTAAACTGTTTACAAAGTTGTTTCACATTATCTGGGTTATTTATATTATTCATTTTGCACCAAGCTGGTATTAACTGAGTGCAGGCACAGTGCTGGCTGCTGAGTATACTGTAATGAACAAAATAGATCAAATCTCTGCCCTCCTTGAGCTTATGGTTTTAGTGAAAGGCAAGGAGGGGGTATACAGAGAACACTGGGGGCACAGAAAATAGCAGATGCAAAGTCCCTGAGATTCTTCCACTTTATCTTCTCTTACTGAAGATAATGGTCCCAGTCAAAAGACCATTACTCCATTATAGAGTTTAAGGAAACTGCACCCTTTGTTGATGGTAAGGTTAAGGTTTTAACTCAGTACAGAGAGGACAGGGGGAATCCTGGACTCAGGTTGTGGCGGAGGGTGGAGGAAAGGGGGCTGGTCTGGCTCTTTCAGGGTCTGGAAGCCCAGGTGAGGAGACTCCTGGTAGGTCTTGAAAGAAGAGGGGCGCAGAGTAGCAGTGACCCACACATGGCCTGGCCATGGGCCATGGGACTAAATGTGGGAGGCAATCCTGGAGAGGTAAATTCAAGACAGGTAAGAAGGTAGAAGGGGCTTCCCAAGTGGTGCTCGTGGGAAAGAACCCCCCTGCCAATGCAGAAGATGTAAGAGACACAGGTTCGATCTCTGAGTTGGGAAGATCCCTTGGAGGAGGGCATAGCAACCCACTCCAGTATTCTTGCCCGGAGAGTCCCACGGACACAGGAGCCTGGTGGGCTATAGTTCAATGGGTCACACAGAGCTGGACATGACTGAAGCGACTTAGCACACATGCACGAGATGGTAGAAGTGATTGTGGTTTCCCTTTAGGAATTGCGTAGGCTGGGAGTCAGGAGCTGAGTGTTCATGAGCCAAATTGCTTGAAATGTCTGAGATGAACTCTAGCACACAGGCTCAAGTGAGGGGGGAGCTGTGATGGGTCCGGACACTCAGGAGAAACTAAGGAAAGTCCTTGACAGCGAAGCCAAACTGATCCCTCTCCAATAACCCAGCCCATGCCCAGAGCTGCTGCCACAGAGCCTGCTTCCAGGCTTCCCTAGCTTTTTGTGCATACCGTTCCTCAGATACCCAACTCCTGGTCAACTTGCAAGACCCCACCCACTGCATCCCTGACCTGCCAGCCAGGCTCAGTGGTTTCCTCCTCTGAAAGGATTAATACATGTAATGAAAAACACTTGTGGCCTGTTTTGGAGAGGCTCCAGAAAACCAGCCACTCCCACATAGCCTACATCCCTCTGAATTGCGATCACCTGTCTTCCTCAAAGATCTGCGCACCATTTCTTGGCAAAGAGGAAGTGCTCCTAAAGGTTCTTTAAAGCCCCCTTTAAAACTTAAAAAATTCTAAAAATACGGTGGTGCATACGGACTTTCAGTTTTGGAAAATGAAAATATTCTGGAGGTGGATGGTGGTGATGGTGGTGATGTTCGCATGTGAATCTACCTAATGCCACAGCATTGCATGCTTAGAAATGCTTAAATGGCAAATTTTATGTTATGGGTATTTTACTAGCAAGTGAACTGTTGGAAATGACTCAGAAGTCATGGGCTGCTGAACTTCCCTCTCTCCACTTGAAGACCCTGGAGACAGTCCATGCCAGCCTTTCCCTGGGGACACTGTAGCCCCCCAGCAGTGTGAAGGCGTGTCGGGAGCCAAGGGAGAGACCAGAGGGAATAAGATACCAGCATTTCTCATGAGCCTGGAGTTCAACTTCAAGCTCAGAGTCCCTGAGCTGCTTTAGGGATCTTCCCTTGAGACCAGCCTCGCCTCCCCTTCTCTGCCCGCGCAGTGTCTCGGCTCCGGCCACACTGGACCTGGCACCACTCGAGCTCCCACCCTCCACCTGTGTACACGCCGTCCTCTGCTAGGCTGCCTTTTCCTGCTTTGTCTTCCTGGAAAAGTCTTACTCAGCCTCCAAGCCCAAGCCAATGGCCTCTCTACTTGGAAGTCTTCCCGGCATATCTGATTTGCCACTTTCTCGTCAGGACCTAATGGAGGTGAGAACCTGGCCTATTTGTAGTTCTTTGTTACATGGTGACCATGAGGGATCTGTCTCTCCTATCTCGACTTTGAGCTCCATGGGCTGGCACATAGTGAAGGTTGGGAAAGTTACCACTAGTCCCTCTCCCGGCTGGATTCTTAGTTCCCATGTCTACCTGTGCCTTTTCTGGGCCTATTTCCTCAATTGTATAAATAGAGACCACCTGCTGCTGCTGCTGCTAAGTCACTTCAGTCGTGTCTGACTCTGTGCGACCCCAAGACGGCAGCCCACCAGGTTCCCCCGTCCCTGGGATTCTCCAGGCAAGAACACTGGAGTGGGTTGCCATTTCCTTCTCCAATGCGTGAAAGTGAAGTTGCTCAGTCGTGTAAGACTCTGCGACCCCATGGACTGCAGCCTACCTGGCTCCTCTGTCCATGGGATTTTCCAGGAAAGAGTACTGGAGTGGATTGCCATTTCCTACTCCAGAGGATCTTCCTGACCCCGGGATCGAACCCGACCAGGTCTCCCTCATTGTAGACAGACGCTTTACCGTCTGAGCCACCAGGGAAGAGACCACGTGCCACATACCAAATAGGTATTCACAGACAAGGTGTGCGGAAAACACTTGACCCATAGAGGGCGCTAGATAAACAGTCCTCCCAGTGTTGTAGTGACCTCCTAAGAGAGGTCCACCAGGATCACCTCCCTGCCACCCTCCTGCCTCCATCACTCCAAAGCTGATCTTCCCACCACCCTAACTTCTTCCTTTTTTGGGGTCTTCCCTCTCCCCTACCCCAGACCCCACCCCATCCTCACCTGCTCGTGTAGACTGTCCTCTGGGCCCGGTTTTGCCTTGTGGTGCTTGGCATCCATGCAGACGTTAGCAGGTCTGTCCTGGCCCGTGGAGTTCCGGGGACCTGAGCACCCCACGCAGCAGCCACCAAAGCCAGAAGCAGCAACTGTGTCATCTGCCGGGCCATGACCACTCACTCCTGCCAGGAAGCCACCATAAGACTCTTGGTCAGATTTCCTGTCTCCCTCCCAAACCCAGATTTTCTGGCCTCCTCACCTGGCTCACCCCACTTCACCGATGAGCTGAGCAATGAAGGGCCTGTAGAGGTCTGGACCAACTGGTAGGAATCCACCCCCACCTGAGGACATTTAAACACTAGCTCTGTGACGTGGAGGGAGCCACCACCCCTCTCTAGACATCCCCTTCCGGTTTTGCCAGACAGTATTTCACCCACAATCAGAGGGTCCTGCATAAGAGGAACCATGGGGCATAATCTGCTGATGGGGTTGTTGAGTGAAAGGAGGGGCATCAGCCAGCCTCTGCTTCTGCTTCCTCAGCTCATCCTAGCCCAAAGCAACCTAAGTTTAGGAGCCAAGAGATTGCCAGCAGGGTAAACAGGGAAGCTGACCAGTGGCCAGATGAAGGCCATTGAGCCATTCAGTTCTTGCTTAAGGTTCCAGAGCCTGTGCCAAGGGAGCTGGGAGTAGCAGGAAGGCTATATGGAAAGCTGTGCTGTGCTGTGCTTAGTTGCTCAGTCAACTAATTCTTTGCAACCCCATGGGCTGTAGCCCCCCAGGCTCCTCTGTCCATGGGGATTCTCCAGGCAAGAATACTGGAGTGGTTGCCTAATCCTTCTCCAGGAAATATTCCTGACCCAGGGATTGAACCAGGGTCTCCTGCATGGCAGGCAGATTCTTTACCAACTGAGCTACCAAAGAAGCCCTAGTGAGAGCTAATCCTCAGGTCCTTACACCTCAACATCCCTCTGCAACCCCCACTGAGAGGTCTTGGGAAGTTCCCTGGGCAGAGTCAGGACTAGACCTTGGGGAAGGCCAAGAAGTAAGGAGAATGTGGAGGAGAATCTGAGCCATAGCAGTGGGTGGTGGAGGCACAGAGGAAAAGACCTCCCAGGACACCAGGGGAGCCCCACCTTGCCTCTCACTTCCTACCTCCCATCCCCACTTTTCCTCCCTGTCCTGCTGTTATCTCTGCCCTCAGCCTACCTGGGATAGGAGAGTGTCTCCTCTCTCGTTTATAAGCCTGTGCTGACTGCTTGGTCAACTGCTCAGTCAGCGAAGTCTAGAGGCTTTGTCTAGGAAACAGCTCAATTGTCTTTCAGCTCAGAGCCAGTTAAATTATGGTATACACACCCAATGGGATTTAACCTGTTGAAAAAGATTGAGAGAACTCTTGACGTATGAACATGGAAAACTTTCCAAGTACATTGTTAAGTGACAAAAGAAAGGTGTATACACTTATGGTCAATTAAACCACAACAAAGGAGTCAAGAGTATACAGTGGAGAAGAGATAGTCTCTTCAATAAGTGGTGCTGGGAAAACTGGACACCTACATGTAAAGGAATGAAACTAGAACATTCTCTAACACCATATACAAAAAGAAACTGAAAATGGATTAAAGACCTAAAAGTAGACTGAAAACCATAAAACTCCTAGAAGAAAATGTAGGTTTAGCACTCTTTGACATAAATCACAGCAATATGTTTTTGGCTCTATCTCCTAAAGCAAAAGAAAGAAAAGCAAAAATAAATCAGATCTAATTAAATTTAAACGTGTTTGCACAGCAAAGGGAACCATCAACAAAATGAAAAGACAGCCTACTGAGGGAATTCCCTGACTGTCCATGCTTCCATTACAGAGGGCATGGGTTCGACCCCTGGTCAGGGAACTAAGATCCTGCAAGCTATGCAGTGCAGCCAAAAAAAGAAAGAAACAAAACCCAACCTACTGAATGAGAGGAAATATTTGTGAATGATATAACTAATAAGGGTTTAATATCTAAAATATATAAACAGCTCCTACAACTGGACAGCAAAAATACAAAAAAAATTTTTTTAATGGGCAAAATCACAATAGTTATTTTTCCAAAGAAAACTTACAGATGGCCAACAGGCAATGATGCTCAGCATCACTAATCATCAGGAAAGTGCAAACCAAAACCGCAATGAGATATCACCTCTCCCCTGAAATATACACCAGAATGGCTATTATCAGAAAGAACACAAATAACAAACGTGGGCAGGGATGCGGAGAAAAGTGAACCTGCGTACATTGCTGGTGGGAATGTAAATTGGTGCAACCACTGTGGAAAACAGCATGGAAGATTCTCAAAAAACTAAAAATAGAACTATCATATGACTCAGAAATTCCACTACTGGATGTATACCCGAGAAAACAAAAACACTATTTCAAAAGATACTGGCAGGGACTTCCCTGGTGGTCCAGTGGCTGGGACTCTGCGTTCCCAGTATAGGAGTTGGGGTGAGGCATGGGTTTGACCCCCGAGAGCTGGATCCCATATGCTGCAACTGGAGCATTCACATACCTAAAGATTCTGAGTGCAGCCAAATAAATGAATAAATATTTTTAAAATGCTTTAAAAAACTAATAGAGAGAGACACATGTGGACTTTCCCACCAGTCAGTGGTTAAGACTCTGCCTTCCAATGCAGGGGGCTCCGGATCCCTCCCTGCTCAGGGAACTAAGGCCCCATATCCCACATGCCTCAGGGCACAACCAAAAAAATGTTAAAAAAAAATAAAAAATACAATAAACTAGTGAATATAACAAAAAAGAAATAGACTCACAGACATAGGGAGCAAATGTTAGTGTTAACCAATGGAGAGAGAGAAGGGAGAAGGAACAATATTGGGGTAGGGGACTAAGAGGTACAAGTTACGATGTATAAAATAAGCTTTGAGGATGTATCGTAAAGCATAGGAAATATTAGCGATGTTTTATAATAGCTATAAATGGCGTGTGTGGTTGCTTGTGTGTGTACTTGGTTGCTTCAGTTGTGTCCGACACTCTGTGACCCCATGGACCATGGCCTGCCAGGCTCCGCTGTCCCTGGGATTCTCCAGGCAAGAACACCGGAGTGGGTTGCCATTTCCTCCTCCAATAAATGGTGTATAACCTCAAAAATTGAAAATCACCATATTGTACACCCGTAATATATAATATTGTATATCAACAATACTTCAATTTCTTAAAAAAGAAGAAGGTGCAGAAGGGCAACATGCATCTTTTGTGTGAAAAAGGTGGAGAGAGAATATTCGTGTTTGCAAATTCTGGAAGGAATTCCCTGGTGATCTTGCAAAACCTTGCAGCAGAGCCAAAGCAAAAAGTGAAGTAAGAAAGAAAGGAAGGAAGGGAGGGAACAGGCGGAGGGAGGGGGCACAGAAAGAGAAAAAGAAAGAAGGAAGGAAAAGAGGGGAAGAGAATTCTGGAATGCTACAAAAAATATTTTAAGTGGTTGCTTTGGGGGAGGACTTTGGCTTAGGGATTGGCTTAGAATCTTTCCTCTATGAAACTTTCTGTGCTGTTTTGATTTTTGAACCATGTGAATATACATATACCTTTTTGAAATATACAGGTATTTATGTATGCTTATATATAAAACATATATAAATATAATATATATAATATAAATGTAAATAAATGTATAAAGTTTATTTATAGATATATACTTATTTATATCAGTTTTGGATACCATAGATATATTTATAAAAATATAAACATGAGACTACCAAGCATCCTAGTTCCTTGGGTGTAATGCCAGAGAAATTCTTTGCATTTATGCCACATATATTCCATTTTTATGCACAAATGATAGTATGTTTTCCATTTTTAGATATTTTCACTATGTGTATTAGTTGCTCAGTCATATCTGACTCTTTGTGACCCCATGGACAGTAGCCCACTAGGTTCCTCTGTCCATGGCATTCTTCAGGCAAGAATACTGGAATGGGTTGCCATTCCCTTCAGCTTTTGACAAAAGAAAAGAAACCTCATGAAACCAAGCCATCCACACTTACACCCTAGAATATTATTGTCACATTTAATAACATAACCTTCAAATTACTTTTCTATGCCTTGTACAGTCTGAAATTAACTCAAATGCCCTCTGTGGCCAAAAAAAAAAATATCCTTTCATTAACATTATAACAAAAAGAAAAGAAGGAAAAGTTGTTCATTTTTGCAAGTTAAAAGTGCATGATCCTCAGTCTGTATTTCTCAAATGTTGTTGTAGACAGTAAAATTGCTAAATGGCACTGCTCTTTTTTTTTTTAAAGTAATATATATTGATACTTTCCCATTATGATTTTGGGAAAACCTTCAAATCCTGTCATCACTCAGCTAGTAGAATGCCTCTCAAGGGAGGATGGGGGGCAGAGTCTGTTTTCAATACATGGTCCTGCTGCAGATAAGTCTGAGGTGACAAGGTCAGTGTCTGCCTGTGAGATGCTCAACCTTGCCCCCTCCACCTGCCTAGGGCTCCATCTTTGCTGAGTGCTGGACCATAATCAGCAGTGTCCTTCCCTCCTTCTATTGTACCAGCCTGGGATCTTCAACGTATTCCTGGTCTTTGCATCTTCACTTTCTAAATAGAGATGTGTATATCTATCTGTCTTCCTTCTTTTAGGAGTAGTTTGAAAGTGTTATTTGTAGCCTACTAATTACCTATCTCCTGTGAGAAACCTGTGTGAAGGTCTAGAAGCAACAGTTAGAATCAGACCTGAAACAACAGACTGGTTCAAAATTGGGAAAGGAGAATGTCAAGGCTGTATGTTGTCACCCTGTTTGTTTAATTTTTATGCAGAGTACATCATGCAAATGCTGGACTGGATAAATCCCAAGCTGGAATCAAGATTTCCAGGAGAAATATCAGCAACCTCAGATATGCAGATGATACTACTCTAATGGCAGACAACAAAGAGGCACTAAAGAGCCTCTTGATGAGGGTGAAAGAGGAGAGTGAAAAAGTTGGCTGGAAATTCAACATTCAAAAAATGAAGATCACGGCATCTAGTCCCATCACTTCATGGCAAATGGAAGGGAAAAAAAAAATGAAACAGTGACATATATGACAGATTTTTTTTTCTTGGGCTCCAAAATCACTTGGAGAAGGCAATGGCACCCCACTCCAGTACTCTTGCCTGGAACATCCCATGGACGGAGAGCCTGGTAGGCCACAGTCCATGGGGTCGCTAAGAGTCGGACACAACTGAGCAACTTTACTTTCACTTTTCACTTTCATGCACTGGAGAAGGAAATGGCAACCCACTCCAGTGTTCTTGCCTGGAGAATCCCAGGGACGTGGGGCTGCCGTCTCTGGGATCGCTCAGAGTTGGACAGTTTGGCAGCAGCAGCAGCCAAAATCACTAAGGACGGTGACTGCAGCCATGCAATTAAAAGATGCTTGCTCCTTGGAAGAAAAGCTATGGCAAACCTAATGCGGTGTTAGTCATTCAGTCATGTCCTACTTTTTGTGACCCCATTGACTATAGCCCACCAGGTTCCTCTGTCCATGGGATTCCCCAGGCAAGAATATTAGATTGGGTAACCATTTCCTTCTCCAGGGATCTTCCCAACCCAGGGATGGCAAACCTAGAAAGTGTATTAAAAAGCAGAGACATCACTTTGCCAGCAAAGGTCCATCTAGCCAAAGCTATGGTTTTTCCAGTAGTCATGTATAGATGTGAGAGTTGGACCACAAAGAAGACTGAGTGCCGAAGAACTGATGCTTTTGAACTGTGGTGCCGGAGAAGACTCTCAAGAGTCCCTTGGGCTGCAAGGAGATCAAACCAGTCAATGCTAAAGGAAATCAACCCTGGATATTCATTGGAAGGATTGTTGCTGAAGCTCCAATAATTTGACCACCTGATGCAAAGAGCAGACTCATTGGAAAAGACCCTGATGCTGGGAAAGGCTGAAGGCAAAAGTTTATGCAAACTCTGGGAGCTAGGGAAGGACAGGGAAACCCAGCATACTGTAGTCCACAGGGTTGCAAGAGTCGGACACAACTTAACTACTGAACAACAACGAACATTAGTGTACATAACCACACTAGTAGTCATATACTGAGAACTACTCTATACCAATTAAAATAAGAATGTTTTGCTTACACAGTTGTGTCTTGTAATCTTCACATCACCCTGCAAAGCTGACGTTATTCCCAACATAAGGGTGAGGAAACCAAGCTCTGGAATTAGTTGAATCTCCAAAAGCTTGAAAGTAGAGGAGTCAGGATTCAACTCAAGTGGGTTTAATTGCAAAGCCCATGTGTTTTCACTATAACACTATGTTTGCTTTTTATAAT
The DNA here is from genome assembly GCA_006408695.1 of Aepyceros melampus. Taxonomy (NCBI): domain Eukaryota; kingdom Metazoa; phylum Chordata; class Mammalia; order Artiodactyla; family Bovidae; genus Aepyceros; species Aepyceros melampus. The sequence continues at coordinate 756,532 of SJXQ01008649.1, forward strand.
GATCTTTAGAGCCTCTCTTTTTATACCTCCTTTTTTTTTTTTTTTTTTTTTGGTCAAGCCAGCCTGGTATGTGGGATCTTAGTTCCCTGTCCTGGGATTAAACCTGGGCCTCCTGCAGTAGAAGCTTGGAGTCTTAACCACTGGACAGCCAGGAAAGTCTGAGCCTCTCTCTCCAAAAACCTCTTTGTACAATTATTATTTTTTTTTTAGCTCTGCTCAGTTTAGTTCAGTTTAGTCACTCAGTCGTGTCTGACTCTTTGTGACCCCATGGACTGCAGCACACCAGTCTTCCCTGTTCATCACCAACTCCTGAAGCTTACTCAAACTCATGTTCATTGAGTTGGTGATGCTATCCAACCATCTCATTCTCTGTCTTCTCCCTCTCCTCCTGCCCTCAATTTTTCCCAGCATCAGAGTCTTTTCCAAGGAGTCAGTTCTTTGCATCAGGTGGCCAAAGTATTGGCGTTTCAGCTTCAGCATCAGTCCTTCCAATGAATATTCAGGACTGATCTCCTTTAGGATGGACTTGTTGGATCTCCTTGCAGTCCAAGGGACTCTCAAGAGTTCTCCAACACCACAGTTCAAAAGCATAAATTCTTCAGCACTCAGCTTTCTTTATAGTTCACCTCTCACATCCATATATGACTACTGGAGAAACCAAAGGTTTGACTAGACGGACCTTTGTTGGCAAATTAATGTCTCTGCCTTTGAATATGCTGTCTAGGCTGGTCATAGCTTTTCTTCCAAGGAATAAGTGTCTTTTAATTTCATGGCTGCTGTCACCACCTGCAGTGATTTTGGAGCCCAAAAAAATAAAGTCCGTCACTGTTTCCATTGTATCCCCATCTATTTGCCATGAAGTGATAGGACCAGATTGCCATGATCGTAGCTTTTTGAATGTTGGTTTTAAGCCAGCTTTTTCACTCTCCTCTTTCATTTTCATCAAGCGACTATTTAGTTCTTTTCTTTCTGCCATAAGGGTGGTGTCATCTGCATATCTGAGATTATTGATATTTCTCCCAGCAATCTTGATTGCAGCTTGTGCTTTGTTCAGCCCGGCATTTCACATGATATACCCCGCATATAAGTTAAAGGACAATATACAACCTTGACGTACTCCTTTCCCTATTTGAAACCATTCTGTTGTTCCATGTCTAGTTTTAACAGTTGCTCCTTGACCTGCATACAGATTTCTCAGAAGGCAGATTAGGTAGTCTGGTATTCCCATCTCTCTAAGAATTTCCCACAATTAGTTCTGCTAAGTTTCACCAAATAATACAAATAAGGGAAATGTGATACTTTAGAAATGAGTATCATGTCACCCCAATCCAACCAGTTCTCTCTAATCATGTTATCAAGCAGGTATGCAAATCCTAAATGACACAAAAAGGAATGACCTAAGCTTTCCTTTGCCTTTCTGAGAAAAGCTAAGCAAATACAGAAAGAAACAAATACATAAAGTTAGTCCATGCCCAGATCAGTGATGAAAGTATGCCAGGGGAACTCCCTGCTGTCCAGTGGTTAGGACTTGGTGCTTTCACTGCCAAGGGCGTGGGCTCAAGTCCTGGCTGGGGAACTAAGATCCCATAAGCAGTATTAGTGTTAGTGTTAGTCATTCAGTCGTGCCCGACTCTTTGTGACCCCATGGACTGCAGTCCACCAGACTCCTCTGTCCATGAGATTTTTCCAGGCAAGGATACTGGAGTGGGTTGCCATTTCCTTCTCCAGGGGATCTTCCCAACCCAGGGATCAAACCTGGTCTCCTGCACTACAGGCAGATTCTTTATTGACTGAGCTACAAGGGAAGCCCAAATGGAGTGGTCCCAAAAGAAAAGAATGCCAACAACCAAGAGTTATAACTAATCTAATCTCTTTCCCATGTATGATAGGTTAAAAAAAAAAAAAAAGGAACCAGTTCTCTGACCTTGAGAAGTGAGGTCTATCTGTCCCCCTCACTTGAATGTAAAGAGGCTCTGTGACTGCTCTGACCAGTATTTTAGTGAAGGTGACACTCTGCCAGTTTCCAGTTCCAGGCCTTAAGAGACTATTATGGATTGAATGTTTGTGTCTCTCCAAGGACTGTAAGGAGATCAAACCAGTCAATCCTAAAGGAAATCAACCCTGAATATTCATTGGAAGGATTGTTGTTGACGCTCCAATGCTTTGGCTATCTGATATGAAAGACTGACCCATTGGAAAAGACCCTGATGCTGGGAAAAATTGAGGGCAGGAAGAGAAGGGGACGACAGAGGATGAGATGGTTGGATGGTATTACCAACTCAGTGGACATGGGTTTGAGCAGACACTGGGAGATAGTGCAGGACAGAGGAGCCTGGCGTGCTGCAGTCCATGGGGTCACAAACAGTCATATAGGACTTAGCAATGGACCACCAACAATATAATTCCTATGTTGAAACCTTCTACCTCCCATGTGATGGTTTTAGAAGGTGGGGCCTTTGAGGTGATTAGGATTATATGGGATTAGTGTCCCTCTGAGAATCATGAGAGAACTTGCCTTGTTCTGCTCTGTACTGTGCCTGGATATACTAAATCAGCAGTCTGCAACCCAGAAGATGGCCCTCACCAGAACTGGACAGTGCTGCCATCCTGATCCTAGACTCCTAACCTTCAAAATGTTTCCAAGTCCAAGCTTGTACTGCTTGCCGCATGATAAGACAATAAATTGAAAGACGAGTTTGGGGCGCAAGGAATAGAGACTTTATATGAAAAATCAGCAGACAAAGATGGTTTACTAGTGTCCCAAGGAACCATCTTACTTGAGTTTGAACTCAAACTTCTTTTATACTAAAAGGGATGGTGGGAAGTATGGCTGGTTGTTACAACTTCTTGATTGAGGAATCCTTAGTTTTTGCAGCTATCCAAAGTCTGTTCATAATGTTCCTATAAACTTCCAATAAGGCAATTTTTAAAAATTAATTATTTTTTGCTGTACCTCACAGCTTGTAGGGTCTCAGTTCACTGAGCAGAGACTGAACCTAAGGCTTGGTAGTGAAAGAGTGAAGTCTTAACCACTGGACATTAGGAAAGTCCCAGCAACTATTTTCTGTTCTGAAACTTTTTATCTCTAAAATGTTAAACCTTTAAAGGTCAGAGCCTTAAGAATGGGCTGTCATATATATTTCAGCTTACAGGCAATATTCTTCACAAAGATGTAGGGCCACCATAACTAAGAACAGGCAACAGAGCACAAGGGTCCGAGCAGAAGGAAGCGATTCCAGCATGGAGTCAGGTTTGTTCTCTGTGATAAGAACTGTGAGAAATTAATTTTGGTTGTTTAAGCCCCCGCAGTGTATGGTATTCTGTTACAGCAACCTGAACTGACCAAGACAGGGATTGGCACCTTCTGCTTTCTGCATTTTGGAATACTAGCTCTTAGTTCCCTGAGATACCATGTAAGAAGATGGACTACCCTGCAGGAAGAGGACACATTTCAAAGCCCAGGGACTGCATAGAGAGAAGGGGGCCCCAGTTGAGGCCAGCCTCCCTGCAATCCCTGCCCAAGTGCCAAGCACATGAATAAAACCACATTGGATGCTGAGGAGCAGCCCAGACACAAGCTGAATACCACCAAGCCATCTCAGTCACTGCCATGTGGAGAAGAGGATTCTTCTGCTGAGTCTTGCCGAAATTGCTGACTCACAAAATCTTGAAATATTATAAAATAGCTATTATTGTAAGCCACTAAGCTTATTTTATTTTGTAAACTTGTTATTTTGTAATAATCATTGAGTTACAGAAAAATTGCAAAATAGTACAGTTCCCGTACTCTTTTTAATTGTTTCCTCAAATGTTAACACATAACCTGACACATAACCCAAGTACAACCATAATAAGTCAGGAAACTGGCATTAATGCACTGCTATTAATTAACTTACAAACGTTGTTCCATTTGCCTGTTTTTCCATCAATGTCCCTTCTCTGGTCCAGATTGCATTTAATTGTTGTATCCCTATATTCTCCTACAATCTGTGACAGTTTCTCAAACTATCTTTGTCTTATATGACCAACACTTTTGAAGAATACTGGTCAATTATTTTGTAGAATGTCCCTCAATTTAGGCTTGCTTAATATTTTCTCATAGTTTAGGTTGAGATTATGTATGTTGGCAAGAAAATCAGTGGAGTAATATCCCTTTTTCAGTGCATCGTATCAAGGGGCACATGATGTACACAATGCTATTAATCATTTGGTTAAGGTGGTTTTTCTACCATATAATTATTAGTTTCCCTTGGAGAACAATCAGTATTTGGTGGGAAGATACTTTGACATAATGTAAATATCCTCATAATACTCTCATCCACTTATTTTAACGTCCAGTTTTGACTGCAACAATAAACCACAGTTATGAGATGGTTTGTTATGCAGCAATAGATAAATGGCAACACAATGATAATATTGCCTTTTTTAAGGTCTCAGATTATTAAGCTTGTAACCCTCATACAGTCACATAGCAATTCTTCTTTTCTTTTTTTTTTTGGCCACACCGTGCAACTTGCAGAATCTAACTCATGCACCCTGCAGTGGAAGCACAGAGTCCTAACCACTGGATCACCAGGGAATTCCTCAGCTATTTTTTTTTTTTTTGTCCATAGGTACGCCCATGTCCCCTCCCTCCATTCCATCTCTCTCCCCATCCCACCTTTCTAGATTGTCACAGAGCCCCTGTTTGAGTTCCCTGAGTCTTACAGCAAATTCCCTTTGCCTATCTATTTTACTAAAATAAGATATTGAGGAAAAACAAATAATCACACTAATCTTTAAATCCAATCTGTTTACAAATCATAGTAGTTACATATTCACATTTTTATTTATCTTCTTTGAATATTTTGCACAATGCTTTTAAGAGGGTGGACTGAAGAATTATTGAAGAAATCAGCACTGCCTCAATTACTTTCTGATGTGTCCTTGTGAGGCAGTGAATAGGAGATTTCATAGACAATACTGGCTCCTCAATGCTGCTTCAATCCTGAAATGTTTCCGGACAAATATTTCCACGGCAGCTGATCACAGAAGTGGGGTCTTCACCTCCCCTCATAATTATACCAGTAACCAAAGTCATGTTATTCCCATCTGCACATTTACAGATAGTGTTAAGACCTGCCCCACCCCACCCACAGGGTCCAAACACCAGTGAACTTGTAGAATCTTTGAAACCTACATCCTCCAATCCCAGCTTCCAAGGTCATGGCCAAGGTCAGGGCTGGGATGATTTGCCAGTGATGCTAAATAGTCTCCTGTAGTCCCTGGTAAGTGCCAAGACCAACCTTCATCCAGGTCTCCTGAATGTCTTTAATCAATGTCCTTGGTGCTCAGCACCCTCTAGATGAAAGGCGTGATGACTTGTGACACCTCCGGTTATAGCTACTGGTTTTTGTGTGCTTTGACCTGGAGCCCATATTATGCATGACTTCTCTCAAAGGCTTCCTATTGTAGGTGATCAAAGGTTATGGCAGGAACAAAATGCCTGCTCATCACATCCACGAACAGATGGTCAGCTCTGAGTTGACCATCCAGGTGCTCTCAGCCCCTGGGGAGACCAGACTACTGTGGAGAGTGGATGGGTCAGTCTTGCAACAGGATTGTATGGTGGCAGTCCCCAGGAGTAAAATGTTACCCTCAATTTTCTTGTGCTTGACTTTGCTCATTTAACAAGAGATGCTAGAGATGATTCCTTTTCAGTGTACATAGAGCTATGTGATTATATTAAATAACTTTATTGACTTTAAGTGATTTCTACTGTTTCACTATTAGAGACAGTGCTGTAGTGAGTGTCCTTGTGTATCTATCCATCTTTGTATGTAAGAATCTATGTAGAGGAGTGGGAATTCAAAATGATGCAGCAAGGTGGGGCTTCCCTGGTGGCTCAGTGGTGAAGAATCTGCCTGCCAATGCAGGAGACATGGATTCGATCCTGGCCTGGGAAGATCCCATATGCCGTTGCACAGGGCAACTCAGCCCGTGCACATAGCTACTGAGTCTGTGCTCTTCTTGACCAGGGAACCTCAGCTACTGAGCCCAGGCACCACAACTGTTGAAGTCCACATGCCCTAGAGTCTGTATTCCCTGACAAGAAAAGCCCTCGAAGGGCAACTAGCCCCCAGTGCAAGTAGTCCCCACTTGCCGCAGCTAGAGAAAGCCTTTGCACAGTAACAAAAACTCAGCAAGCCAAAAATAAACAAATAAAAATGATTAAAACAGTATGGTGGTTTCTTAAAAATTTAAATACAGAATTACCATATGATCCAGTAATTTTACTTCTGGACATATACCCAAAAGAATTGAAAGCAGGAATTGAAATAGATATTTGTATATTCATTTTCATAGCAGCACTACTCCACAATAGCCAGAAGGTGGAAGCAACCCAGGGGTCCATCAACAAATGAATAGATAAATAAAATATGGTCTATACATACAATGGAATTAAAAAATGGAGTTCAGCCTTAAAAAAGAAGAAAACTCTGGCACAGACTACAACATGGAAATAACTTGAAAACATTATGCTAAGTGAAATAAGCCAGTCATTAACAGAACACACACTGCATGGCTCCACTTACATGAGGTAAGTGGAGTAGTCAGACTGTGAGATAAGAAGTAGTATGGTGGTCAGCAGAAGCTTGGGGAGAGGGGAATGGGTATGGAGTTTTCATGAAAAGTTTTATAGGGCTTCCCTGATGGCTCAGTAGTAAAGAAAGTGAAGTCGCTCAGTTGTGTCTGACTCTTTGTGACCCCATGGACAGTAGCCTGCACCAGGCTCCTCCAAGCATGGGATTTTCTAGGCAAGAGTACTGGAGTGGGTTGCCATTTCCTTCTCCAGGGAATCTTCCAGACCCAGGGACTGAACCCAAGTCTCTCGCATTGTAGACAGACGCTTTATCGTCTGAGCCATAGTAGTAAAGAATCCACCTGCCAATACAGGGGACATGGGTTTGATCTCTGATCCAAGAAGAACTCCCATGCCACAGAGCAACTAAACCAATGTACCACAACTACTGAGCCTGTGTTCTAGAGCCCAGGGTCACAACTCCTGAAGCCCGAGTGCCCTAGAGCCTATGTTCTGCAACAAGAGAAACCACCACAATGAGAAGAAGCCGAGCACCACAACTAGAGAATAGACCCCACTCTCCATGACTAGAGAAAAGCCTGCGCAGCAATGAAAACCCAACACAGCCAAAGACAAGCAGATAACATTTTTATAAAAGATTCTGTAGGGATGGGTGGTGGTGATCATTTCACAGCAATATGAATGTACTTAATGCATGGTAAGCTTTTTGTTATGTATATTTTACCAGAAGTTCAAAAATGTAAAAAACACTATAAAACAATGGGGGGAAAGAAGAATCTATCTAGAGGATGAATTCCTGGATTTGAAACTGTGGGGACAAAAAGTACATACATTATTTACCTTGAGAGATATCACATTGCCCTCCAGTGTGCACGCATACCCGCAAGAGTGACTATATCCACAAAATCTTATCAGATCAAGGAATTATCAAATTATTTCATCATTGCAGAGTTCTAAGCTGGGGAGGGAATTCAATTGGCAGTTTTGAAAGATTCCCTTTGCTGGTGTGTGCAGAAGGGGTTGGGTGTGGGCAGGGGATGAACCAGGAGGACTAGTTAGGGAGCTGCTTCAGGAGTCCAGGGCTGGGGTGATGGCATCTGAGACCAGGAGGGTGGCAGTGGGGATTCATTCAACAAAGCAATTCAAGGTTAATTGAGTGACTGACTACCACGTGCTGGGCCGTTCTAGGTGTTGGAGTTAAAATAGCGAACCAGACAAAGTTCTTACTCTCATGAAGCTGACATTCTAATAGGAGGAGAGGAGGGGAGAGAAAAGAGATAGTTGGTGATGTTGCTCTGAAAAATTAAAAAAATGTAAGAGGAGGTGATATTTGATCAGCTACCACAGTGCGTTGAGGAAAGGAGAGCCCTGAGGATATGGAGGGGCATTTTGTGTGGGTCTCAGCCTATCAAGCAATGCTGTGGTTGAACCAACCCTTGTGGTTCTTATTATGATTGCAAGACACCCTTCAGCATAACCATTGGGAAACTTTGAAAAAAAAATAAAGGTTTGCTACTTACAGGACTCGGAAATCACACAGCACCGGGGGCTACAGAGCAAGGTCATGTGCAGAGAGACAGAAGCATGTGTGAGCATGGCGTTCTGCTTTTATTGGGGTCGAGGGTGGGGACCTAGGTTTTCGCGGGCTCACTGTTTATTGGTGAATTTAAAACATAAGAACAGAAATTTAAAGCATGGAAAGAGAAAAAACAAGTGACCCAAACAGTTATCAAATTCAACCAACATCTCTAAACAAAAGAACCTCAGTGCAGGGAGGCGGCCTGGCTTTTTATCTAGCAATGTGTTTATTCTAGATAACCGCCTTTGAATGCAGGAGCCAAAAATCTTTTTATCTTTTCTGTGAAGGGGACAACTGAATAGACTTCCTGCTGTTGGTATGGATGACATGGTGATGGCCACTTCATAGAAAGGTAAACCAAGGGATTTCCCTGGCAGTCCAGTGGTTAAGACTCCATACTTCCATGCAGAGGGAGTGGATTCGATTCCTGGTCTAGGAACTAGGTGAGGTGAAGTCGCTCAGTCGTGTCCGACTCTTTGCAACCCCGTGGACTGTAACCTACTAGGCTTCTCAGTCCATGGGATTCTCCAGGCAAGAATACTGGAGTGGGTTGCCATTTCCTTCTCCAGAGGATCTTCCCAACCCAGGGATCGAACCCGGGTCTCCCACATTGGAGGCAGACGCTTTAACCTCTGAGCCACCAGGGAAGCCTGGTCTAGGAACTAAGATCTCACATACTGCAACTGAGCCCACTTTACCCACAACTAGAGAAAGCCTGCAATGAAGAGCCCAAGTGCCGCAATGAAGACCAAGTGCAGCCAAAATTTTAAAAAAAGAAGACAAACTGGAACTCAGAAAGAAGGTACATCCAGCAGCTATGATTAGACAACAAAAATTGTAACAGAGAAAAGATGGCTGGTTTCTTTATTTTGAAGCTAACACTGAAAGAAATGGCAACCCACTCCAGTGCTCTTGCTGGAGAATCCCATGGACAGAGGAGCCTGGCAGGCTATAGTCCATGAGTTCGCAGAGTTGGACATGACTGAGCGACTAAACAACAAGACCGGGATCATAGTAAACAGCAAAGATGAGAGGAAAGGTTCAGCCTTTATAGGACAGACACAGGATTCCCTCCAGTGCTGGCAGCTTTACATGATTCCTTGGTGTAGTCGTGAAAGAAAGAAAGAAAATTTAAAATTAATTGCTTCCCTCTTCCCACCCCCCAAAAAAGATAGCCATCTTTGAAGTAGAGGTATAGGCAATCAAAGCTTAAGTCAGGCACTTGCATTAAAAAAACCAAAAACCCAATAACCTATCAGGTTTATAATACAATCTCCTCTGTGATGCAGAGGCATCAGAATCAATGGTGAAGACATTAACTGGCTGGGTAACTGATCCAGAAATTGCACAGCTAAATACAGTTACAGTGGCAAATCCTATAATAATTTTACAAGCTATAGTTTGAAATTCAGTCCATAGCAGTTGTATCAAACTTGAAAGGTCCAGTTGTGAAAGTAGATCAGTTGTCTCAAGGGTCCTTGTAATCTGTTCAAAGATTAGATAAGACTGTGGAATAATTTACCATCTTGGGTCATCTGGTACAAGTAGGGTTGAACCTGTCCTGAATTGGTATATTGCTCTATATCTCATTGAAATTGTCTTTTAGTCCTAAGAACATGTCAGTTAATGGATTGTATCCCATTTTAGGAAGCAGAGATACAGGTGAGTTCCACAAATTAGGCCTACATGATGCAGGTATTTGGATAAGGTATTTATTTATTTGGCTTCCTAGGTGGCTCAGAGGTAAAGAATCCACCTGCCAAACCAGGAGACAGAGGTTCAATCCAATGCCTGGGTCAGGAAGACCCCCTGGAGAAGGAAATGGCAACCCACTCCAGTATTCTTGTCTGGGCAATCCCGTGGACAGAGGAGCCTGACAGGCTACAGTTCATGGGGTCACAAAAGAGTTGAACACAACTTAGCAACTCAACAACAAATTATTTATTTAATTTTTTAAATTTTTGTTTGGCTTTGTGATTTCTGAGATCTTAGTTCTCTGACCAGGGGTTGAACCCAGACCTTCTGTGGTGAAAGCTCCAAGTCCTAACCCCTGGACTGCCAGGGAATTCCCTTGTGTGCTTAGTTGCTCAGTCATTGACCAACTCTTGGGACCCCATAGACTGTAGCCTGCCAAGTTCCTCTGTCTATATGATTCTCCAAGCAAGAATACTGGAGTGGGTTGCCATTTCATTCTCCAGGGGATCTTCCCGACTCAGGAATCAAACCCGGGTCTCTTGCATTGCAGGCAGACTCTTTATTAACCCATTAGATCAGTTTTTTAATAAAAGGCATTTCTATGGAAATAGGCTTCCCTGGTGGCTCAATAGTAAAGAACCTGCCTCATATGCAGAAGATCCAGGTTCATTCACTAGTTCAGGAAGATCCCCCGGAGAAGGGAATGGCAACCCACTCCAGTATCCTTGCCTGGAGAATTCCATGGACAGAGGAGCCTGGAAGGCTAGTCTGCGGGATCACAAAAAGTCAGACATGACTGAGCAGCTAACACTAACATGGAAACAAAAGAAAAGAAAAATACAAATGTTCATGACTGGAGCATAATGTAATCCCAGTTTCTGAGTTCTGAAGGCAGCAGTGAAGAAGATTTGTAGATGTCAGGCTCAAGGCATTTTCAGCCAGAGTGAGGGCAGACAGTGGCAATCTGATATTTTTCCTGGTTTGCAGTTTGAATGTTTCTGGTGATTTTTCTTAGTGGTCCACACAGCAATAGTCATGAAGATTGTTCATACATGAGCTGTCATGGAGTTCTCTTTGAAGTTTATGTCATGTTTTCCCACTTCATGGCTCTGGGAAAGGGTAGTTTTTGTTTTTAATGATCCTGAGTCAGAGGGTGGGAGAAAAAATGAAAACATTTGTTTGGAGAGTTGTAGCCAGATACTGGAGGAAACAAGAACAATTCAGCATCCAATCCAGTTGGCAGGTACAAAGCAAAACATTAAAGACATTAACAGGACTAGAAGCTGATGTCCACCAAGAGTTCCATTAAAACATATTTTTTTCTCTCTATAGTCACTCTCAGTTCTCTCACAGATAATCAAAATAAGACTAATTTGTTTGCAAAATAAGTCTAATCTCATCAGACCTGGCCTGATTATTTATATAGATGCAGCAAGAATCATGATTGATCATATAGGCTCTTTTATGTCTGCTTTGCTGGAACTTTTCATAAGGAATCTCCAGACTGAACTCTTAAATGCCTCTCTAGGCTAGGAAGCCAAGCCTAGAATTTATCATCGCAGTTTTTCTGAAGTACTTCCAGATTTAGGTGAATTCCTCTCTTTCTTCTTGAGGTCCCCATAATAGCCTGCGGTTTCTGGACTCCAGAAGTGACCTTGTAATGATGCTGAAACATTGTAAGCAAGGAACCAGGGTGATTTTTTTCCGAGGGGCTTTATTGGCTCTATAAAGTTCCTTAAGGTTGTCTGGTCATACCTGAGTCTGTATCTTGCAAATATGACATTGCTGTCAAAGTGTTGGTGATACAATCAATACTTTCCATTTTGTCTTGTTATAAGAAGAACAGATTCTTGCTGCACTTCTGCAAATAACTATATTGTCATGAAGTAGTTGCAGCACATGAGCTCAGCAGTTGTGGCACATAGGTTTAGTGGTCCCCAAGTATGTGGAATCTTCCTGGACTGGGGATCGAACCCATGTCCCCAGCATTGACAGGCAGATTCCTATCCACTGTACCACTAGGTAGGTAGGTGAAGTCGCTCAGTCGTGTCTGACTCTTTGCGACCCCATGGACTGTAACCTACTAGGCTCCTCCATCCATGGGATTCTCCAGGCAAGAATACTGGAGTGGATTGCCATTTCCTTCTCCAGGGGATCTTCCCGACCCAGGGATCGAACCCGGGTCTCCCGCATTGGAGGCAGACGCTTTAACCTCTGAGCCACCAGGGAAGCCCCCCACTGTACCACTAGGGAAGTCCAATCCTATGCAATTAATTCTTAATCTTGATTTTTGCTAGCAGTTTTACGAATCTAGTTTTTCTTTAGACCTCTGGAAAATCCCAAAGTCAGTCCCAGCTCAAAAAGACTTCACTTAAAATTTGATTTGGGGAAGCTTGCCCCAGATAATAAGGTTTTGGACACTTACACTAAGTAGGATCACAATTCATTATGAAACAATATGTAATTATCTACTTAACCCAAGTGACAAAAGATTCTAAAGGCAAATATAGAAGGTCCCATAGATCTGGGCAAAACTTAGCTCTTTTAATATTAAAAGCATTCAGTTTTCTTAAGTAATCTTGATTAAGACAACATGAAGTAGAGAAAATTATTTTGGTAAAGCACAGCTTTGCTTTCTAACCAGATTACTTAAAAGGCAAAGAAAAACTTCTCTTATCAGGAGTAGATTAATACTCCAAGGTAACTTTATCCTTTTAGCAGATGAAAGAAAATACATAAGCGTACTGTTGAGAGTAAAGCCTATGTTTTAAGAAAACCCTTATAATAACAATTCCATTTTATCTAACTTGACTGCATAAGGTAAAAATCTCTCTTCCTTTCTCTTTCTGCCTGACTTTCTACACCATTTCATCCTTTATTTTCCTCTTTCCCATTCTAAAATAATCAGTTTTACTTTAGAGAAAAATTTTACTTTCTTTTCTCTTAAAAATGCATCTCCACACCTCATGCCTTCTCAAAGCCACAAATGCACCCTACTTTCCTTGCGTTCAGAGTTATTTACCTTATTATTTCTAGTAGGTTAATTATGTATATTAATTAGAATTCTTAACCTTGAGAAATTTTAATTTCTGGTGAACACTGAGTAAGCACATGTGTGGGGAATTCCCTGGTGGTCTAGTGGTTAGGATTAGGCACTATGCTGTGGTCTGAGTTGAATTCTTGGTTGGGGAACTGCGATCCCTCAAGCCTTGGGGTACAGCCAAAAACGCAATAGAAAGAAACAAAGAAGAAGAAGTAAGCGCTTGCAAACTGAACCGTCTGTTAAATCAGCATTCTTTAGATTGGCAAATTAAGAATACGTTTTGTAATTTCTATAAATATACATTTCCTCATAGTACACATTTTCAATCTAGCACAGAACATGCTTACTAATAGACAAAATATCATTTCCTCTGTAATAAGATTCGGTAAACTTAGACTTTAGCAATTGCTGCTTCAGCATTTTATCATATATGAAAATGATCTAGACAGCCAATAATTCCCGATATTTAACTTAGCAAAAATTTAAAGGTGGAAGTTACCAAAGATTTGAGAAACTGTTTCTAAGTAGACATACTGTTCAGTTCAGTTCAGTTCATTCGCTTAGTCGTGTCCAAATCTTTGCAACCCTATGAATTGCGGCACTCCAGGCCTCCCTGTCCATCACCAACTCCCGGAGTTCGCTCAAACTCTCGTCCATCGAGTCTGTGATGCCGTCCAGCCATCTCATCCTCTGTCGTCCCCTTCTCCTCCTGCCCCCAATCCCTCCCAGCATCAGGGTCTTTTCCAATGAGTCAACTCTTCACATGAGGTGGCTAAAGTACTGGAGTTTCAGCTTTAGCATCAGTCCTTCCAAAGAACACCCAGGACTGATCTCCTTGAGAATGGACTAGTTGGATCTCCTTGCAGTCCAAGGGACTCTCAAAGAGTCTTCTCCAACACCACAGTTCAAAAGCATCAATTCTTCAGCGCTCAGCCTTCTTCACAGTCCAACTCTCACATCCATACATGACCACAGACATACTGTAACACATAATTATTCCTGTAAAGTTCACCTAAAAACTCTTATCCCACTTACATCGATCTATCTCCCAACAATTATGTTTAGGCTACCCACAAAACTTCATTAGACATTAAAGTCGGCCATCATCCAAAGCTACTTTTCTTGTTGATAAATTTTGTAATGGAGATAATGTGAATGTATTTGACTAGTGAGCAGGGAGAATAGAAGTTGTTCACCTACATTTAATTATTTATTTAGTTTTGGCCTTGCGGCATGTGGATCTTAGTTCCCTGAAGGGATCAAACCTGTACTCCCCGAGTAGAAGTGTGAGTCTTAGCCACTGGACTGCCAGGAAAGTTCCAATCTATGTTTTATTTAATGCTGGTAACTCTGAAGACACACTTTTAAAAATGTAACCAGTTTTTATTTACCAGAGATTATCCTGGATTATGTGAACATGAAAAACAGTTGAGTTACTTGATGTTATTTCTGAGTTTTAGGAATACTTCATTCATAATACTTATTTTTAAACCAGTTAAATAGATCTCTATTACAAATTAATTTTGGCATTTCCATCCAGAGGTAGGCAAAGAAAAAAAATCACACATATATAACATACATCCATAGATGTACATAAATGTGTAGACAGACACAGACACACTGTAACTTCTATTCCAAATTTTAGCTATGAATCATATACAACAATATAAAACTCATTAGTTTATAGTAACAGTTGAATCCAAGTTGGCAGATAGGACAATTTAAATTTAATTGCTCCAATGGCTAAAGCTTCTCACTAATATTTGTGGAGGAGACTTTTAAGATTTGTATTTATTCTTGACAAATAGTCTCCTGGCATGTTATATTTCAAAGACATGGTAAGATATATATCTTCAAGGGACAGAAAAAGAATGCAAGTTTTCTCTTAGGAGTTTTAGTACATTTTGGATGGTTTTGGCAGTCCCAGTGAAATGTAGTTAGAGGAGTACCCTCAAAAAATAATTTCTGGGTTCCAGGTCAAAGTAGGCCTTTCCAGAGTTGGAAATGAAGAAGCGTGACTTTTGGATCACTTATGGTGACAGAAATGATAAGCCCATTGAACCATGCCAATTTCACACAGCAGGAGATGGGCTTCATCTTAATGTTTTCCATTCACCAGTGATCACTGTGATGGAAGGATGGTCAGGGTGCCAGGCACTAAGTATCCAAGTGAGGAGAGGAAGTCCCCTGGTGCAAGTATCAGTGGCTCTAAGGGGTTTTTGGCCTCATACAGTTCATGAGGTTCTCATGGCAAGTGTACTGGGGTGCTTTGCCATTCCCTCCTCCAGTGGATCACGTTTTGTCAGAGACCAGAAGACGCTGAAGAGATCAAGAAGAGATGGAAAGAATACATGAAAGAACTGTATAAACAAGATCTTAATGAACCAGATTACTGTGATGGTGTAGTTATTCACCAAGAGCCAGACATTCTGGAGTGTGAAGTCAAGTGGGCCTTAAGAAGCACTGCTGTTAATAAAGCTAGTGGATGTGATGAAATTTTAGCAGAACTATTCAAGCCCCTAAAAGAGGATACCATCAAGGTTTTACATTCATTATGTCAGCAAATCTGGAAGATCCAGCTGTGGCCACAGGACTAGAAAAGGTCACTCCTCATCCCAATTCCCAAGAAGGGTAGTACCAAAGAATGTGCTAAACATCAGACAGCTGCACTCATCTCCCACACTAATAAGGTCATGCTTAAAATCTTGCATGCTAGGCTTCAGCGTTATGTGAACCAAGAACTTCCAGATGTCCAAGCTAGGTTTAAAAAAGGAAGAGGAACTAGAGATCAATCAAAATGCCAACATTCACTGGATTATAGAGAAAGCAAGGGAATTTCAGAAAAACATCTATCTCTGTTTCATCAACTACACTAAAGCCTTTGACTGTGTGGATCATGACAAGCTGTGGAAAGCTCTTAGAGAGATGAGAATACCAGACCATCTTACCTGTCTCCTGAGAAACCAGTATGTTGGTCAAGAAGCAACAGTTAGAACCCTGTATGGAACAACTGACTGGTTCAAGATTGAGAAAGGTGTACAACAGGTCTGTCTGTTGTCACCCTGTTTGTTTAACCTACACGCTGAGCACATCCTGAGAAATGCCAGGCTGGATGTGTTACAAGCTGGAATCAAAATAGGCGGGAGAAACATGAACAACTTCAGATATGAGGATGATACCACTCTAATAGCAGAAAGTGAAGAGGAACTAAAGAGGCTCTTGACGAGAGTGAAGGAGGAGAATGAAAGACCCGGCTTAAGACTACATATTAAAAATACCAAGATCATGATATCCGGCGCCATTGCTAGATGGCAAATAGAGAAAAGGTGGAAGAGGGACAGATTTCCTCTTCTTTCCTCTTCTTGGGCTCCATAATCACTGTGGACAGTGACTGTAGCCATGAAATCAGAAGACAATTGCTTCTTGTCAGGAAAGTGATGCAAACTTAGATAGTGTGTTGAAAAGCAGAGGCATTACTTTGCCAACAAAGGTCCATATAGTCAAGGTTATAGTGTTCCCAGTGGTCACATACGATTGTGAGAGCTGGACTGTAAAGAAGGCAGAAAGCCAAAATATTGATGCCTTTGAACTGTGGTGCTGGAGAAGACTGCTGAAAGTCCCTTGGACAGCAAGGAGATTAAACCAGTCAATCTTAAGGGAGATCAACCCTGAATACTCACTGGAAGGACTGATGCTGAAGCTGAAGCTCCAGTATTTTGGTCATTTGATGTGAACAGATGACTCACTGGGAAAGTTCCTGATTCTGGGAAAGATAGAGGGCAGAAGAAGAGGGCATTAGAGGATGAGATGGCTGGATGGCATCACCAATGCAATGGACATGAACTTGGGCGAATTCCAGGAAATGGTGAGATATCGGGGAGGCCTGGTGTGCTGCAGTCCATGGGGTCTCAAAGACTCGAACACAACTGGGCAACTGAACAACAAGGGGATTTGCCTTCCCATTTTCCTCTTCCTCCTCACCAGAGATCTTGGCAGCCTTGTTAGCTTTTTCCTTGGTGGGAGGGAATCCGTAACTCATGCTTCTAATTCTGCCCCATTCGGGGGAAAGCCCAGGGGCCTTGGGATCCATAATATCTCAGAGTAAATAAGCAAATAGCTCAAAAGGATCTTGAAGAAGTTATGGATTTCAGTGTCTTTAAAGATACCAGCCAGTTAACACATTTTGGCAGCTGTGAATATCAATTCAGAAACAGTTGTCGGACTTCCCTGGTGGTCCAATGGTTGAGAATCCACCTGCTAATGCAGGGGACATTGGTTCAATCCCTGATCCAGGAAGATCTCACATGCTGAGGGAAAGGTTACTAGGCCCGTGCTCCACAACTACTGAGCCTACATCTAGAACCTTCGAGCTGCAACTACTGAAGCCCTTGCCCTCTGGAGCCCACTGCTCTACCACAAGAGAAGCTACCACAATGAGAAGCCCGTGCACAGAAATGAAGAGTAGCCCCTACTCGCTGCAACTAGAGAAAGTACCTGTGTAACAACCAAGAACTACCACAGCCAAAACAAACAAATAAATGAGACTGTTGTCTCGTCCCAAACAAACAAGAAAATTCAAGAAATCCACAATAGACAATAAGCTTCCCTCTTTCCTGCTGCATAAAATCTTTAAGAAAGATTTTAATTTCAGTTAAAGCATAGTTTTTTTAATCTCAGTTACTACTTGTTTTTATCTTGTTACCTTAATTTTAATCTGCTTTACTGGAAATAGTTGGGTGATGTCACTGTGAGCCCTCATTGTTCAGTTCAATTCAGTCCCTCAGTTGTGTCCGACTCTTTGCGACTTCATGGACTGCAGCATGCCAGGCTTCCCTGTCCATCACCAACTCCCGAAGCTTGCTCAAACTCATGTCCATCGAGTCAGTGATGCAATCCAACCATCTCATCCTCTGTCGTCCCCTTATCCTTCTGCCTTCAATCGTTCCCAGCATCAGGGTCTTTTCCAACAAGTCAGTTTTTCGTACCAGGTAGCCAAAGTATTGGAGCTTCAGCTTCAGGATCAGTCCTTCCAATAAATATTCAGGACTAATTTTCTTTAGAATTGACTGGTTTGATCACCTTGCAGTCCAAGGGACTCTCAAGAATCTTCTCCAACACCACAATTCAGAAGCATCAATTCTTCGGTGCTCAGCCTTCTATATGGTCCAACAATCACATCCATACATGACTACTGGAAAAACCATAGGTCTGGCTAGATGGACCTTTGTCGGCAAAGTAATGACTCTGCTTTTTAATATGCTAAGTTTGTCATAGCTTTGCTTCGAAGGAGCAAGCGTTTTTTAAATTTCATGGCTGCAGTCACCATCTGCAGTGATTTTGGAGCCCAAGAAAATAAAGTCTGTCACTGTTTCCATTGTTTCCCCACTTATTTGCCATAAAGTGATGGGACTGGATGCCATGGTCTTCGTTTTTTGAATGTTGAGTTTTAAGCCAGCTTTTCACTCTCCTCTTTCACCCTCATCAAAGAGACTATTTCCTCTTTGCTTTCTGCCATAAGGGTAATGTCATCTGCATATCTGAGGTTATTGATAATTTTCCCACCAATCGTGATTCCAGCGTGTGCTTTTTCCAGCCCAGCATTTCACATGATGTACTCTGCATAGAAATTAAATAAGCAAGGTGACAATATACAGCCTTGATGTACTCCTTTCCCAATTTGGAACCAGTTCTGTTGGAACCAGTCTGTTGTTCCATGTCCAGTTCTAACTGCTGCTTCTTTACCAGGATACAGATTGCTCAGGTGGCAAGTAAGGTGGTATGGTATTCCCACCTCTTTAAGAAAATTTTCCACGGTTTGCGGTGATCCACACAGTGAAAAGCTTTGGCATAGTCAATACAGCAGAAGTAGATGTTTTTCTAGAACTCTCTTACTTTTTCTGTGATCCAATGGATGTTGGCAATTTGATCTCTGGTTCCTCTGCCTTTTCTAAATTCAGCGTGAACATCTGGAAGCTCATGGTTCATGTGCTGTTGAAGCCTCGCTTGGAGAATTCTGAGCATCACTTTGCTAGCATGTGAACAAGTGGGACTGTGCAGCAGTTGGAACACTCTTTGACGTTTCTTTCCTTTGTGATTGGAATGAAAACTGACCTTTTCCAGTCCTGTGGCCACCTCTGAGTTTTCCAGATTTGCTGGCATTTTGAATGCAGCACTTTCACAGCATCATCTTTCAGGATTTGGAATAGCTCAACTGGAATTCCATCACCTCCATTAGCTTTGCTTATAATGATGCTTCCTAAGGCCCAGTTGACTTCACTTTCCAGAATGTCTGGCTCTAGGTGAGTGATCACACCATAGTGATTATCTGGGTCATGAAGATCTTTTTTGTACAGCTCTTTGTGTATTCTTGCCACCTCTTCTTTATATTTTCTGCTTCTGTTAGGTTCCCTTGGTATCTCTAATTTTCTTGAAGAGGTCTCTAGTCTTTCTCATTCTGTTGTTTTCCTCTATTTCTTTGCATTGATCACTGAGGAAGGCTTTCTTATTTCTCCTTGTTATTCTTTGGAACTCTGCATTCAGATAGATATATCTTTCCTTTTCTCCTTCGCCTTTTGCTTCTCTTCTTTTCTTGGCTACTTGTAAGGCCTCCTCAGACAACCACTTTGCCTTTTTGCATTTCTTTTTCTTGGGGATGGTTTTGTTCACCACCTCCTGTACAGTGTCACGAACTTCATTCATAGTTCTTCAGACACTCTGTCTATCAGATATAATCCCTTGAATCTATTCATCACTTCCACTGTATATTTGTAAGGGATTTGATTTAGGTCATATCTGAATGGTCTAGTGGTTTTCCCAACTTTCTTCAATTTGCCTGAATTTTGCAATAAGGAGTTCATGATCTGAGCCAGAGTCAGCTCCCGATCTTATTTTTGCTGACTGTATAGAGCTTCTCCATCTTCTGCTGCAAAGAATATAATCAATCTGATTTTGGTATCTGGTGATGTCCATGTGTAGAGTCATCTCCTGTGTTGTTTGAAGAGGGTTTTTGCTATAACCAGTGCATTCTCTTGGCAAAACTCTGTTAGCCTTTGTTTTACTTTCTTTGGGATTGGAATAAAAATTGACCTTTTCCAGTCCTGTGACTGCTGCTGAGCTTTCCAAATTTTCTGGCATATTGAGTGCAACACTTTAACAGCATCATCTTTGTTCTTTGTAGCGGTGGCTTTCCTTTCCATGGAGTATCCCAAGAGGCCTCACCAGGATTGGGATCTATCTCCACTACCGTGACATACACATAGTCTTTGGGTAAAGCCCCCAGGCCTCTGGAGTGTGATTCCAAGGTTTTGGCATGTTGGTATGCACGGCATTAAATAACACCCAGGAAGCATCTGTGGGTTGTGCACTTATCAAGGAGCTAGTATTCCCCTTCACTGTTTAGAAGACATTGGCATCTGATGTTTAGGACATTTATACTCATTTATTAATTTTTTTTAGTAAATTGATGTGAAAAACTTGGCCTCTGCACCCATGCCAAATTGAATCTCAGAGACAAAGTTTTGAGTGAAGTAGAAAAGAATAGCTTTATTGCTTTGCCAGGCCAAGGGGGTCACAGTGGGCACCTAAGCTGAAAAGCTGTCCCTAACAGGCTTAAAACTCAAACTTCAAAAAATGAAGATCATGGCATTCAGTCTCATCACTTCATGGCAAATAGATGGAGTAAAGAATGGAAACAGTGACAGACTTTATTTTCTTGGACTCCAAAATCACTGTGGATAGCAGTGAAGGTAGCCATGAGATTAAAAAATGCTTACTCCTTAGAAGAAAAGCTATGACAAACCTGAAGTGAAGTGAAGTCACTCAGTCATGTCCGACTCTTTGTGACCCCATGGACAGTACCCAACCAGGCTCCTCCATCCATGGGATTTTCCAGGCAAGAATACTGGAGTGGGTTGCCATTTCCTTCTCCAATGACAAACCTAGACAGTGTATTAAAAAGTAGAGACGTCACTTTGCCTACAAAGGTCCATTTAGTCAAAGCTATAGTTTTTCCAGTAGTCACATATGGATGTGAGAGCTGAACAGTTAAAAAGGCTGAGCGCCGAAGAATTGATGCCACTGAACTGTGCGGTGAAGAACACTTGAGAGTCCCTTAGACAGAAAGACTTTCCTGGTGGCTCAGATGGTAAAGTGTCTGCCTACAATGCGGAAGACCTGGGTTTTATCCCTGGGTCAGGAAGATCCCCTGGAGAAGGAAATGGCAACCCACTCTAGTACTCTTGCCTGGAAAATTCCATGGATGGAGGAGCCTGGTGGGCTACAGTCCATGGGGTCACAAAGAGTTGGACACGACTAAGTGACTTCACTTTCTTTCTTTCTTAGACAGAAAGGAGATCAAACTAGTCAATCCTAATGAAAATCAGTCTTGAATATTCATTGGAAGGACTGATGCTGAAGCTGAAGCTCCAATACTTTGGCCAGCTGATGAAAAGAGATGATTCATTAGAAAAGACCCTGATGCTGGAAAGATTGAAAGCAGGAGGATAAGGGGATGACAGAGGACGAGATGGTTGGATGTTATCACCAACTCAATGGACGTGAGTTTGAGCAAACTTCAGGAGATGGAGGACAGGGAAGCCTGACATGGGGTTGCAAAGAGTCAGACAAGACTGAGACTGAACACCAACAACAGGATTTGATGAATAACAGTTCAAGGGTGGGGTCCCTGATAAGATTAGGGTGTGTGCGAGGCCTGCACCTTTAACCTCATCTCAGGTGGTTTCCTAATCTTGGTGAGTTTCTCTGGTTCCTTTAATCTTGCCTCAGGTGTTTCTTGACTGCTTCTCCCTTGATTGTGTGTGTATGCACAGGCTCAGACTCTGTGGCCCCACAGGCTGTAGCGCTAGACTCCTCCTTCTGTGGAATTTTCCAGGTGAGAATACTGGAGCTGGTTGCAGGTTCCTACTCCAGGGGGTCTTCCCGACCCAGGGATTGAACCCGTGTATCCTGAGTCTGCATTGGCAGGTGTGCTCTTTACCACTGAGGCCACCTGGGAAACCCCTTGATTCACAACTGTGAACTCTGTCCTCTGGAACTCAGGGAAGGTCATGAAGGTTGAAGTTTGTTCCCAACAAACCAGGAACGGGGAACAGAAAGGCTTCTATGCCCAGGAGCCCACAGGGTCCTGCTCAATTTCAACAACACAGCAGGAATCAGACCCATAATATACAACTGAGTGTTGTATCCGTTTTGGCCCAGCCACTTCATTCATTCTGGGACTATTGATAATTCTCCTCCACTCTTCCCCAGTAGCATATTGGATACCTTCAGATCTGGGGGACTCATCTTTTGGTGTCATATCTTTTTGGCCATTTATACAGTTCATGAGATTGTCATGGCAAGTATCCTGGGGAGATTTGCCATTCCCTCCTTCAGAGAATCAGCCAGTGTCATATTTTCCCTCTGGTGGTGCCACTGGTTTCTGGTTGCCAGACTATTTTATTCTTCTGGGTTAGGAAACATAGTCCTACATAGCACAGCCTATGACTCAATGGTAGCAGGAAGAGGTCTCCTCCCC
The DNA here is from genome assembly GCA_006408695.1 of Aepyceros melampus. NCBI lineage: Eukaryota > Metazoa > Chordata > Mammalia > Artiodactyla > Bovidae > Aepyceros > Aepyceros melampus. Next base: position 778,967 of record SJXQ01008649.1, read on the forward strand.
TCCTCCCCAAAGGGAATGTTTTTCTCATGCCTTTAGCGATAGCTTCTCCTTGGGTAGTGACAATAGCCTCGCAACTTACCTTAGCTGTCCTTGGCCTTGAGGCATAGAGGACCCTTTAGGCAAGTGGCTCAGATGGTAAAGGACCCTTTAGGCAAGTGGCTCAGATGGTAAAGGACCCTTTAGGCAAGTGGCTCAGATGGTAAAGCCTTCCTCAAGGCAGCTATCGTGAATCCACAACGTGAGAGACCTGAGTTGGGAAGATCCCCTGGAGGAGGTCATGGCAACCCACTCCAGTATTCTTGCCTGGAGAATCACCATGAACAGAGGAGCCTGGCAGGATCTATGGGTTTGCAAAGGGTCAGAAAGGACTGAAGAGACTAAACACAATGTTACTTAGTCCAAGCTCAGCCTGCTCACTCCACACTACAGAAGATGAGGTGTGGAGGCAATGAATGTCGACTTGATTCAGAAAGTCAGACATCTGAGGAGATGGTGAGCTAGAGTCCTATTGGGACTTATTGGGGTCTAGACACTACTTTCTTTTGTAGAACAGAGAAGGGGAGGAAGTGAGGAAGTAAAGTAAAAAGGCCATAAGTCTTGCAAAATATCTCCTGATTTGGTCAGCCTGAGAGAGGAGATGTGTCAATTTCTTCTTTCCTGCAGCCATTCCCAGGTGATCAGGGTCAAGGTGTTTCCCTGTGAGCTGAACAAAGGCACTCTAACATTCAGGCAGAGGGGCAGGCTTCCTCAAGTCAGCTATCATGTATGCTTAGTAACAAAAGCAACGGAAAGCAAAGGTTAAAATGAAAGAAACAGATCCAACATGGAGTCAAATTTTGTTCTTCCCTATTACATTAATAGTTAATTAAGGCCTTTTTTTACCCTGGCCACACTGCATGGCATGTGGGATCTTTCCTGATCAGGAATTGAACCCATGTCCCTGCATTGGAAGTGTGGAGTCTTAACCACTGGATGGCCAGGGAGGTCCAGGGCCTTTATAATTAGTGGTCTAATCATCTCATTAGGCCACTTAGCCTTTTGGGGCCGGGGCTAATTATTTATTTATTTTGGTTGAGCTGGGTTTTCATTGCAGTGCTGGGGCTTTCTCTAGCTGCAGTGAGCAGGGGTCACTCTTCGTTCTGGTGCGTGGGCTTCTCATTGTGGTGGCTTCTTTTGTTCTGGAGCACAGGCTCTAGGTTCATGGACTTTAGTAGTTACAGTGCATGAAACTCAGTAATTGTGGCTCTTGGTCTCTAGAGCATGGGCTTAGCTGCTCCGAGGCATGTGGAATCTTCCCAGATGAGGGGTTAAACCTGTGTCTCCTGCATTGGCGGGCAGATTCTTGTACCACCAAGGAAGTCCTAGACCACTTAGCCTTTATCACACCACTCTGGGGAGGTCCTTGGATTATTATGGCCGCTGTGGGCTTTGGGGTTGGATTCCACAGGCAACACACTACTGAGAAACATGTGAAAGCACACAGGAGTACAACAGACCCCCAGAAATCAGAGCTCGATGCTACCCACCTGAGTTAGTAAGCAAGTTGCAGGTAAAAAGGACATTCCCCTTGGCTAATTGCAAGGGAAATCATGCAATCCTGCATACTATGCTGATTGTTTTATGCCTGTCTCAGCCTATTAATAAGCAATGTTATGGCTGGACTGGCCCTTAAGATTCTTAGTATGACTGCAAGACATCCTGCAGCAATAAGCACCAGGAAGCTGAAAAAATAAAGATTTGTTCACTCGACCCGGAAATTACACAGTGTACCTGGGGCCATATAGCCAGGTTGTGGGTAGAGAGAGGAAGAAAGAATGTGTGGGGTTGGGGTTCTGTTTTTATTGGGGAAGAAGGTAGGAATCTAGGGTTTCACAGTCTCACTCTTCACTGATGAATTTAACACATATGAGCAGGAATTTAAAGTGTAGGAAGAGAAATAAAAAGTGTCCCAAATAGTCAGTTATTGAGATAAACCAATACCTCCAAAACAAAGGAGCCTCAGTTCCAGGAGTGGCCTGATTATTTACCTAGCAATTTGTTTATTCAAGATATCCTTTGATGTGGCTGCCTCAGTAACCAAAGCTTAAGTCAGACACTTTCATTACAAAAAAGAAAAGAAGGTAACAGTCAGCAAATATACAATGGGTTCCAGGCAGAGGAAACAGTAAATTCAAAGTCCCTGAGGCAGGAATATACTCAATGTATTCCAGGAACAAATAGCGAGGAGGCCAGTGGGACTGGTGAGCAGGGAACAGGGCTCATAGCTGGAGTGTATGGTCCAAACCAGAACCTAGAAGGCCCACTAGTCTGATCTAGGAACAGACTCTAGGGACAAGAGAAAGCAAGGAAAGGACATGTAGGTCCATTTTGAACAGCACACGCTCAAGGTAATCATGACTTGAAGCAGGAGTAAGTGGTGACAGAGAGGGCGGTGAAAGGGTGGGAATCTGTTAATGAGACTTGCTGGTGGATTAGATATTGAGTGTGGGAGAAAGGAAGGAATTAAGATAATTCTAAGGACTTTTGGGCTGAGCCATTGGAAGAGTATGTGGCCATTTGCTGAGGTGAGGAAGGCTGTGAATGGAATTGAGCTGGAGGATGATAAGGGGAAAAAAAGAATTTTGGAACTGAGGAAGTAGTGAATATATGAGATACTTAGTGAATAAAATCCCTAGGGCTGGGACTTCCTTGGTGATCCAGTGGCTAAGACTCCACATTCCCAAAGCAGGGGGCCCGGGTTTGACCCCCTAGTCAGGGAACTAGATTCCACATGTTGCAACTTAAGAGTTCAAATGCTGCAACTGAAGATCCTACTGCAACAAAGATCAAAGATCTCAAAGATCCTGCGAGCTGCAACTCGGTGAAGCCAAATAAATCAGTGTTTTTTAAAATCTGTAGGGTCTGGGGGCTTTGGGGGCATGGGGAAAGAGGGAGAGATCAGGGACAAAAATGACTGTCAGTTTTCTGGCTTATGGATTGAGGAGATGTTGGTGTCATTTTCGGAGACTGAGAACCTGAGAAGATGCGGAAGGTCTGACTGGTACTGCAGTAGGAAATCTGGGTAGCAGCTGCTGGAAGTGATGCTGATTCCAGCTTGGAATATTCCCCCACTTTCAGCTTGCTCGCCCCCTCCTCTCTTTGGGAATCTATTTAAATGTCTGCATATCAGCGATTTTCCTGTCCACCTTCTCTGGAATATGGTGTCATCCTCACCTCTGTGTACTCCATTGCCTTCCCTGGCTATATATATATTTTTTTGTTTGTTTTTTTTTACCACATTTATCACCATCTGATATTGCCACTTATTGGGGCTTCCCTGGTGGCTTAGAGGGTAAAGTGTCTGCCTACAATGCAGGAGACCCGGGTTCAATCTCTGGGTAGGGAAGATCCCCTGGAGAAGGGAATGGCAACCCACTCCAGTACTCTTGCCTGAAAAATCCCATGGACTGAGAAGCCTGGTAGGCTATAGTCCATGGGCTCACAAAGAGTTGGACACGACTGAGCGACTTCACTTTCACTTTTCTCCCACCACTACAAAGTGAATCATATGAGAGCAAGGAATTGTGTCCATTTTGTTCCCAACTTAGAACAGTACCAGGTATCCAGCCAGCACTCTGGAAATATGGGAAGTCTGAATGAATGAATGAATGAATGGTGAATGCACAGTAGGGACTGTGATGGGTCCTTCTGATTCTGGCTTGAGACTGTCCTCAGTTTGGACTCAGTGATTCTTGATGAAACTGTCCTGGCTCTGGAGGCTGAGAGCAGAAGGAACAGTGTTTTTTTTTACCACATTTATCACCATCTGATATTGCCACTTATTGGGGCTTCCCTGGTGGCTTAGAGGGTAAAGTGTCTGCCTACAATGCAGGAGACCCGGGTTCAATCTCTGGGTAGGGAAGATCCCCTGGAGAAGGGAATGGCAACCCACTCCAGTACTCTTGCCTGAAAAATCCCATGGACTGAGAAGCCTGGTAGGCTATAGTCCATGGGCTCACAAAGAGTTGGACACGACTGAGCGACTTCACTTTCACTTTTCTCCCACCACTACAAAGTGAATCATATGAGAGCAAGGAATTGTGTCCATTTTGTTCCCAACTTAGAACAGTACCAGGTATCCAGCCAGCACTCTGGAAATATGGGAAGTCTGAATGAATGAATGAATGAATGGTGAATGCACAGTAGGGACTGTGATGGGTCCTTCTGATTCTGGCTTGAGACTGTCCTCAGTTTGGACTCAGTGATTCTTGATGAAACTGTCCTGGCTCTGGAGGCTGAGAGCAGAAGGAACAGTGGCAGAGGAAAGCAGGGAGCTGGAGTGAGGAGGAAGAGTAGAGCCTCAATTTTGTATGTGATCTGTGTGCTCAGTTACTCAGTCATGTCTGACTCTTTGTGACTCCATGGGCTGTAGCCTGACAGGCTCCTATGTCCTTGGGGATTCTCCAGGCAAGAGTACTGGAGTGGATAGCCATACCCTTCTCCAGGGGAATCTTCTCGACCCAGGGATCGAAACTGTGTCTCCTGCACCTCCTGCATTGGCAGGTGGATTCTTTACCACTGTGCTGCCTGGTAAGCCCAGAGCCTCCATTTCCCTATCTGTAAAACACAGAGAAATGTAAAATGAAATATGAATTCCCTAAGGGGCTGTGTGTGAGGATTGGATGTGGGAGAAATCCTTGGATCATTTCCTGAAGTGCAGGGTAGGGGATGCAGGTAAGGATAGTGTGAGACAGTAAATGTTTGCTATTTAGTAATAAAAGGTATTCTTGTGTTGGTTGTCACTGGGGTGGGAGGAGGCTGGCCTACTTGGGAAAGTCCAGGAAATGGAAGGAAAGGGCAGAACACAGCTTTGGAGACAGTTGGGTCCTGGGGCTGTAACTACCTGTGATAAGATTGGGGCTGATAAGATTTGTGAACTGGAGTGATCAGGCTTGGAGACGAACAGAGATCATTCTGTCATTTTTGAGACTGCATCCAAATACTGCATTTCGGACTCTTGTTGACCATGATGGCTACTCCATTTCCTCTGAGGGATTCCTGCCCACAGTAGTAGATATAATAGTCATCTGAGTTAAATTCACCCATTCCAGTCCATTTTAGTTCGCTGATTCCTAGAATGTCGACGTTCACCCTTGCCATTTCTTGTTTGACCACTTCCAATTTGCCTTGATTCATGGACCTGACATTCCAGGTTCCTATGCAATATTGCTCTTTACAGCATCGGATCTTGCTTCTAATCACCAGTCACATCCATAACTGGGGATTGTTTTTGCTTTGGCTCTATCCCTTCATTCTGTCTGGAGTTATTTCTCCACTGATCTCCAGTAGCATATTGGGCACCTATTGACCTGGGGAGTTTCTCTTTTGCTATCCTATCATTTTGCCTTTTCATACTGTTCATGGGGTTCTCAAGGCAAGAATACTGAAGTGGCTTGCCATTCCCTTCTTCAGTGGACCACATTCTGTCAGACCTCTCCACCATGACCCTCCCATCTTGGGTTGCCCTGCAGGCATGGCTTGGTTTCATTGAGTCAGACAAGGGTGTGGTCCTAGTGTGATTAGATTGACTAGTTTTCTGTGAGTATGGTTTCAGTGTGTCTGCCCTCTGATTCCCTCCCGCAACACCCACCATCTTATTTGGGTTTCACTTACCTTGAGCGTGGGGTATCTCTTCACGACTGCTCCAGCAGAGCCACTGCACCTTACCTTTGACGAGGGGTATCTCCTCACCGCCACCGTTCCCGACCCTCAACGTAGGATAGCTCCTCTAGGCCCTCCTGGGCCCGCCCAGCCACCACTCCTCGGGTTTCTCCTCCAGGCCGCCGGCCCTGGCCTCGGGCGTGGGTGGCTTGTCTCAGCTGCCGCTCCTGGCCTCGGGGGCGAGGTGGCTTCTCCTGGCGATGTCGGTAGCTCTCGGCCGCGCTCAAGTGCGGCTTGAGCCTCCGCCGCCTGCGCTCAAGTGCGGCTTGAGCCTCCGCCGCCCGCAGAAGATATTAAGAAGAGGTGGCAAGAATACACGGAAGAACTGTACAAAAAAGATCTTCATGACCCAGATAATCATGATGATGTGTTGACTAATCTAGAGCCAGACATCTTGGAATGTGAAGTCAAGTGGGCCTTAGAAAGCATCACTACGAACAAAGCTAGTGGAGGTGATGGAATTCCCGTTGAGCTGTTTCAAATCCTGAAAGATGATGCTGTGAAAGTGCTGCACTCAATTTGCCAGCAAATCTGGAAAACTCAGCAGTGGCCACAGGACTGGAAAAGGTCAGTTTTCATCCCAATTCCAAAGAAAGGCAATGCCAAAGAATGCTCCAACTACCGCACAATTGCACTCATCTCACATGCTAGTAAAGTAATGCTCAAAATTCTCCAAGCCAGACTTCAGCAATATGTGAACCGTGAACTCCCTGATGTTCAAGCTGGTTTTAGAAAAGGCAGAGGAACCAGAGATCAAATTGCCAACATCCGCTGGATCATGGAAAAAGCAAGAGAGTTCCAGAAAAACATCTATTTCTGCTTTATTGACTATGCCAAAGCCTTTGACTGTGTGGATCACAGTAAACTGTGGAAAATTCTGAAAGAGATGGGAATACCAGACCACCTGACCTGCCTCTTGAGAAATCTGTATGCAGGTCAGGAAGCAACAGTTAGAACTGGACATGGAACAACAGACTGGTTCCAAATAGGAAAAGGAGTACGTCAAGGCTGTATATTGTCACCCTGCTTATTTAACTTATATGCAGAGTACATCATGAGAAATGCTGGACTGGAAGAAACACAAGCTGGAATCAAGATTGCTGGGAGAAATATCAATAATCTCAGATATGCAGATGACACCACCCTTATGGCAGAAAGTGAGGAGGAGCTAAAAAGCCTCTTGTTGAAAGTGAAAGAGGAGAGTGGAAAAGTTGGCTTAAAGCTCAACATTCAGAAAACGAAGATCATGGCATCTGGCCCCATCACTTCATGGGAAATAGATGGGGAAACAGTAGAAACAGTGTCAGACTTTGTTTTTTTGGGCTCCAAAATCACTGCAGATGGTGACTGCAGCCATGAAATTAAAAGGCGCTTACTCCTTGGAAGAAAAGTTATGACCAACCTAGATAGTATATTCAAAAGCAGAGACATTACTTTGCCGACTAAGGTCCGTCTAGTCAAGGCTATGGTTTTTCCTGTGGTCATGTATGGATGTGAGAGTTGGACTGTGAAGAAGGCTGAGCGCCGAAGAATTGATGCTTTTGAACTGTGGTGTTGGAGAAGACTCTTGAGAGTCCCTTGGACTGCAAGGAGATCCAACCAGTCCATTCTGAAGGAGATCAACCCTGGGATTTCTTTGGAAGGAATGATGCTAAAACTGAAGCTCCAATACTTTGGCCACCTTATGCGAAGAGTTGACTCATTGGAAAAGACCCTGATGCTGGGAGGGATTGGGGGCAGGAGGAGAAAGGGACGACCGAGGATGAGATGGCTGGATGGCATCACAGACTCGATGGACGTGAGTCTGAGTGAACTCCGGGAGTTGGTGATGGACAGGGAGGCCTGGCGTACTGCGATTCATGGGGTCGCAAAGAGTCGGACACGACTGCGCGACTGAACTGAACTGTGATCAGGCAGTCAGGAATTCAGTCCCTGGTCTCTATCCAACATTTCTGGCTCCGTGAGCGCACTCCTCTGGGAGAGACTGTCAGAGGCAGGGAGGGGGTTAGAGCAGGACTGAGGCTATTATTTTCCAGAAAAAGAGACTGAGGCCCAAGTGGGAGAAGGATGGTACTAATTCCCCTGTCCTAAACCCCAGAGCCTGGATATGTTACTTTGTATGGCAAAAAGGACTTTGCAGATGTGATTAAGGGACAGCTCTTGAGATAGATTATCCCGAATTATCTGGGTGGGCTGGTATCATCACAAGAATCCTTATAAGAGGAAGGCAGGAGGTCAGAGAGTGCCATAGAAGATATAAAGATGGGAACAAGAGGTTGGAGTGACATGAAGAAAAGGCCACCAGCACAGCCTTGCATGTGGTCTCTGGAGGCTGGAAAAGCAAGGAAATGGATTTTTTCTAAAGCTTCCAGAAAGAATGCAGTCCTGTTGAAACCTTGATTTTAGACTTCTGACCTCCAGAACCGTAAGAGAATAAATTCATGTTTTGTTGTTGCTGTTGTTAACCCTTGGGACTTTCCTAATGGGTCCAGTGGTTAAGAATCCACCTTGCAACGCAGCAGACATGGGTTAGATGCCTCATCATGCTTCCCAGGTGGCGCTAATGGTAAAGAACCTGCCTGCCAATGCAGGAGATATAAGAGATGTGAGGTCAATCCCTAAGTTGGGAAGAATCCTTGAAGGGTGTGGCAATACACTCCAGTATTCTTGCCTGGAGAATCCCATGGACAGAGGAGCCTGGCAGGCTACAGTCCATAGGGTTACACAGAGTCAGACACAACTAAAGCAACTTAGCATGCACAGGGAACTAAGATCCCACATGCCTCGAGGCAACTAAGCCTGCACACCACAACTACTGAGCCCACACTCTCTGGAGCCCGTGTGCCACAGCGCACAGCTAGAGTCTGTGTGCTGTGATGAAACATCCCTCGGGATGCAAAGAAGTTCCCATGTGGTGCAACTAAGATCTAGTGCGGCCAAATAGATAAATAAATATTTTATTTTAAAAAATCTATAAAAAAGTTCACCATTTAAAACATATTTGCTTTTATAGCATGTTTCTTTTATCTCCTTATTTATTTGGCTGCATTGGGTCTTAACTGCAGCACACGGGCTCTTTAATTTCAGCATGTGAATACTTAGTTGTGGCATATGGGATCTAGTTCCCAGACCAAGGATCAAACCCAGGTCCCCTGCACTGGGGCGTGGAGTCTTAGGCACTGAACCACCAGGAAAGTCCCAATCCATGTTGTTTTAAGCCACAAAGTTTTTGGTAGTTTGTTATAGCAGCCATAAGAAACGAATACAGACCCAAGGTCACTTGGGGATTGATGGCGGACTTGAACAGAATTAGAATCCTGTTAGTCTAACTCTCTCAGTTTAAGCCTCCTTGCTCCCTCCATTCTTCAGCTGAGGTTTCTAGGTCAACATGCAGCTCCCGGGGGCAATGGCTGGACCCTCATCATATGTATCTCACTTGACCTTGACAAGAGACCTGTGGGGCAGACAGTGCCCCTACTTTAAACATAGAGAAACTGAGGTTCAGAGGTGAAGTGTCTTGGTCAAGGTCAGAGCACACAATGAGGAATCAATAGACTAGTTCCCAAACCCAAGTCCTCTGCCTTTCCCTGAATAGTTCAGATACTGCATGTGTCCAGGATATATCTTTTGGTCTCTCATTCATTCATTCAGCAAATATTGGGCATCAGCTGATTGCTGGTCACCGTGCTCAGTGCTGCGGATCCACTAGCAAACAATGATGACATTCGGGGAGGAGGAATCCTTTGTTCTTGCAGTGTCCACACAGGTCAAGTCACAGTGTTCCTGTAAACCTCCAACAACACAAATATTATTCTCTGTTCTGCAACTTTTTATCTATATGAAGGGGATAGGGTTGTATTAATACCTTTAAAGGACGATGGAGCCTGGAAAATGGGCTGTCATGTATATTTCAGACTATAGGCAACATTCCTTTTAAAATTAATTTTTATTGTCTTATAGCTGATTTACAGTGTTGTGCTAGTTTCTGCTGTACAGCGAAGTGAATCTGTTATACATCTATGTATATCCACTCTTTTTTGGATTCTTTGCCCATACAAGTCATTACAAAGTATTGAGTCACTTCCCTGTGCTCTACAGTAGGTTGTCATTAGTTACTTATTTTATATATACAGGGATCAAGACCATCCCCAAGGAAAAGAAATGCAAAAAAGCAAAATGGCTGTCTGGGGAGGCCTTACAAATAGCTGTGAAAAGAAGAGAAGTGAAAAACAAAGGAGAAAAGGAAAGATATAAGCATCTGAATGCAGAGTTCCAAAGAATAGCAAGAAGAGATTAAGAAAGCCTTCCTCAGTGATCAATGCAAAGAAATAGAAGAAAACAACAAAATGAGAAAGACTAGAGACCTCTTCAAGAAAATTAGAGATACCAAGGGAACATTTCATGCAAAGATGGGCTCAATAAAGGACAGAAATGGTAGGGACCTAACAGAAGCAGAAGATATTAAGAAGAGGTGGCAAGAATACACAGAAGAACTGTACAAAAAAGATCTTCATGAGCAAGATAATCACAATGGTGTGATCACTCACCTGGAGCCAGACGTCCTGGAATGTGAAGTCAAGTGGGCCTTAGAAGGCATCACTAGGAACAAAGCTAGTGGAGGTGATGGAATTCCCGTTGAGCTGTTTCAAATCCTGAAAGATGATGCTGTGAAAGTGCTGCACTCAATATGCCAGCAAATCTGGAAAACTCAGCAGTGGCCACAGGACTGGAAAAGGTCAGTTTTCATTCCAATCCCAAAGAAAGGCAATGTCAAAAATGCTCAAACTACCACACAATTGCACTCATCTCACATGCTAGTAAAGTAATGCTCAAAATTCTCTAAGCCAGGCTTTAGCAATACGTGAACCGTGAACTTCCAGATGTTCAAGCTGGCTTTAGAAAAGGCAGAGGAACCAGAGATCACACTGCCAACATACGCCGGATCATGGAGAAAGCAAGAGAGTTCCAGAAAAACATCTGCTTTATTGACTATGCCAAAGCCTTTGACTGTGTGGATCACAAGAAACTGCGGAAAATTCTGAAAGAGATGGGAATACCAAACCACCTGACCTGCCTCTTTTATAGTCCCTTAAATCTATTTCTCACTTCCACTGTATAATCATAAGGTATTTGATTCAGGTCATACCTGAATGATCTAGTGGTGTTCCCTACTTTCTTCAATTTAAGTCTGAATTTGGCAGTAAGGAGTTCATGATCTGAGCCACAGTCAGCTCCCGATCTTGTGTTTGCTGACTGTATAGAGCTTCTCCATCTTTGGCTGCAAAGAATATAATCAATCTGATTTCAGTGTTGACCATCAGGTGATGTGTATAGTCTTCTCTTGTGTTGTCGGAAGAGAGTGTTTGCTATGACCAGTGTGTTCTCTTGGCAAAACTCTATTAGCCTTTGCCCTGCTTCATTCCATATTCCAAGGCCCAATTTGCCTGTTACTCCAGGTGTTTCTTGACTTCCTACTTTTGCATTCCAGTCATGGAACAACAGACTGGTTCCAAATGGGAAAAGGAGTACGTCAAGGCTGTATATTGTCACCCTGCTTATTTAACTTCTATGCAGAGTACATCATGAGAAACTTTGGGCTGGAAGAAGCACAAGCTGGAATCAAGATTGCCAGGAGAAATATCAATAACCTCAGATATGCAGATGATACCACCCTTATGGCAGAAAGTGAAGAGGAGCTAAAAAGCCTCTTGATGAAAGTGAAAGAGGAGAGTGAAAAAGTTGGCTTAAAGCTCAACATTCAGAAAATGAAGATCATGGCATCTGGTCCCATCACATCATGAGAAATAGATGGGGAATCAGTGGAAACAGTGTCAAACTTTTTTTGAGGGGGCTCCAAAAATCACTGCAGATGGTGACGGCAGCCATGAAATTAAAGACAGTTACTCCTTGGAAGGAAAGTTATGACCAACCTAGATAGCATATTCAAAAGCAGAGACATCACTTTGCCAACAAAGGTCTGTCTAGTCAAGGCTATGGTTTTTCCAGTGGTCATGTATGGATGTGAGAGTTGGACTGTGAAGAAAGCTGAGCACGAAAGAATTGATGCTTTTGAACTGTGGTGTTGGAGAAGACTCTTGAGAGTCCCTTGGACTATAAGGAGATTCAACCAGTCCATTCTAAAGGAGACCAGCCCTGAGATTTCTTTGGAAGGAATGATGCTAAAGCTCAAAGTCCAGTACTTTGACCCCCTCGTGAAGAGTTGACTCATTGGAAAAGACTCTGATGCTGGGAGGGATTGGGGGCAGGAGGAGAAGCAGATGACAGAGGATGAGATGGCTGGATGGCATCACCGACTCGATGGACGTGAGTTTGAGTGAACTCTGGCAGTTGGTGATGGACAGGGAGGCCTGGTGTGCTGCAATTCATGGAGTTGCAAAGACAGACAAGACTGAGCGACTGAACTGAACTAAACAGCTTCAAAAAAATCTTATAGTTCTGAGGCACTTTGCTCATGGTCCAATGGTTAAGAATCTGCCTTGCAACCCAGGGGACATGGCTTCGATCCCTGGTTCATGAACTGAGATCTCACATGGCTCGGGGCAACTAAGCTCCAGGGCCATAGCTACAGAGCCTGTGCTCTCTGGAGCCTTAATGCTGCAACTAAGACCTGACATAGCCAAATAAATAAATTAATTTAAGAAATCTTATAGTTCCATTGCAAAGGTAAGTATCCACTAGCTTTGTATAGCAACTTTCCTTCATTGGTAATCTCCATGCCTATCCTATATAGTAGCTATCTATCTGACTTCCCTGCCTCCAATCTTTCCCTCTTTCAATCAACTGATATCCAGCTGCCACATTAATCCATATATATATATGATTAAGCACAAATTCCTTAGTCTGGAATTCTGGGCATTCACAAACTATCTCTCCTCCCTGCTATAAAAACTTCTCTCACTCTATTTCCACATGAATCTTCCACTCAACCCCACTGAGCTTGAACACTCCATATACAGTATCTCCTCGGCATTGTTGTTCAAGTTTCTCTTCTAGAATAGGCTGCCTACTTCCCTCTCCACCACCACTTTCCTAAGTCTCATGCTTCCTTCAGAAAGTGAAAGTAAAGTCGCTCAGTCGTGTCTGACTCTTTGTGACCCCATGGACTGTAGCCTACCAGGTTCCTCCATCCATGGGATTTTCCAGGCAAGAATACTAGAGTGGGGTGCCATTTCCTTCTCCAGGAGATCTTCCTGACCCAGGGACTGAACCTGGATCTCCTGCATCGCAGGCAGACGCTTTACCGTCTGAGCCAGCGGGGAAGTTCCTAGTGGCTCAAAGTAAATTCTAAGGTCTACAAACAGGTGGTGAGTCGAACAGAAAGGCATACTGGTTATTTCTTCCTGTTGTACCTTGTAGAGGTTGATGTTGCTATATATTTATGACCAAATCTGGAGATTTGGGAAGCCACATGTATTGGATGAGATTAAGGCAGCAAGATTGCTTCCTTCAAGCCCAGCTCAATTTCCTCCTCCTTCAAGAGATTTTCCCCAATAGAACCAACCCTGTGAAGACCACACTCCCTCTAAACACTCATAATATTTAAAGAAAGTGAAAGTGAAGTTGCTCAGTCATGTCAGACTCTTTGCAACCCCATGGACTGTAGGAAAAGATTTCTCCTACCAGGCTCCTCTGTCCATGGGATTTTCCAGGCAAGAATACTGGAGTGGGTTACCATTTCCTTCTCCAGGGGATCTTCCCAACCCAGGGATTGAACCCTGGGTCTCTTGCATTGCGGGCAGATGCTTTACCATCTGAGCCACTAGTATTCAGCACTAGAATGAGCAACTCTGCATTGGTACTTATCCACAGAGTATAAACCCTGGTAGCAAGAACATATTGTATTACACCTCTTTATATTCCTCTTCTGAGGGAGGATCTCTAAAAATCCATCAAAGTAAATTTCTAGGGTCTACAAACGGTGGTGAGTTGAACAGAAATGCATATTGGTTATTTCTTCCTGTTGTACCTGGTAGAGGTTGATATTGCTATAAATAGTCTCCCAGATTTGGTCATAGTTGCCCTGGGAAGCCACACATGTTGGATGAGATGAAGCCAGCAAGACCGTCTTTGCAGCATGATCCTGGAGCACTTGCATTACTCGCTCAGGACTGGAAATCTTGAGTAGAACACAGAGGAGAAGAGATGGTTGGGAGAAGGGTTATTCCATTCTTCTCAGCAATAATTTGGTCACATACACATGAATGATAAGAAGTCCCAGGTGGGACTTTATTCATTTAAAAAATAAAAGTAAACTCAAACATCGTAGTTCCCTTAGGCAGTTTCCTCCAAAGAACACCAAGTATTCAAATATACATAAGCAACTAATTAAAAGTTCTGTGACAACCCCTGAAACACAGTAGCAAGTAGCACCCCCACACATGTTGTGGCACCAATAAAAAGATAAACTCTCATCACTTTTGGGTTTGTCTACTCTTAGGAAGTTGCCAGGAGATGGAGGAGGAGGCAGCTGGGTAGTGTGAGAAAAGCACAGGCTCTGTAAGGATGCAGCCCTGGGCTCATATTCCTGCTGAAATCCTGGCTTTTCATGTAGAGCAGAATAAGAACACTAATGAGGTCTCTCCCAGAATTGCTGCAATGCTTGGCATGTAGTAGATGCTGAATAAATGTTCCTCTAGAGGTAAAAACTCACAGTCCCAGAGCTGAACTTCTACTTCAGCAATACACATATTACTATATTTCAATTATTTTAATATTCCAAGGAACCTTCAAAGATTAGCTAATCCTATCTCTATCAAAATTCCAACTTTTTTTTTCTGGCTAAAGGAGAAAAATTCATCCCCAAATGCATAAGGATCTCATGTTCAGTCATGTCTGACTCTTTGTGACCCCATGGACTGTAGCTCGCCAGGTTCCTCTGTCCATGAGATTGTCCTGGCAAGAATACTGGAATGGGTTGCCATTTCCTCCTCCAGGGGATCTCCTAACACAGGGACTGAACCTGCATCTCCTGTGGCTCCTGCACTGGCACGTGGATTCTTTACCACTGAGCCACCTGGGAAGCCCCAAATAGCCAAAAAAATTTTGAAAAAGAAAAACAAAGTGGCAAGACTCAAAATCCCTGATTTCAAAACACATTACAAAGCTACCTTAGTCAAAATGGCATGGCTCTGGTGTACATTGGACATACAGGACAATGGAATAAAATGGCAAGCTTAGAAATAAACTTCTGAGTGCATAATCAAACGATCTTAGTAAAGATGCCAGCACCATGCAAAAGAGAAGGAACAAGGGACATATGTATAACTATGACTGATCCATGTTGATGTATGGCAGAAACCAACACAATACTGTAATTATCCTTCAACTAAAAATAAATAAATTAAGAAAAAAAGAGAAAGGACAGTCTCTTCACCAAATGGTGCTGGGGAAAGAAAAGGATATTCACATACAATATAATGAAGTTGGATCCTTATACCATATATACAACTTAACTCAAAATGGATTAAAAATCTAAACATAAGACCTAAAACTATAAAAGTCTTAACCGAAAATGGGGAAATTTTCATGATATTGAACTTGGCAATGATTTCTTAGATATGGCACAAAATGAACAGGCCAAAAAAAAAAAAATAGACAAATGTGACTCAATCAAATTTAAACAATTCTGTGTATCAAAGGACAAAATTAACAGAGTGAAAAGGCAACTTAAATAATGAGAGAATAATTTGCAAATAATGTATCTGATAAGGGGGTAATGTCCAGAATATATAAGGAAAACTCCTACAACTCAACCATAAAAAAATCAAATAACTCAATCAAAAATAGGCAAAGAACTTAAAGGAAAAAGAAAGAACTTCAAAGGAATTTCTCCAAATATGATATACAAATGGCTAAAAATCATATGAAAAAGTGCTCAAAATTACTAATCATTAGAGAAATTCAAAAAGGAAAAAAAATCACATTGAAACATCACTTCATATCTACTAAGATAACTAATATTAAAAAAGAAAGAAAATAACAAGTGTTAATGAGGATATGGAGAAACTGAACCCTTTTGCACTATTGGTGAGGTTGTAAAATGCTGGAACTACTATGGAAAATACTATGGCGCTTCCTCAAAAAGAGTTAAAAATAGAATTATATTATGGTCCAGAAATTTTACTTCTGGGTATATATACAAAAGAACTGAAAGCAGGATTTCAAAGAGTTATTTTCATTTCCATGTTAACAGTAGTCTTATTCACAATAGCCATGAGGTAAAAGCAACCAAAATGTTCAGCAACAAATGAATAGACAAAATGTAGTGGATACATACAAAGAAATATTCAACCTCAAAAAGGAAGGAAATTCTAATAAATTCTATGAATGAACCTTGAGGAT
The DNA here is from genome assembly GCA_006408695.1 of Aepyceros melampus. Classification (NCBI taxonomy): domain Eukaryota; kingdom Metazoa; phylum Chordata; class Mammalia; order Artiodactyla; family Bovidae; genus Aepyceros; species Aepyceros melampus. The sequence continues at coordinate 795,029 of SJXQ01008649.1, forward strand.
ATTATGGAGGGTAAAATAAGCAGTCACAAAAAGACAAATCCTGTATAATTCCATAATATGTGGTGCCTAGAGTAGTCAAACTCACAGAAACAGAAAGCAGAATGGTGGTTACTAGAATTTAGAGGGAGAGAGGAATGAGGAGTTATTATTTAACGGGTAAAGAGTTTCAGTCTGCCAGATGAAAAGAGTTCTAGAGATGGATGTTAGTGATGGTTGTATAACTTTATGAACTTACTTAATACCACTGAACTGTACACTGAAAAATGATTAAAATGGCAAATTTGAGGTTATGTATAATTTTACCACAACTTGAGGGGAGAGAAGGAAAAAATAATATAAAAGGATGCCATGTAAACTTCGCTTTGTTTTCGCCTATATAATTTCTTGCAAAATTATAGTACAATATCACAACCTAGATACTGGCATTGAGACAGTCAATATACAGTACAGAGTCATCATAAGGATCTTCATATTACACATCTATAATTATACTTCATCTCCTTCCCCACCATTCTCTTATTAACCCCTAGAATCCATGAATCTGTTCTCCATTTCTGTAATTCTGTCATTTTAAGAGTTTGCAGGGCTTCCCTATAGCTCAGTTAATAAAGATTAACTGCAATGCAGGAGACCCCATTTCAATCCTAACAGAAGCAAGAAGATATTAAGAAAAGGTGGCAAGAATACACAGAAGAACTATACAAAAAAGATCTTCATGACCCAGATAACCACGAGGGTGTGATCACTCACCTAGAGCCAGACATCCTGGAATGTGAAGTCAAGTGGGCCTTAGGAAGCTTCACTACAAACAAAGCTAGTAGAGGTGATGCAATTCCAGTTGAGCTATTCAAATCCTGAAAGATGATGCTGTGAAAGTGCTGCACCCAAAATGCCAGCAAATTTGGAAAACTCAGCAGTGGCCACAGGACTGGAAAAGGTCAATTTTCATTCCAATCTCAAAGAAAGGCAATGTAAAGAATGTTCTAACTACCACACAATTGAACTCATCTCACATGCTAGGAAAGTAACACTCAAACTTCTCCAAGTCAGGCTTCAACAGTAGATGAACTGTGAACTTCCAGATCTTCAAGCTGGATTTAAAAAGGTAGAGGAAGCAGAGATCAAATTGCCAACATCCCTGGATCATCAAAAATATAAGACAGTTCCAGAAAAACATCTATTTCTGCTTTACTGACTATGCCAAAGCTTTGACTGTGTGGATCACAATAAACTGTGGAAAACTCTTAAAGAGGTGGGAATACTAGACCACCTGACCTGTCTCCTGAGAAATCTGTATGCAGGTCAGGAAGTGACAGTTAGAACTGGACATGGAACAACAGACTGATTCCAAATTGGGAAAGGTGTATGTCAAGACTGCATATTGTCACCCTGCTTATTTAACTTATATGCAGAGTACATCATAAAAAATGCGGGAAAGCTGGAAAGCACAAGCTAGAATCAAGATTGCTGGGAGAAATATCAATAACCTCAGATAAGCAGATGACACCACACTTATGGCAGAAAGTGAAGAGGACCTAAAGAGCTTCTTGAAGAAAATGAAGGAGGAAAGTGAAAAAATTGGCTTAAAACTCAACATTCATAAAACTAAGATCATGGCATATGGTCCAGTACTTCATGGCAAATAGATGGGGAAACAATGGAAAAATGACATACTTCATTTTCTTGGGCTCCAAAATCACTGAAGATGGTGACTGCAGCCATGAAATTCAAAGATGCTTGCTCCTTGGAAGAAAGGCTATGACCAACCTACACAGCATATTAAAAAGCAGAGACATCATTTTGCCAACTAGATGGACACATCTAGTCAAAGCTATGGTTTTTCCAGTACTCATGTATGAACGTGAGAGTTCAACGATAAAGAAAGCTAAGTGTCGAGAATTGATGCTTTTGAATTGTAGTGTTGGAGAAGACTCGAGAGTCCCTTAGACTTCAAGGAAATCAAACCAGTCCCTCCTAAAGGAAATCAGTCCTGAATATTCACTGAAGGACTGATGTTGAAGCTGAAGCTCCAATACTTCGGCCACTTGATGCAAAAAAAACTGACTCATTGGAAAAAAGCTGATGCTGGGAAAGATTGAAGGTAGGAGGCAAAGGGGATAGCAGAGAATGAGATTGGTTGGATAACATCACTGACTCTAAGGACATGAGCTTGAGCAAGCTCCGGGAGTTGGTGATGGACAGGGAAACCTTGTGTGCTGCAGTCCGTGGGATTGCAAAGAGTTGGAAACGACTGAGCGACTGAACTGAACTGAAATGAAGAGTGTTGTATAAATGGAATCATGCAGTCTTTATGGGTTGAGTTTTTTATTCACACAGTTCTCTGACGATTCATCCAGGTTTTTGGGTAAATCAACAGTTTTGTTCCTTTTTATAGCTGATTGATGTTTCATGATATGAACGTACTTCAGTTTATTTACTCACAGTTCAGAAAAACATCTATTTCTGCTTTATTGACTATGCCAAAGCCTTTGACTGTGTGGATCACAACAAACTGTGGAAAATTCTGAAAGAGATGGGAATACCAGACCACTTGACGGGCCTCTTGAGAAGCCTATATGCAGGTCAGGAAGCAACAGTTAGAACTGGACATGGAACAATAGACTGGTTCCAAATAGAAAAAGGAGTACGTCAAGACCGTATATTGTCATCCTGCTTGTTTAACTTAATGCAGAGTACATTATGAGAAACGCTGGGCTGGATGAAGCACAAGCTGGAATCAAGATTGCTGGGAGAAATATCAATAACCTCAGATATGCAGATGACACCACCCTTACGGCAGAAAGTGAAGAGGAGCTAAAAAGCCTCTTGATGAAAGTGAAAGAAGAGAGTGAAAAAGTTGGCTTAAAGCTCAACATTCAGAAAACGAAGATCATGGCATCAGGTCCCATCACTTCATGAGAAATAGATGGGGAAACAGTGGAAACAGTGTCAGACTTTATTTTGGGGGGCTCCAAAATCACTGCAGATGGTGACTGCAGACATGAAATTAAAAGATGCTTACTCCTTGGAGGGGAAGTTATGACCAACCTAGATAGCATATTCAAAAGCAGAGACATCACTTTGCCAACAAAGGTCCATCTAAGTCAAGGCTATGGTTTTTCCAGTGGTCATGTATGGATGTGAGAGTCGGACTGTGAAGAAAGCTGAGCACTGAAGAATTGATGCTTTTGAACTGTGGTGTTGGAGAAGACTTTTGAGAGTCCCTTGGAGTGTAAAGAGATCCAACCAGTCCATTCTAAAGGAGATCAGCCCTGGGTGTTCTTTGGAAGAAATGATGGTAAAGCTGAAACTCTAGTACTTTGGCCACCTCATGCAAAGAGTCAACTCCTTGGAAGACTCTGATGCTGGGAGGGATTGGGGGCAGGAGGAAAAGGGGATGACAGAGGATGAGATGGCTGGATGGCATCACTGACTCGATGGACATGAGTTTGAGTGAACTCTGGGAGTTGGTGATGGACAGGAAGGCCTGGCGTGCTGCAATTCATGGGGTCGCAAAAAGTTGGACACGACTGAGCGACTGAACTGAAATGAACTGAGAGGACATCCAGGTTGTTTGTAGTTTTTGGTTATTGTGAATAAAGCTGATATAAATGTTCATGAAAAACAAGAAGGAAGGAAATCTGGTCACATGCTACAATACGGAGAAACCCGAGGACATTCTAGTAAGTGAAACAAAGCCAGCACAAAGGACAAATACTGTATATCCTATTTATATGCAGTATCTAAGAGTAGTCTAATTCAGAAACAGAAAGTAGAATGGTGGTTGCTTGGGGGTGGGAGGAAGAGGAAATAGGGAGTTGTTTAGTAGGCAGAGAGTTTCATTTTTGAAAGATGCAAAAGTTCTGGAGATCTACTTCTCAACACTGTGAATAAACTGAACACTGATGAATCATACATTTAAAAATGAGTAAGATGGTACATTTTATGCTATGTGTATATTTCTTTTTACCATAGTAAAAGTAAGATAGTTCAATGTTTAGTCCACTAGTTTGGTTTCACAAACGAGGAAACGAAAACCTAAAGAGGTTATGTGACTAGAGCAATATCACACAGAGACTTAGTGTTAAAGCCAACTCTTTTGACAACTGTCACTAATGAAAGCTAACAGGATGTAAAATCTGGCAATTAGATTAGGCAATTCCAAATAAAGCCTTCATAGTGAATCCATGGCTAACATTTTTTAAAAGTGGAAAGAATTCAATTTTCTGAGAACAGAATTTTATCTACAAGGAAACATGGTTACTTTTTTACCTTCAAAAACTTTGCTTGGAGTTGCATTAATACATCTATTCTTGTCCGTTCTTTTAGTTTGGTCAAAAGCTTCTTTTGCCAAGGATCACATTTTGGCTTAATCTAGTTAGACAAACACATACACACAAACTTAAATATAACAGAATGGTTCTCAATAAAAGTTGCAAATAAAGAGAACCAAGGACTTTCTGAAATGGGATCTGGCCTCAGTGATAGTTTTCTAGAGCATGTGAAGTCTTGGCAAGGGTCTGTGTGGATTCTCGGATCTGTGGAGGGAGACGGCAAGAGCAGTTCCTGCTGGTACCTGGCCTGAGATGCACTAACTCCATCTAGAATGACACAGCACCATTTGCTGGCAGAAGGGACCCTAAGTCCATCGCTGTTGGGCACTGCACTAACTTTATGGGGCGAGAGAAGTTTGCCAAAAAATCTCCTTATGGCTACACATGTAAAACTTCCCTTTCATATTAACAAGTTATATTTCAAAAATTAGTTCTATGGCTGTAAATACTTCAATGTACTCATAACTTTCAAATTTAGATCTAACTCTAAGCTCCAGCCTGTTATATCCAACTATCTCCTTGATATTTATACTTGAATGGCAAGTATAATAATCTAAAACAGAAAGTCTGGCTTTCCCTACACCAACCACCTATTTGCTCAAGCCCCAGATTTAGGAATAATCTGTGATTTCTTTGCTTTCCTTCCATCCATCTTTATCACATAAGATGTTTCCTTCATGACACAGTTGATCCTCATTATTCATGGATTTTGTATTTTTGGATTTGCCTACTCACTGAAACTTATTTGTCATCCCCAAATCAATACAGAACTTTCCTGGACATTCATGGACATGCACAGGATGGTTGAAAAGTTCAAGTCACCCAACCCCACATTCACAGCTGAGGACAAACAAGGGTGACATTCACCTATTTACTACTTATTTGAGTGTGTACTATAAACAAATGTTCTTTTTATGGCCTAATTAGTGCCAGGTTTTTATACTTTTTGTGCTTTTCATTAGTAATTTCACTATTTAAAATGGCCTCCAACAGGGGGCTGAAGAGCTGTCTAGTGTTCCTAAGTATAGGAAGGCTGTGATGTGTCTTGTAAAAGGACAAGTGTTCAAAAAGCTTCGTTCAGGTATGAGTTATCGTGTTATTGGCCATGAATTTGATGTTAATGAATTAACAACATATACTGGATAAAGTCTGTTCAAATAGAAACACACATAAAACTAGTTATGTATGGGTCAATTGATGAACCTAACACAGGGAGGCCTGGTGTGCTGCGATTCATGCGGTCGCAAAGGGTCAGACACGACTAAGCAACTGAACTGAACTGAACTGACTGAACCTTTTACTTCCTCTATGAGCAGTGGTTTAGGATTTGTTAATTCAGTGTTTGTGGCAACTTTACAGAACATAACTACCCCCAAACAATGAGAATCAACTGTATTTACCACTATCTCAAATCAACTATTTAATCTACTCACTTTTGAATAATTGTGAATTGTGTATCTCCAGCACTAAGGGCCATGTTTGACACACAGAATGCAGTCAGTAAACAGTTCTTGACTAAAAAACTGGATTTATACAACTCAAGCATAACTTTCAATGTTCTTTATTCTTGCCAAGTAGCCCAGGTCACTAACAACAGAAAGGAGTACTGACTCAATAGAGATGGCCAAAGAAATATGTGAGAACTTCCAGAAAAGATAGATCAGTCTGGCTAACTTCAACAGACTCAAGGCAGGAAGGAGCTGGGGGACGGTGGTACATGAGGCCAGGTTTTCTAAGCCGCCTCTCCTAAGTCAGGCAGGCACTACCCTTGCTCCCAGGGCACAGTTTGCTGAGCGCATTGATGAGAGGGGATAATAGGCATCTGACAGACCTGATGCTGCCAGGTTGTCTGGCCTCCTTGTAGGACACCCTGTGACATGGCTGACATCATTCACAAGTGACCGTCACCACAGGGCTCCTTACCTTTATAAAGGAAGTCCAGTTGGCTCTCTTTTTCAAGGCCCTACCAGGTCCTGCCAAATCCAAAATTTCCACTTTAGCGATCCCAGCATTATAGTCTGGAAATGTTTGCATTCTCTGTTGCTCCAAGAAGATGCTTTGAAATTTTTGGGAAACCTAAATAGGATGGAGAAAAGAGAAGCCCAGGGGGGAAAAATAGTCTCAGGCTGCAGGCAATTTCAAGAACAGGTGCTGACTGCCTCTGAAAGAGTCTTGGAGTCAAACTATTTTATACAACATGATTCTGTGACAGTAATAGGACTTAAATGTAAATACCTGAGGGGCACGTGCATTCAGTCAGCCTATTACTACAATGTGTGTGTTACTTGTTCTGAATATCTGCTCCAAAGATTGAAAATAATGTAATATATTTATTTATATATATTTTTAAATGGACCCTCAACGAGCAGTAGACTGTCTTTCTTTGGGAATACATTCCCTTTTCCTGACCACCTGGTAAATGAGAGAATTTAAGGGTTAGTAAATCCTGCTCCCAGAAGCCTGACCAGGATATTGCTAGAGAGAAGAGTCCAGATGCTGGGACATGTTAAAACTCCTTACGGTACATCAGTCACACCCCTCACATCTCAGTTCTAGACTGAGGCTTTCTATGATATAACTGTCTACTGCTAAGATGCAGACACTGCGTGCTCCCTTCGTGGGCAGACCCAGGCCTCCCGAGGCTGTGCGAGTGCATTCATCAGTGCACCGGCCACCTGTGTCAGGACTTCCTCAGTTGCAAGGAGAGCTTGTGGAGGGGATCTCAAGAATCTACCCCATGGTGATGGTTGCCAAACAATGTGAATGCTTTTACTACCACTTAGCTGTACACTTAGAAATGGTTAAAATGTTAAATCTTATGTATATTTAATTACAGAGAAAGAGAGAGAACCTGACACACCCTAGGGCCTGAAGAAAAGTTTCCAGAATGAGTAAGTTCAGTGAGACACAGAGCTAAAGATTCTTCCAGTTAACGCTGGTACTTTCCAGGCTGTGCCATCCAATACTATGGCCCTTAGCCATATGTGGCTATTTAACATTTAAATGCAAATTTGTAAAAATTAAATAAAATTTAAAATTTAGTTCCTCATTTACACTACCCAGTGTTTCACAGTCACATGTGACTAGTGGTTACATCAGACAGACACAGATCATACCCATCAGTGCACAAAGTTCAATGAAATGGTGCTAGTCTAAACTAGAGTGGCGAACTTTTTCTTAAAGGGCCAGATGGTAAATATTTTAGACTTTGCAAACCACATGGTCTCTGTTACAACTACTCAATGCTGCAGTTATAGTGTGAAAGCAGCCACAGACAGTACATAAATGAAAGGGCATGGCTGTGTTCCAGTAACACTTAACTTTAACAAACCCTAGGAGGTGGGCTGCAGGCTGTAGTTTGCTGACCCTGCTCTAGGGCTTTGGAAAACCAAACTAAACATTCTTCCTGTTTATAGAAATTCGTCCTACACACAAAAAAATGTGTTGTAACACGATTATCTTGGAGTACAATTAGCACTGCACATAATACTGTTACAAGAAAATCAAAAGTGGAAACTCTATGTGAAGACAAGCTGTTCTTTGGGGAGAAGGCTCCTGTGTGGGAGAGTTCTGCAGCCTCAAGTTCTTTTGTTATCACTGATGACAGTCTACTGTGCCATTACCTATTTTTATTTATTTGGACTCTTTTTAACACTGTCTTGTTCTGATTCTGGTTTGGCTCTATCATAATACTTGCTGATAATGAATGAGGGTGAGGATACTCCCATAGAAGTACTCTCTACTGAAGACAGTGCTGCTACTAATATGAAAAGAAAGACAAAAGCTAAACATCACCACCTTCAAAGAAATCAGAGGACATGTGATACCACTGGTTCCGGTGAGCTTAAAGAGTCCATGTTACATAATAAAAGAAATAATCCCAGTAAAATAATGCTGGAACAAATACACATGGATGTGAAACTTCAAGGTAAAAGTAAATGGTGATATAGTACGTAAGTAAGTAAGTGGTTCCTTCTTATACAAAGGGTGTTCAAAAACATACAGATTTGATGTTTGCCTTTTTAGATTAATCAACTTATTATTTTTACCTAGCAAATACATATATTTACAAATATTATACACTCAGATCTAGAAAAATATCTTTTTGTTGAAACTCTGGCTAAAAAGTTTATTATTGTAAATTTGAGGTTCTCTATGTATAATCCTATTTTTTTCCCTTTGAAACAAGTTCTAATATGGCTGTTGATAATATAATTTTTTATTCAAGGATGTGCAGTACCATGAGATAGCAGACTATGACTGCTTAACTTTAAAAATCACTACACAATGTACACTGTCCTGAATATAAAGCATTTTGCCAACTGAAGAGCTATTGGTACACTTTCTAAGAATCAAAGGGCTTTAGACACTAGACAACTCCATATTTTAAAAGTGCCAAATCTTGGCTATGTTTGCATCATCTATTATGGACTCCAACCTACCATTTTCCTTAAATTCTGCAGAAAAATAGTCGTACAATCCCTTGGGTTGGATATTCAAGGGTTTCAAAATTCTAACAGAAAGAAAGTTCAACTGCTAGTCTAAATCTCACCTATTAGTATTATAATTTATCTCTCTAGAAACAATTGTGGCAGTGTGAACTTCGTGGCAGATACTAGTATTTTCTTTCATGAACACCTATATTTGCATTAAGAAAGAATCCATAAAGTACCAAGGCAAAAAGTTCTGTCTCCTTAGAAGCATCCTTCAGCTCTTCCACATCATATGAGATACTGAAATGGGAGAGCAGAAGCCTCAGCTGAGGTTTCAGTTCTTCTGTTTCTGTTGTGTGTTGGGGCAGAACGAAAGCAGTTTCTGTTCTCATTGTCTCTGAAAATATCCAAAATCAAGAGCATTAACATCAATGAATACCAGTCTCAGAGGAAAAAAGGAGAGCCCTTTGAAAAAACTGAAGTCAGGGCCTTTTCCATGGATGGTGAGGGCCATTCTGTTCCATGCCCAGCCTTCTCTGCCACAGTTTGTAGACTGCACACACTCAGCCAGGCCTATCTGACAAACTCCTGGTGCTGGTTTTCTGGGGGAGGTAGTTAGGACTCCCCCCTTCTCGTAGCCCGCAGGAGAAATCCAAGAGACCCTTTGGGGAATGACTTAGTGAGAACAGAACTACTTGTAGTCCTTTGGAGTAGACAAAGAATATGACTTACAAGTTAACAAACAAATCAGGAGAAGCTGAGAACCTTCACCTCCTTTTTCCTGGCTCGCTCTTATACATCTCTCAGCACCCAGACTGGACTTCCCATTTGAGATACTGTCTCTGATTCCCCACAACAGTGTTGGCTGCCCCTCCAGATGCAACTGGTAAATTCATCACTCAGAGTAAAACCTGATCAGATTTCTAAGTCATCTGTAACTTAAGGTAAGGGTAAGAAGACTATTAAATTGATTCAGATAAGGGAAGTCTTTAAAGATCATGTAAAATTAAAAATGAAGGGACTCTGCTCAATGTTATGTGACAGCCTGGATGGGAGGGAGATTGGGGGGAGAAGGATACATGTATAAGTATGGCTAAGTCTCTTCACTGTTCACCTGAAACTATTATAACATTGTTAATTGGCTATACCCCAATACAAAATGTTTTGGGTATTTAAAAAAAAATAGAAATGAAAAGTTTTCAACCCTGGGGAAAAAAATGAAGGTGACCTTAGTGATCACTTAATCTAAAAGGTTTATTTTGGGGATGAATAAATTAAGGCCCAAGGAGATGAAATGACTTAAACATGTAGGCTCACAGTGAGGCCACAACAGAATAGGCCTAGAGCCCAGTACTTCCAACTTCAAGTTTATTGCTTTTTCCCCCTCTCTTAATTGTCTAGCTATAAAGATGGAGATAACAATTTCTAAGAGAAGTGTTTGTTATTTTTTTCCACCAGAAAATATTAGATTAACACTTGTTAATTAAGAAGATAAAACTTTTGGGAATTCCCTGGCAGTGCAGTGGTTAGGATTTGGTGCTTTCACCACCGGGGCCCAGATTTGATCCCTGGTCAGGGAACTAAGATCCTATAGACTGCATGGCATGGCCAATGTTTATTTTTTAAAATATAATTTTTTTGGTACATAGAAAAATTTCAAGCAAGATCAGGTGCACACGTGCAAAACCACAATCTTTCCTCCACATTTCCTCAGGGGAAAGAAGACTTCTTACCTGAAACACTGGTATTCGTAGAGTCTGGAGATGCAGAACCCTGGATGTCAGGGTCAGTGTCATCAACAGGAACCTTTTCATCTTCCTGACCAACCTCAGGGACTTCGTCAACAGCTACACTCAGAGCTTTGGAGATGGGTAAATACTGGAGGGCCTACAGAAGGGGACAACCAAGGGGCCACATGTCAATTCAGTTCTCAAAGAAGCTTCCAGACTTTGTTTCAGGAGCAGCCCTTTGGTTTGATAGAGGAGTAAGGAGGTGGAGGTGGGCCTCAGTAATCTGCTCAATCATGAGGGGCTAAATCTGGAGCTAGGGACCTTGTGTTGTCACCAACTGTAAGTGACATTAACATCCAGGCAGGCTACCTTGATCAATGACCCATAATGAGCAGGGCATCGTGTGAGGTGCTAGAGATACAAAAATAAGTAAGACATGGACCAAATTCAAAGAGTTCAGAGTTTAGTGGGGGACCAGGACTTAGGAGCAGATCATTACTATGCCACGTGACAGGGGAGAGATGATTCAGAGGTAGACCCCACAGTGACTGATTGTGGAAGGGATGATGTCAGGATGATGGCCAGGAGTCATGGTTGGTGGTATCACTAAGATGAGGTGTAGTGGAGTAAGAAAAATTAGGTGGCAAAACAGCAATCTTTCTAAAACAGAATGTGGTCACATCACTCCGTTCTGATGCCTGTATCTTGCAGTATGGCCTCTCCTCTGTGACTCTCTTTACTCTGTGATTATACTCATCACATTGTATTTAAGTTGACTATTTACTTGCCCTTTTCCCTATCATCCTGTGACTCACATTTTGTTGCTGCTGTTCAGTCACCAAGTCATGTCCCACTCTTTGTGAACCCATGGGTTACATCACGCCAGGCCTCCCTGTCCCTCACCATCAGCAAAGATTATATACTCCCATTGGCCCAGGATATGTCCCTGGCATAAATTAGACCCTCACCAGAGGCTGCTGAATAAAAAACGTGGATCTAAATTAGAGAGCATAAATCCAGAACAAGAGGCTGAAAACAAGAAATCATAGAGTGAATACAAAGTAGTGTAACAGAGACATCTTTGGGAAAGCTAAATGGAGTGATTTCATTACAGCAAGTTTCCAAAAGAAAAATAGTTTCAAAGGTCTCAAAGAAAAAAAGCTAGTGACTCATTATTTTCCTGTTGTTTGTAAGGCAGATGGAATACAGAAACTGACAACCCCAAATTAGGCGACAGGTGTGAAGAAAACAATGTCCTGGCCATCCTGGGAAGGCGATGCATCGCCATATGACTGTTTCACGTACCTGCACATCAGTTCAGTCGCGCAGTCGTGTCCGACTCTTTGCGACCCCATGAATCGCAGCACGCCAGGCCTCCCTGTCCATCACCAACTCCCGGAGTTCACTCAGACTCACGTCCATTGAGTCTGTGATGCCATCCAGCCATCTCATCCTCGGTCGTCCCTTTCTCCTCCTGCCCCCAATCCCTCCCAGCATCAGGGTCTTTTCCAATGAGTCAACTCTTCGCATAAGGTGCCCAAAGTACTGGAGCTTCAGTTTTAGCATCATTCCTTCCAAAGAAATCCCAGGGTTGATCTCCTTCAGAATGGACTGGTTGGATCTCCTTGCAGTCCAAGGGACTCTCAAGAGTCTTCTCCAACACCACAGTTCAAAAGCATCAATTCTTCGGCGCTCAGCCTTCTTCACAGTCCAACTCTCACATCCATACATGACCACAGGAAAAACCATAGCCTTGACTAGACGGACCTTAGT
>SJXQ01008649.1:807517-833871 GCA_006408695.1 Aepyceros melampus
ACATTCCAAGATGTCTGGCTCTAGATTAGTCAACACATCATCATGATTATCTGGGTCATGAAGATCTTTTTTGTACAGTTCTTCCGTGTATTCTTGCCACCTCTTCTTAATATCTTCTGCTTCTGTTAGGTCCAGACCATTTCTGTCCTTTATCGAGCCCATCCTTGCATGAAATGTTCTCTTGGTATCTCTAATTTTCTTGAAGAGATCTCTAGTCTTTCCCATTCTGTTCTTTTCCTCTATTTCTTTACATTGATTGCTGAAGAAGGCTTTCTTATCTCTTCTTGCTATTCTTTGGAACTCTGCATTCAGATGCTTATATCTTTCCTTTTCTCCTTTGCTTTTTGCTTCTCTTCTTTTCATAGCTATTTGTAAGGCCTCCCCAGACAGCCATTTTGCCTTTTTGCATTTCTTTTCCATGGGGATGGTCTTGATCCCTATCTCCTGTACAATGTCACGAACCTGCACATAGGAGTGAATAATCTTGAGTGAGTGTAGGTGACACACTAACCAATTTGTGTAAATAGTCAGGTCTTCCTGTGTCACTAAGTTAGGAGGATTCTTTTTTCCCATAAGGAAGTTTTCTCGTGCAACAGACAATCAATCAGCTCTCTGAAGAGCATCATTGTATTCCTGCATAATGTAGACAACTTGTTTCTGTTTAAGAGAGATGCCAACACAGAAGTTGATGATTTGCAAGCCTTATTCTTTGTGTCATTTGCTTCCAAGTATAGTGTATTACTGTTTGGAAGCCAAATAAGAAGCCCTAGTAATATTAAAACTCTTTCATATTTTGAATTTGACTGATAAGGACAGCAATCAGTCATATTCTCACAACTTTGAAGGAAACTGACCCTAGCAGAGTCAGTGCATAAGAAAATTTAGTAACTGGAGTTGACTTCTTAGATTTTTTAGCTATAGCCTATGGAGAAAAATAAATTTTCTATAATATAAAGCCACCCTCAAATCTCATTCTTAAAAATAGTACCATTATCTTCTGCCACAGGGAGAAATGGCAAGTAAGGGCATCCATTAGTTCCTTTCCCATCTTTAACCACCACATAAAACATTGACAAGATATATTGTTTGTGGAGACGTAAAGTGGTGCATCTAATGATAATATGAAAACAGTATAGAAATTTCTCAAAAAATTAAAAATAGAACTACCACACTGATAACAGCCACTATGGAGAAAAGTATGGAGATTCCTTTAAAAACTAGGAATAAAACTACCATATGACCCACCAATCCCACTACTCAGCATATATCCTGAGAAGACCATAATTTAAAAAGACACATATACCCCAATGTTCATTGCAGCACTATTTACAATAGCCAGGACATGGAAGCAACCTAGATGTGCATCGACAGATGAATGGACAAAGAAGTTGTGGTACATATATGCAATGGAATATTACTCAGCCAATTAAAAAAGGAACAAATTTGAGTCAGTTTAACTGAGGAGGACAAACTTAAAATCTGTTATAAGTGTGAACTAAATCAGAAAGAGAAAAACAAATATATATTAATGCATAATATAAACACATATATTTATATACAGAATCTATAAAAATGGTACTGATGAAACTATTTGCAGGGCAGGAATAAAGACAAAAACGTAAGAGAATGGATTTGTGGACATAGTGGGGGAAGGAGAAGGTGGGATGAATTGAGAGATTAGCACTGAAACATACATTGCCATATTTAAAACAGACAGCTAGTAGGAAGTTTGGAGAAGGCAATGGCAACCCACTCCAGTACTCTTGCCTGGATATCCCATGGACGGAGGAGCCTGGTAGGCTGCAGTCCATGGGGTCGCTAAGAGTCGGACACGACTGAGCAACTTCACTTTCACTTTTCACTTTCATGCATTGGAGAAGGAAATGGCAACCCACTCCAGTGTTCTTGCCTGGAGAATCCCAGGGACGGGGGAGCCTGGTGGGCTGCTGTCTATGGGGTTGCACAGAGTTGGACACGACTGAAGCAACTTAGCAGCAGCAGCAGTAGGACGTTGCTGTATAACACAGGGAACTCAGTCTGGTGCTCTGGGATGACCTAGAAGAGTGAGATGAGGGACTAGGAGGGAGGCTTCAGAGGAAGGGTTATATGTATACTTATATCTGATTATTGTTGTATGGAAGAAACCAACACAATATTGTAAAGCAATTATCCTCCAATTAAACATAAAAATTAAAAAAAATAGAACTACCATATCATCCAGCAATCCCATTTTTGGGTATATATATCAAAGAAAACAAAATCAGTATTTTAAAGCGATATCTGTATTTCAACATTCCATTGCGGCATTATTCATAATAGTCAAGGTATGAAAACCTAAGGGTCTATTGATGGATGAATGGATAAAGAAAATGTAAAAATACATATAATGGAATATTATTCAGCCACGAAGAGGAAGGGAATCTTAATATTTGTAATAACATGAATAAATCTGGAGGACATTATGCTAAATGAAATAAGCCAGACAGAGAAAAAGACAAATACTGTGTGGATCCCTTTTATGTAAAGTTTAAAAAAAAAAAATGTCGAACTCAGAGAAGCAGAGAATAGAACAGTGGTAACCAGGGGCTGGGGCTTAGGGGAAAAGGAGAGATGTTGGCCAAAGGGTACACATTTACCGTTTATGTAGCATGAATAAGTCTAGAGATATAAAGTGCAGGCATGATGACTAAATATAACATTGACAAGCTTAATGACCATATTGTTTCATTATAGAAAACAGCCCATAGATTCTGTTCATGGGCTTCCTACCTTGTAAAAAGGATAAAGTTGCTCCATGATCTTACTGTGATGGCAAAATCTCTTCCACCTAAGCATGTGTAAATATTTACTCTGGGCCAGCTGGGTAATTCTCTCTGTATAATGCTTTAACAACAACAACAACAACAATTAAGTAGAATACAATTATAATAGGAAGGAAGGAAGGAAGGAAGGAAGGCTGTTCTCAGTAGTGACTGACTCTTTGTGACCTAATGGACTATAGCCCGCCTGGATGGGATTCTCTGTCCATGGGATTCTCCAGGCAAGAATACTGGGGTGGGTTGCCATTTCCTCCTCCAGGGGATCTTCCCACCCCAGGGATTAAACCCATGTCTCCTGCATTGGCAGGAGGGTTCTTTACCAACTGCCCCATGGGAAGACTGGATTAAACCTTAAGAACAAAAATAATAGGAAAATAATTTGGCTGTTTTGGAAGAATCTATCAATACTTTCTACATGAAGATCATAAAATTAAGAAACTTGGCTCAATATACCATTCAAATTTAAATAGGTATTTTGTCAATCCAACAGATTATAATTTCATCTATCAGTTGTTGAAGTTTTAACAATGACATAAAAGCCTATAAAATTATCTAAAGCTAAGCTTAAATTTTTTAAAAAAACTGAAGTTTATGAATCTAAAGTACAAAGAACATTATAAATGAGATTATAGCTTTTAATCTTAGATCAAGAATTTTACTTGTACTTCAGTGTAGTCAAATAAGCCAACTCTTAAAAATTTTTATTTCTGATAAAATAATACTGCTATGATGGAATAAGTAGGATCAGATGCACCCTTCTATCATAAACAATTAGAAAATAGGGCAAATTACACAAGGCAACAACAGGCAATGTAGAACTCTTGTCCTTGAGAGAAAGGAAACAAATGAAATGAGCTCTGGTTTTCTGTCTGAAGAAGCCAGTTTTTGAACTAGAATAGGAAATCACAGCATGATGGTCTCTCTGAGTTAAGGATAGAGAAATCAAGTTTGGGAAGTTGAGTCAGCTGGAGTTGACAGGGCAGAGTAATGGAGAGGAGAAAGTTATGCAGAAAAAGGGCTCCAAAAACCTACACAGAGAACTTTCTGAGTTCTGTGCTGACTATTAAGCATTGGATGCAGAGGGTGGAACTCCCTGAGGCTGTGCAAAGAATAGCAAACTAGGGAATTGTAAACTGAACATTTCTCAGAGTTCAAACAGAACTAGGAGATGTTCAAATTTCAATCTGACAGAGTAAAGAATCCTCACTAAATACCTGGGGCATTCAGCAGAGACACAAAAGGGGTGATAGTAAGAAGAATAAACTATGTCTGGAGTAAAAGTTACTCTAAACCTGCTCTAGCAAAGCTTCAAGACCAAGCCTTGTAAGTGTGAAACTGATCTATAACTTAATTGCCTGCTAGAATGAAGTATAACATCTTTAAAGGAATATTAAAAAAAATCAGCATTCAGCAATGTAAAACTGCAATGCCTAGCCTCTAGGAAAAATTACTAGACATGCAAAGAAGCAGAAAAATATGACCCATAAGATGGAGAAAAATTAATGAAGAGAAATAGGCCCAGAAATGGCACTGGTGATGAAATTAGCAAACAAGGACTTTAAAAGAGTTTTTATTACTATGCTCAGTATGTTCAAGAATTGAAAGCAAAATGTGAACATAATAGAGAAATGAAAAATATTTTTAAAAGTTAAATAGAACTTTTAGAAATGAAGACTACAATATATGAAATAAAAAATTCATTGGATAGGATTAACAGCAGATTAGAACTGGACAGGAACAATGGACTGATTCAAAATTGAGAAAGAAATATATCAAGGTTGTATATTATCACCCTGCTTACTTAACTTATATGAAGAGTACATCATGCTAAATGCTAGGTGGGATGAATCACAAGCTGGAATCAAAATTGTCAAGAGAAATATCAACAACTTCAGATATGCAGATGACACCACACTAATGGCAGAAAGTGAAGAGGAATTAAAGAGCCTCTTAATCAGGGTAAAAGAGGAGAGTGAAAACCTGGTCTAAAACTCAACATTCAGAAAACTAAGATCATGGCATCTGGTCCCATCACTTCATGGCAAACAGATGGGGAAATAATGGAAACAGTGACAGATTTTATTTTTTTCTGAGCTCCAAAATCACTCCAGATGGTGACTGCCCCCACAAAATTAAAAGATGCTTGCTCCTTGGAAAGAAAGCTATGACAAACCTAGACAGCACATTAAAAAGCTGAGATATCACTTTGCTATATACATATAGTCAGTGCTATGGTTTTTCCAGTAGTCATGTATGTATGTGAGAACTGGACCATAAAGAAGGCTGAGTGCAGAAGAATTGATGCTTTCAAATTGTGGTGCTAGAGATGACTCTTGAGAGTCCCTTGGACAGCAAGATTAATCCAGCCAAAGGAAATCAGTCCTGAATATTCACTGGAAGGACTGATGCTGAAGGTGAAACTCCAATACTTTTTATACCTGATGGGAAGAGCTGACTCATTGGAAAAGACCATGATGCTGGAAAGATTTAGGATTGGAGGGGAAGGGGGCAACAGAGGATGAGATGGTTGGATGGCATCACGGACAAAGGACATGAGTCTGAGCAAACTCAGGAGATGGTGAAGGACAGGGAAGCCTGGCATGCTACAGACCAAGGGATCACAAAGAGTCAGACAAGACTTAGCAACTGAACAACAATAGGAGCATCAGCGGATTAGACAGTGCAGAAGAAATAGTAAACTTGAAGATATAGAAATAGAAACTATACAAAATGAAGCACTGGGGGAAAAAAGACAGAAAATTTAACAGAGCCTCAGGGACTTATGGAAGATATGAAGTGATTTGACATATATGTCTAGGCTTCTCAAGTGATGCTAGTGGTAAAGAACCTACTTGCCAATGCAGGTAGATGTAAGAGACACAGGTTTGATCCCTGGGTTGGGAAGATCCCCTGGAGGAGGGCATGGCAACCCACTCCAGTATTCTTGCCTGGATAATCCCATGGACGGAGGAGCTTGGCAGGCTGCAGTCAATAGAGTGCAGAACAGACACGACTGAAGCATGCATGAATGAAACGTATATGTCACCGAAGTCCCAAAAGGACATGTAGGGATATACAATACATTTGGAGAAATAACAGTTGAAAAAAATTTTAATTGATGATAATGATAAAATCACAATCCAAGAAGTTCAACCAACTCCAAGCAAGAGAAACACAAAGAAAACCTCATCAAGGAACATCATAATCAAATACCTTAAAACCATTAAGAGAAAATCTTAAAAGCAAGCAGAGAACAAAAGAATAAAAAGTATTAGGAAATGGAAACAATGCAAGCCAGAAGACAGTAGAGCAACACATTTAAAGAGATAAAAGGGAAAAAATATCAGCCTAGAATACCATATTGAACATATATATCTTTCTAAAATGAAGGCAAACAAAGACTTTTTTTTTTCTTTCAAACAAATACCGAGAGAATTTGTCTTTGGCACATCTGTTCTACAAGAAATGTTAAATTAAGTTCTTTCAGCAGAAGATAAATGATAACATATGGAAACTTGGATTCTACCAAGCTTTTTCAAAGCTTTTGCCCATCTAGTCAAAGTTATGGTTTTTCCAGCAGTCATGTATGGATGTGAGAGTTGGACTATAAAGAAAGCTGAGTGCCGAATAATTGATGCTTTTGAACTGTGGTGTTGGAGAAGACTCTTGAGAGTTCCTTGGACAGTAAGGAGATCAAACCAGTCAATCCTAAAGGAAATCAGTCCTGAATATTCATTGGAAGGACTGATGCTGAAGCTAAAACTTCAATATTTTGGCCCCTGATACGAAAAAGTGACTCATTGGAAAAGACCGTGATGCCGGGAAAGATTGAAGGCAGAAGGAGAAGGGGTCGGCAGAGGATGAGATTGGTTGGATAGTGTCACTGACCCTATGGACATGAGTTTGAGCAAGCTCCGGGAGTTGGTAATGGACAGGGAGGCCTGGCGTGCTGCAGTCCACAGGGTTGCAAAGAGTTGGACACGACTGAGTGACTGAACTGAACTGAAGCTTTTTCAGCCTCTGCACTATTGATGTTTGGGACTGAATAATTCTTTGCAGTGAAGGGGTGGTTCTGTGTATTGCAGGATGTTTAGCAGCATCCCTGGTCTCTACTCACTAGAAGCCAGTAGCAACCCACTCCCCTCCCCAAATTGTGACAGCCAAAACTGTCTTGCCAAGCATCTCCAACCTTCACCCTCCCCTCCTCATCTCTCCTATAAGAAACACTGATACACACAAAGGAATGAAGAGTGCCAGAAATATTAGGGAAAGAGAATCCTGAATGAAAATAATGACATTAGTTTGAGTTGCAAACAAAATCTGAATATTTTTGTTTATGATTTACTTATTAGTTAATTGCTAACATTACTTATTAGTTAGTTGCTAATAATATACTTTGTATGCATAGTGAGGTTGTAACTCAAAACACAAGAGTAAAGAACAATGAATTTTTAAAATCTAAACAGTACATGCTTATTATAAATTTTTTTTAATTTTAAAAAAATTATAAAATTAAAAAATTTTTTCTATTATAAATAATTTAGAAAATGCATAAAAGCAAAAAAAGGAAATTCATTGTTTGCCATTCAAAGACAGTAATTACTAATATTTTGGCCTATGTCTGCTCTTCAAGTGATTTTTCTGTACACTACATGACCATTATTGTAATATATATACACATATATGTTTTTGTTACCTAATGTTACATGACACAATAATTCCTTATGCAGAAAATCTTTAAATGCAGAACAATAATAATCTATCAAATACCATACTGTTTTTCTTAACTCTCCTATGATTGACATTTAGGCAACTCTAATTTTTTCACTTTTATTATAATGCTGCAATAATGATCTCTATTGGAATATCTTCCCCCCACTCCCCATGTTGTGAGTTATTTTCTTAAGAGAGATTTCCAGAAATATCTTCCTTAGGTCAGCCAACAGTTTTTGAGGTCTGCAACTATCTTAGTCAATGTTGTATTGCTTCCTAATACCAGCACAGGGAGTAACTAGTAGAAACTTTGCCAATTTTTTAGTGGCTGTAAACTAAGTTGAACTTAAATGGCATGCTGTAGCTGTTGTTCAGTTGCTAAATTGTGTTTGACTCTTTGTGACCCCACGGACTGCAGCTCATCAGGCTTCCCTGTCCTTCATTATTTCCCGGAGTTTGGCATGGGTCTCTAGCAAAGAAGAACATTTATATTAACCAAATTCTGCAAACCATACATATAGAGAATATTGTACCCTGGCCAGAGGACATACCAGAAAGCCAGTTTTGTTCATACATTTCTACTAAATTTCAAATCTGCTTTTCAAATTGCAAAATGACTCTTATCTGCAACAGAAGCAAAGGTAAATTTTCAGGAGTGTACTCTCTCCTTAGGCAGCTCTCTAGCTCCCTCTGCATGACATCTGGTTGAATAACAAGGGACTTTGACAGAGCCACCTGAACCCCAGAGAACAGAGCAAGCAAAGAAAGGGAAAGAAGGAAACAAAACAATCAGTGTCTATGATAGAAAATGACATACAATTTCTGATAGCTTTCATATGTTATGCTGTTATACCTAAGATTTCAAATAAGTATTTTTAACATCATAAATCAAGGAACTGTAAAGTTGAACACTCTACAAAAATCAGATATCTCCTAAGGATTGGCCTTCTCTGGTCCAGCAGTGTGCTGAATGTTTTTTCTTTGTAAACACTGTCAGTAAGATCAGGTGCTTGTTTACAAAAAGTTTTCCTTGTCAAGAGTTTCCAACAACTTAGCAAATCCTAATTCACTGTTGTATTGAAATAGCCCATTGTTTTACTCACCTGTAAGTTTTCTTTAGGGCCAGTTCCCTTTCTCTTCTAAAGTAAGAGATGTCCTTTGGCATTCGAACAGAGCTGCAGAAAATGTTATACAATAGAAGTTGTAATTATAGAAGCTATTATAAATCAGATTAAAGACTGTTGCTATTGTTTAGTCGCTAAGTCAAGTCTTACTCTTTGCAACCCCATAGACTGCAGAGCGCCATGCTTCCCTGTCCTTCACTGGAGTTTGCTCAAACTCATGTTCATTATGTCCGTGATGCTATCCAACCATCTCATCCTCTGTCACCCACTTCTCCTCCTGCCTTGATTAATCTGCAACTCCACAACTGCTCATTTCTAAATAACATGTTAAACTGGATTATTGGTGGCATGTAAAGGCCACAGGCTTCTGTCTTAGAATCTCTCTTGTGTACACCTCACTCCTGTTAAACCTTAACTTGGGCCAGATGTCCTCTCCTGCTCACAAATACATAGTCTTTCCTTTTATCCCAACTAATCTCTCTAGAAACAGAGACAGTGGTGAGGCCGTTTCTTACCCCTACCCATAGTTCCTTCAATAATCTCATTTCTAACAATTACTGTGCTTATCAGACCTCTATCTCATCGATTTTATTTGACACATAAAATAACACATATTATTCAAACAAAATGTTTTTATTTTTGTGTTCTAGCTCAGTTATCTGGAAGGTGAAAATGATCCTTAAATATCAAACATGAACTACTTTGGAAATTATCTTAACCAAATTTTCTGCTTCAAAAAATTTATTCACCTGTAGGAAAAACACTGCAGAAGTGCTTGCTTAAGCACCTTCATTGACTGTTGTCCAAGCCTAACCATGAGGAAGGTGTTTGCATCAGGGACTCTGACATAAGGAAGTACAAGCAGCATTGCCCTGGGGCCTGATAAGAGGTGGAACCCTGGGTCAGAAAGAGGGATCCTCTCCACACTGGGTGTAAGATACATCCCAGGGCTTGGCAGCTTTGGAAACATTAAAACCATGGTGCAAATGTTACTGTATTAAGATGGGCTCTGCAAACACTGGCAAGGGGACCACAAGAGCGAGTTCTGGAATACATGTGAGAAACGAGATTTGAAGGGGATTGTAGTCAGTAAAGTTCAGATTAATGTTGTTCATGTGACCATTTATCAGTCCTCCTCGGATAAGTTTTAAGGGAAGATGAAAATAGATTGTTAGTTTATATACTTGTCAGCAGTTCACCCCACTGGAATCGTGATCCTGTTTCTCAAAGGAACACCAGGCTGACAGTCAGAAGGCCTCTCAATCATGTGGGACTAAGAAACCCAAGAGCCAGCTATGTTGAATTCCCAAATGCAGTTGGAATAATGCCTCCTCTTATCTCCTCATATCTTGGTTTTGATGGAAAAAGATACAAGTTTTGAAAGGGCCTTGAGGGTAAAAGCATGAATAAATCAAAGGTATAATTTCTGTGATTACTGGGTACCTGTGTCCTGGCTACAGCCTCACAGAGATGGAAAACCAGTAACCACCTAGAAAGGGGACCAACTACTAAACAGGCAGTCAGGGAAACAGAAGAAACCCATTCTTTCCCTGCCCTCGTCTTCTAATTCTTTGGCATGCTGGGAGTTTGGGTGGGATTCAGGGTTCAGTTTTCTGCCCTTCTCTTGCTCAGATCATGCTTTTCCTCTCAGTTAACCTCAAAGTGTCTGTGAATGACCTAAAGAGTTCAACTGCTATCATTGGCAGCATTTACCTATAGAATAGTTCCTAATAAAACATCATTTTGCAGAATTCACTATCAAATACCTCATATTATTTTCATTTTGAAATTTCTCATCAAAATCAAGGTCAAATTCAGTTAAAATATCATTGGAGAAAATAAGGTTTCATTGACTATGGTTTGTATAATAACTTCTGGAATCTTAAGACAATGATATGTGTGAGATGGAAGAGCACTTTTCATTTTCTTTGGTAGCACATTGCCTCTAAATGCCTTGATGATTTAGAATATAGGAAAGTCTTAAGGGCAGCAGTCAAGCCTGAGCTTGAGATGATGCCAAATGTCCAAGAAAAAGAAGAGGGGGGCTCTGATGGAGATTATGGGATGTGAGTAAGGGTTGAAGCTCTTGAAGACCATTGCCTTCACACTACCACTATTTACCTGTAAGTTTGATGAGCTGACCCCTGGAGAGTCCATTGTTCTTCTATCTCAGACTTCAGTTCAGTCAGTTGAGTAGCCAGTTCTTTTTCCAAGACCTGGATCCTTTCTGTGGAAGCGATCTTATAAATTTCACCCATGGTTTGCAATTACTAATTTTCTGATCCCTGAAAAAAAGAGCACAAAACTCATGGCTTATTCCCTTGGTGACCATTATCCAGTGTGTGAGACTTTGTCTATCATTGTCCAAGAAATCACGTCAACTTTGTGGAAATGTATGCTTTTATAATTTGGAGAAACAGCCGGATTAGACTATCATTTATGAGTTAATCACTGTTTGGTAAATAGTAGAGAAAATACAGGTTATATCTCCATTGATCATCTTTGTTCAGCCCAGTTCACCTTTAGAAATATCTCTATTCCAGCTTTGATTGTGCTGCTGCTGCTAGGTCACTTCAGTCATGTCCCACTCTGTGAGACCCCAGAGATGGCAGCCCACCAGGCTCCCCCGTTCCTGGGATTCTCCAGGCAAGAACACTGGAGTGGGTTGCCATTTCCTTCTCCAATGCATGAAAGTGAAAAGTGAAAGTGAAGTCACTCAGTCATGTCCGACTCCTAGCAAGTCCGATTTATTAAATGAGACTGAATCTCCCCTGCCTGACCTCCATTGTCTTCATAATGGCTTGTGGGGCTTACACACTAAATGTTTGAGTGGTGGTCACTTCTGCTTTCTATCACTTCTGCTGGAACAAATAATAGGTGTGTACAGGATCCCTCTAAATGCCTAAAGCATATCTCCATAACTTTTTTGAAGGCATGAGCTTCTGACCAGAGGGAACAGACTGTGGGTGGACAGCTGTGTAACATGATCATCATCCATGTAACTTTCGGACTCAGAAGAAAATCATGCTTATGTATATGAAGGTATCTTCTAATTTTAAATGTTTTTTTTTTTTTAATTTTTACTTTTGCTTTATTTTACAATACTGTATTGGTTTTGCCATACATTGACATGAATCCGTCTCGGGTGTACAGGAGTTCCCAATCCTGAGCACCCCCCTACCTCCCACCCTATATCAACTCTCTGGATCATCCCCGTGTACCAGTCCCAAGTATCCTGTATCCTGTATTGAACACAGACTGGCGATTCATTTCTTACATGATAGTATACATGTTTCAGTGCCATTCTCCCAAATTCTCCTACCCTCTCTCCCTCTCCCTCAGAGTCCAAAAGTTCATTCTATTCATCTGTGTCTCTTTTGCTGTCTTGCATACAGGGTTATCATTACCATGTTTCTAAATTCCATATATAAATGCTTATATTTGTCCTACACCTTTTATAAATAAAATAGTTGATGACCGCAACCCCCCCTACTCCCCACCACCACCTCAATTCACAGCCTGTCAGATTCAATACAACTGTATGCTAAGTACTTAGTGTCAATATTTTTATTAGCTACACAGATTAACTTCATGACCCAGAATGAGACAGATCGATTGCAAGAGATTCAGTAGATGACATGTTTCCTCTGCTACTGCTGCGCTCATCTGTCCTGGACAAGGGGGTAAAGTCAATCTTGGGCCACCTTAAGGAAGTTTAAAATCTTTAAATCTTCCTTTTAAGATTTTCATTTTTCATTTTCAGAGGTATTTCCTCAAGTTATCTGCTGGATTTTCAAAAAACATGTCAGATATATATATATTTTGTGTGTGTAGAGGATATCTTTGGAAGCCTATTTATTCTCTTTATAAATATTATAAATGGAAATGAGCATCATGTTCAGTCAAGGTTGTGAACCTGCAGAGTTATAAATCTGTCATGTTTGGCACACTGCTGGAGCTCAGTAAAATGCACTGTTGTTGTTCTCAGCAAAAGCAAAATGTTATGAAAACTATTTGCCACTTGGCAGTGAGTGTCCTTTCAAGTTGGGCAAACAGTTAAACAGCTGCCTTAAAGCTGCATTCCAACTAGCAGCCAAGAGTGGCAGCAACACAGACTGACATTTTTCTCCCAAAGGGTGGACATTCTGCTTTTATTTTCTGATCCATTTTCAACACTTCACAGCTCAGAAATGAGAACGTTTATTCCTGCATCATTTAGCTTGCTACACAGTCAAATACAGTATTCACAAAATTAACATAAGGAGAGGCTGGTCATTGCCAACTGTCCATGAAATGCATCCAACCCAGAGGAATCCACGCCTGCTGAGCACTCATAACCAGTGTTAAAGAGACAAACAACTATTTATTCTGGGAGGGGGAAAGGTGGGTTCCTTTTATTGAGCACCTACTCTGCATGAGGCAGGCACTGGGCCCTCATTTAGTCTCAGAAAAGATTCTCAAGAATTGTTTCAGTAGTGTTTTTTTTTTTTAATAAATACATTTAATTAACTATCAATTGTAAATTAACCAAAACTCCCTTTATTAACTATGTTTAAAAAGTGATAGAATCTAAGCTGTAAGAAAAAGATGGTAAGATTAGCTTGAGCAGGGTGTGAGGGTGTTCAGTGCGTAAAGTGGGCTTCAAAGGGTTCAGGGATGTTTAGAAGAGAAATACTTTGTAACTTTAGAGTATTATAGGAAAACGTATAATTAGTGTCAAAAACTTCAAAGTGACTACAAAAAGAATGGAAATGCAACACAGACCTTCCCAAGCTAGTGGGGCAGGTGAGGGCGGTGAGGGATAGGAAATGGGTCTTTTAAATCCAATAGAGGGTAGGAAAAGAGGCTATGGTTTTTCCAGTGGTCATGTATGAATGTGAGAGTTGGACTGTGAAGAAGGCTGAGCACCGAATAATTGATGCTTTTGAACTGTGGTGTTGGAGAAGACTCTTGAGAGTCCCTTGGACTGCAAGGAGATCCAACCAGTCCATTCTGAAGGAGATCAGCCCTGGGATTTCTTTGGAAGAAATGATGCTAAAGCTGAAGCTCCAGTACTTTGGCCACCTCATGCGAAGAGTTGACTCACTGGAAAAGATCTGATGCTGGGAGGGATTGGGGGCAGGAGAAGAAGGGGACGACAGAGGATGAGATGGCTGGATGGCATCACTGACTCGATGGACGTTAGTCTGAGTGAACTCCGGGAGTTGGTGATAGACAGGGAGGCCTGGCGTGTTGCGATTCATGGGGTCACAAAGAGCCGGACACAACTGAGCAATTGAACTGAACTGACCTGAACTGAATGTAATGTGTTTGTAAAATGTGTGTAAAGTAATGTGTTTGTTCCTCTTGGACAATGACCCTGGTTCCTTCCAAGTCAGTGCCATCATCCCCTAGGCATTGTTCAAACAAACATATTCGTGTTTTCTCTTTAGTGTGGCTATAGAACATGACCTTTAGTTGGATGAAGGGACGCAGACAGATATATTTGATGTTCTGAATTGGTTAACCTGCTTGTACCTCTAGTTTGTTGTTGTTGTTCAGTTGCTTAGTCATGTCCAACTCTGAGACCCCATGGACTGCAGCATGCCAGGATTCCCTGTCCTTTGCTATCCCCCAGAGTTTGCTCAGACTCCTGTCCATTGAATTGATGATGTCATCCAACCTCCTCATCCTCTGTCACCTGCTTCTCTTCCTGCCCTCAATCTTTCCCAGCATCAGGATTTTTTCCAGTGAGTTTACCAAGAGCTTTGTTTTTCTTGAATGGGTACTGAATTGTGTTAATTGTTTCTTTGGCATCTATCTATTGAGCTGTGCTGCGCTTAGTCACTCAGTTTTTGCAACCCCATGGACTGGGGTCTCCAGGCAAGAATACTAGAGTAGGTTGCCATGCCCTTCTCCCAACCCAGTGATTGAACCCAGGTATCCTGCATTAAAGGCAGATTCTTTACCAGTTGAGCCACCGGGGAAGCCCAAGAATACTGGAGTGGGTAGCCTATACCTTCTCCAGGGGATCTTCCTGACCCAAGAATCAAACTGAGGTCTCCTGCATTGCAGGCAGATTCTTTAACAGCTGAGCTACCTATTGAGATTAGCATGTGATTTTATTTTTAATATGGTAATTTCACAGATTTTCTATTGTTAAAGGCAAAACTGCTTTTTTGGAATAAATCCCACTTGGTAATTTTTTTTTTTTTTTTAAAGAAAAATGAACTCACTTTTGTCGGGAGCCAGACTGAGGAATCCCACCTGTGACAGGGTCACGTGGCAAACTCAGATGGCAGGGCAATTTGAGTCATCGGATTTCTCCCTGGTTCTTCCTGAACATGAACCCCCAAAAATAAGAATTTGTTTTCCCATTATTTTCTGACTTTCTCTGGAAAAAGTTAATTCGGGGCTTTGGCCTTCTGCATTTGAAAGGAGTGTTTCAGCCCAACCCCCTTTGATAACGCTCTAGCCTGCCTGCAGGATGCGTACAGTGGCGCATGTGATTGTTTGAGGCCTCCCAACCTCGGGAGGCACAGGAAGCTTAAAACATCCTAGGAATGTAGGTGCTTCAGAGGAGTCATAATCTTTAGAATAGGACTGATTAAAGGTTTCATTTGTTGAGCCAATACTTGCTGCCAAAATTTCATATCTTATATAGTTGGTATATAGAAAAACAGGTAGTAGACCTGGTATTAGCAATATTAGATCTTTGAGTTAAGTATCTTTATTATAACTCTCTGCACCTTTGTCCTACAGGAATGTAACTTTATTTAGTATTTTGAGGGTAATGCAGAGTAAAGAAAAAACACTTCTAGGGAAAAGGAGTTTTCTGGTTGATAGACAATTACCCAGGAAGAGAGCCATAGAAATGTTAACAGGCCTCTTGGCCAGAAGATAATGTAAACCACCTGGGACTTTTGTTAAGGGAGAGTATGCAAAAAGAAAGCCTTGTCTCAGTGAAGGTCAGGGCTGCTGCCCCTGCATAATTCTGCATATTCCATTATGTACAACTTGGGGTGTATAAGCTGATTTTGAAAAATAAACTCCCCTCTTTTCCCCCTTCCCTTCCCTCTCAGAGAGTCTTGCACCGATGCTGGGCTTCCCCCATGTCTATTTTCTCTAATTTCTGGCTGAATTCCCATCTGGGGCGTGGAGCTCGCCCTGTCTACTCACCTGTCCCAGCTGCTAAGATCCTTAAGAGAGAGAGCCCAGGGTGGGGCACTCTCTGATATTCAAATGGATGCCGGTGGCCTAACGTAGATGGTGCAAGCTCCTTGTCTGGAACTCTATTGGCTTTCCACATAAACCAAGTTATTCAGCCTTCTTTTCTCCATCTCAAATTTCCTACTACACTATTTCTTCCTAATCTATTCTTATATTTCTAAATAAATAAGTTTTTCCTCGCTGACGCTGTCCCCCCTTCAAATCACCCTGGATCCGGGGAATAATTCTGCATATTCCATTATGTACAACTTGGGGTGTATAAGCTGATTTTGAAAAATAAACTCCCCTCTTTTCCCCCTTCCCTTCCCTCTCAGAGAGTCTTGCACCGATGCTGGGCTTCCCCCATGTCTATTTTCTCTAATTTCTGGCTGAATTCCCATCTGGGGCGTGGAGGCTCGCCCTGTCTACTCACCTGTCCCAGCTGCTAAGATCCTTAAGAGAGAGAGCCCAGGGTGGGGCACTCTCTGATATTCAAATGGATGCCGGTGGCCTAACGTAGATGGTGCAAGCTCCTTGTCTGGAACTCTATTGGCTTTCCACATAAACCAAGTTATTCAGCCTTCTTTTCTCCATCTCAAATTTCCTACTACACTATTTCTTCCTAATCTATTCTTATATTTCTAAATAAATAAGTTTTTCCTCGCTGACGCTGTCCCCCCTTCAAATCACCCTGGATCCGGGGCTGGACCCCGGCACACTTTGCTACCACGGTGTTTAGGATGTTTGCATTTATGTTAAAGCAGGCTTAAAATTAAAAAACCTAAGATCATGGCACCCAGTCCCATCACTTCAAGGAAAATAGATGGGGAAAAAGTGAAAACGATGACAAATTTTATTTTCATGGGCTGCAAAAATCACTGTGGATGGTGACTGCAGCCATGAAATTAAAAGATGCTTACTGTTTGGAAGGAAAGCAATGACAAACCTAGACAGTGTATTAAAGAGCAGACACATCACTTTGTTGATGAAAGTCTGTATAGTCAAAGCTATGGTTTTTCTAGTAGTCACACATGGATGTGAGAGTTGAACCATAAAGAAGGTTGAGCACCAAAGAATGATGCTTTCGAATTGTGGTGCTGAACAAGACTCTTGAGAGTCCCTTGGCCTGCAAGATCAAACCAGTCAATCCTAAAGGAAAACAACTCTGAATATTCATTGGAAGGACTGATGCTGAAACTGAAGCTCCAATACTTTGGCTGCACAATGCAAAGAACTGATTCATTGGAAAAGACGCTGATGATGGGAAAGATTGAGGGCAGGAGAAGAAAGGGGCAATAGAGGATGAAATGGTTGGATGCCATCACTGACTCACTGGACATGAGTTTGAGCAAACTCAGGGAGACAGTGAAGTACAGGAAAGCTTGTGCCACAGTCTACAAGGTCGCAAAGAATCGGACATGACTGAGCAACTGAACAACAACAACCTCTATATTCCAATATAATTCCTTATTACAGCCTACTTTAACCTTAAAATTTTGTTTACATGCTGTATTCCACTCTAAAGCTAGCATTTTTTTTTTGCAGTCTACCTTTTACTATCCAAATGAAAACCTTATAATGATTTAAGCCATACACCTCCTTCCTGTAATTCATGCAAATGTTTACTTTAAATACTTCTATATGAAACTCCACAATATATTTTATTCTTGCTACTTTGAAAGTCAGTTTCTTTACCCATATATTTGTCTTTCCTGTTGCTCTTCTTTCTGGAAGGTCTGTGCTTCTATTTAAGTTCATTTTCCTTTACCCTGAAGAACTTCCTTTAATATCTTTCATAGTGTGGGTCTGCTGTTGATGGTTTCTCTCAACTTTTATTTGTCTGAATAAGTCTTTATTTTTACTATGATCTCTAAAGGTATTTTATCTGGATACAAATTTGACAGATTTTTTTTCTTTCAGCACTTTAAATGTCTTTTGGCTTCCATAATTTCAGTACAATAGTCATCTGCTTTATTGTTCCTTTGTGATAAAGTAATGTGCCTTGTTTTCTCTTGCTGCTTTTAAGACTTTATCTTTGTCAGCAGTTCAGCTACAATACACTTATTTACTTAATCCTTTCCATATATCCTTGCTGTGGATTAAAGTTCATTGAACTTCTTTAATGTTTGAAATGATGTCTATCACCAGTTTTGGAAATTTCTTGACCATTATCTCTTCATATATTGCTTCTACCCCTTTTTCTAATACTTATCCTTCTATGATTCTAATTAATATATGTTTAATTGCTTCCCCATATTCCATATATCTCTTATACTAGTTTTATTCCTTCCATTCTTTTTGTCTCTGTGCTTCAGTTTTGTGTTGTCAAATTTTCTGTCCTCAAGTTCACTCTTTGCTCAGTCCAAGCTATTGTTAAAACTATAAATTAATTCTCAATTATAGCTATTATATTTTTTAAATCTATAATGCATCTTAAATCATTTTTATAGATTCCAATTCTCTCAAAATTATCCATCATTTTATCCATTTTGTCCCATCTTTTCCTTTTCTTCCCTGCACATAAATAATTATTTTAAAAACCCTGCCTGCTAATTCCAGTATCTGGATCATCTATGGATCTGATTTTATTATTTGCATTTTCTCTTATCACTCACATTTTTTTTGCCTCTTCTCAAGTCTTGTAATTTATTATATGCCATATTTTGGGTTTAAAATGAACAAATGGGACTTGTAATGATGTTATTTTCCCCATAAAGGTTCTCTGTTTCCTCTGTTAGATGCATAATTTGAAGGGCTGATCACCTTAATACAATAAGGAACTGAACTAAATTGGTGCTGGATTCCAGTTTTAGACTCAGTCTACCTCTTGCTTTTTTTCTTAAGGTGTGGCTCACTTGCACTTCTGATCGGTAGCTTGGGAGGTCTATTTCCTTTCAACACTTAAACACTATGGGAGATTCAGTCTGCCCTTTGGAAGTTTTGTTTAGCTCATTAGCGTCCCACCTCATGTAGCTTGAAAATCTGACAAAGTCTTGAGAGGGAAATTTATCAAGTGTTCCAAGTTGATTTCTGTCATCAGTAGAAATTTGTCTTCAAAGCACTGTGGATAGATTTCACCATGACTTTGCAGTCCACCTTATTTCTTGGATATGGCCTTCTAAGGCTTCTGACTCATGGTTGGTCATTCCCTTCTTTCTCATGCCTGAAATTCCCTCCTTCAAAAACTTTGAGCTTAGCCTTCCATTCCATCAAGTTCAGTTCAGTTCAGTTCAGTTCAGTCGCTCAGTCATGTCCAACTCTTTGCAACCCCATCAATTGCAGCACGCCAGGCCTCCCTGTCCATCACCGTCTCCCAGAGTTCACTCAGACTCACGTCCATCAAATCCATGATACCATCCAGCCATCTCATCCTCTGTCATCCCCTTCTTCTCCTGCCCCCAATCCCTCCCAGCATCAGTCTTTTCCAGTGAGTCAACTCTTTGCATGAAGTGGCCAAAGTACTGGAGCTTCAGCTTTAGCATCATTTCTTCCAAAGAAATTCCGGGGTTGATCTC
Source organism: Aepyceros melampus (assembly GCA_006408695.1). Taxonomy (NCBI): domain Eukaryota; kingdom Metazoa; phylum Chordata; class Mammalia; order Artiodactyla; family Bovidae; genus Aepyceros; species Aepyceros melampus. The sequence goes on from SJXQ01008649.1 coordinate 826,877, forward strand.
CTTCAGAATGGACTGGTTGGATCTCCTTGCAGTCCAAGGGACTCTCAAGAGTCTTCTCCAATACCACAGTTCAAAAGCATCAATTCTTCGGCGCTCAGCCTTCTTCACAGTCCAACTCTCACATCCATACATGACCACAGGAAAAACCATAGCCTTGACTAGACGGACCTTAGTCAGCAAAGTAATGTCTCTGCTTTTGAATATGCTATCTAGGTTGGTCATAACTTTTCTTCCAAGGAGTAAGCGTCTTTTAATTTCATGGCTGCAGTCACCATCTGCAGTAATTTTGGAGCCCCCCAAAACAAAGTCTGACACTGTTTCCACTATTTCCCATGAAGTGATGGGACCAGATGCCATGATCTTTGTTTTCTGAATGTTGAGCTTTAAGCCAACTTTTTCACTCTCCTCTTTCACTTTCATCAAGAGGCTTTTTAGTTCCTCTTCATTTTCTGCCATAAGGGTGGTTTCATCTGCATATCTGAGGTTATTGATATTTCTCCCAGCAATCTTGATTCCAGCTTGTGTTTCATCCAGTCCAGCGTTTCTCATGATGTACTCTGCATATAAGTTAAATAAGCAGGGTGACAATATACAGCCTTGACGTACTCCTTTTCCTATTTGGAACCAGTCTGTTGTTCCATGTCCAGTTCTAACTGTTGCTTCCTGACCTGCATACAGATTTCTCAAGAGGCAGGTCAGGTAGTCTGGTATTCCCATCTCTCTCAGAATTTTCCACGGTTTATTGTGATCCACACAGTCAAAGGCTTTGGCATAGTCAATAAAGCAGAAGTAAATGTTTTTCTGGAACTCTCTTGCTTTTTTGATGATCCAGCAGATGTTGACAATTTGATCTCTAGTTCCTCTGCCTTTTCTAAATCCAGCTTGAACATCTGGAAGTTCATGGTTCACATATTGCTGAAGCCTGGCTTGAAGAATTTTGAGCATTACTTTACTAGCATGTGAGATGAGTGCAATTGTGCGGTAGTTTGAATGTTCTTTGGCATTGCCTTTCTTTGGGATTGGAATGGAAACTGACCTTTTCCAGTCCTGTGGCCACTGCTGAGTTTTCCAAATTTGTTGGCATATTGAATGCAGCACTTTCACAGCGTCATCTTTCAGGATTTGGAATAGCTCAACTGGAATTCCATCACCTTCACTAGCTTTGTTCATAGTCATGCTTTCTAAGGCCCATTTGACTTCACATTACAGAATGTCTTGCTCTAGGTGAGTGATCACACCATCGTGATTATCCACGTCATGAAGATCTTTTTTGTACTGTTCTGTGTATTCTTGCCACCTAGGATTAAACTCCTGCTTTTCCCCTTTCTTGGACAATTTACTTCCCCTTCCTTGAATAAGTGGGAGGTACTAATACTGGCCCCACAAGATTATTGTGCAAATTACATGAGATTAGGAAGAGCCTATAGTGCAGTGTAGAATACCCCACTGTGGTATTAAATACTAAGTAGTACTTCATACTGCTTAGTAAGTACTAGTCTTTTTCTTTTTGACAGTAGTACTCACAAATTGTACACAATTTGGCACTTGATTAGACATCTTCTCACATTGTTTCCTAGGTTTCTTATGTTTGGGATTATTATCCCTCCTCTCCTGACTAATGTTTTCCAATTCAAGGACTATATCTCCATTTCCTCTTGTACCAGGTCATGATGAATGATTTTTGGAGTCAGGGTAACACTTTTTTGAAGAAAGTAAGTGGGAAAACACTGTGTTTCCCTGAACTACACACTGTTTTGTAGCAGATCCACTCAGAAGGATGTTTGAGACCTTGAAGTCCTTCAGCTGCCCTTGAAAAATATAAATGGTGAAAACACAATTATTTAATGGAAAGAGAAAAGTGCTATCTTGCCATTCAGGAACCTTCCAGTTTAAGCACTGAAGATTCCAGGCTGGAACCAGTGCCAAGGATCACGGATTGCTGCCTTTAGCATCTTAAATTGCATACAATACCTTTTCTGGGCAAGAGTTCCATCTGCTTAATCTCTACTAAATGAGTGTATATTAGATCTGACTCTTGAAAAATATCAAGTAAATCGGACAGTTAAAATAAAACCAACATCATGCCCATAACTGGTTTAATTTATCTTTCCTTTCAGTAATCCCACACATTACCTACTTATTTGCTGTAATGAACATGCCATTCAGCTAAAATAAGATTAACTGCTTAAACTGCAGCATTACAGGCAGAGAACATTAATGCCGCTTTGTGTTCATTGTAAGGTTCAGCAGTTAAACGATATGGTGTTGTCGTTTTTTCCTTTGTAATCAAGATGGTTTCACTTAGGATTAGCGCTCCCCGGCCAATTCTCCTGATGGAACATTTGAAGCACCACATTTCTATGTCTAGGTTACAGGCTGGCAGCAATAGCACCCTTCAGAATCAAACCTGTTGGCCTCATCAGCACTCAAATTGCATCGCTCTTTGTGAAGGCCCCCTCTGCTCTCACAGTGATGAAAATCTCACCTGCCATGCAGACTGTGGAAGGAAAATTGAAAGGGGGCTTGACCATGCTTCTGGAAAATAGCACTGTGATCACTCAGGTCTGATCAGAGTTGAGAAAATTAACCCAAGCGTCCCACAAGTGAATGTACATTTGGCTGTTCCCTGCATCAAGGTCAAATCCCATTTCAACAGATTTTTCTAAACGATTCCAGCCTCACTTATCTCTCTTTTCTTTGAACTCTAATTGTAATCGTAGTTCTCCCTACATAACTTAAGACTGATTATTTACTGATTTATATAATTCGTATCATTGTTCTATAGGGACTAAGATTATCACTTCAGTTAGACTGCAGGCTCTCAGAAGTCAGGGACCCCAAAGAAGGGCCCAGTAATTGCTCCTTGACTGAAGGAAATAACCTGTGTGATGTGACCCATTATGACTCTACCTGGATGGTTCAGAGTGGGGACCTTCAGCTGAGCCTGCAGGGCACCCCATTCTCATCATGCCTTCTCCTCTAGGGAGCATGTTCCGTTTTCACGGTTCATCAAAAACAAAGGGAGTCAATATGGTGACCAACAGATTTTCCCATCCATTCATTGATTTATTCTTCAGTAAAAGTTTATTAAGCACCTATGTGTGCTAGTGGGTTTCCCTGGAATCAAGATTGCTGGGAGAAATATCAATAATCTCAGATATGCAGATGACACCACCCCTATGGCAGAAAGTGAGGAGGAGCTAAAAAGCCTCTTGTTGAAAGTGAAAGAGGAGAGTGAAAAAGTTGGCTTGAAGCTCAACATTCAGAAAACCAAGATCATGGCATCTGGCCCCATCACTTCATGGGAAATAGATGGGGAAACAGTAGAAACAGTGTCAGACTTTGTTTTTTTGGGCTCCAAAATCACTGCAGATGGTGACTGCAGCCATGAAATTAAAAGGCGCTTACTCCTTGGAAGAAAAGTTATGACCAACCTAGATAGTATATTCAAAAGCAGAGACATTACTTTGCCGACTAAGGTCCGTCTAGTCAAGGCTATGGTTTTTCCTGTGGTCATGTATGGATGTGAGAGTTGGACTGTGAAGAAGGCTGAGCGCCGAAGAATTGATGCTTTTGAACTGTGGTGTTGGAGAAGACTCTTGAGAGTCCCTTGGACTGCAAGGAGATCCAACCAGTCCATTCTGAAGGAGATCAACCCTGGGATTTCTTTGGAAGGAATGATGCTAAAACTGAAGCTCCAGTACTTTGGGCACCTCATGCGAAGAGTTGACTCATTGGAAAAGACCCTGATGCTGGGAGGGATTGGGGGCAGGAGGAGAAGGGGACGACCGAGGATGAGATGGCTGGATGGCATCACAGACTCAATGGACGTGAGTCTGAGTGAACTCCGGGAGTTGGTGATGGACAGGGAGGCCTGGCGTGCTGCAATTCATGGGGTCGCAAAGAGTCGGACACGACTGCGCGACTGAACTGAACTGAACTGAAAGCATAAAATGTAGTCGGTAAAGAATCGATCCGCAAGGCAGGAGATGCAGGTTTGATCCCTGGTAGGGAAGATCCGCTGGAGAAGGAAATAGCAACCCACTCTAGTATTCTTGCCTGGGAAATCCCATGGACAGAGAAGTCTGGGAGGCTACAGTCCATGGAGTTACAAGAGTCAGACATGACTGTGCGACGAAACCACTATCACCATTGTGTGCTAAGTCTCACCTCTCAGCACTCTAAGAACCGAGAAACTTCTTGCTGACTATTTTGAACGAAATGGGGGAAACCAGTTTAAAAGAACTAGAAGAAAACTTCTTTCTTCTCAGACACTTCCCTTCAACCCCAACTTTTGAGCAGGAGCTCACTTCAGTAGAGCTTCCTTTCAGCGTGTTTATGCACCACTGCTTCCCATTCTTGTCTCTCCTCCTACTTAAATTGCTGTGATGGTTGGGAGGGTTCCTACACTGCCTCCCTGGCTGTGACAATAGCCGGCTATTGAATTTTCTTGTGTGCAACTGGTTTGCTCAGGTCTCTGTTGTGCAAGCTGCGCTGCTATGTTGGATGGGTTCCAGCATGCTCTTCTGGGTAGGATTTAACATGAATCAGGATTCCTCAGTGGGCAGGAAGAAGGTGGGGAAGGAAGAGGAAGATTAGGTGGGTTCTGCCCTCTGCCCACGGCATCTGATGAAGTCTTAATCTGTCTTGGATATACCTCCACCCCCAGCCTAATAATTGTTGACCAGGTTTTGACCTTTCCAGGGAAAAACCAGAGCCTTAGTTGCCTAGGAATCATCTGAAGCTGGTTGGGGAGTATCAGAACAGCCGCCATCTGAGCTGGACTTCTCAGGAAACCTGCACTCATGCCCTTGACAGCTGTGAGACCAATAGTGATCCACCCTACTTCCTTGCTTCCTTCATTTTCCTACTAGAAATATGGTTATACTAGAAGGATTGATTTAGAATCAAAAGGGATCCTAATCACCTCTATTCCAGGCCTCCTTGTTTCTCAGGTGTAGTTAAAGTGGTTCACACAGGCAGACAGAGCCACAGTGGCAGGACCAGGGCTGTGACCCAGATCCCATGACTCCTGGGCAGGAGCTCTGATACGCCGTACCACCTCTCACCATTCCCTTCTCCATCACTCTGTTCCCACATCTCCTTTAAGTGTCTCTCATCTATTCCTTCTCTTGACTAACTCACTGTTTTTCTTTTTACAATTCCAAAAGCAAAAACTACCAGTATAAGAAGAAAAACAATAAAAATAAGCAAAACTGACTTCCTCAACATCCTCGTAAACACCTTTGATTTGTCCATAGTTTGCTAACAAATATTTCTTAGATACTAACCTGCTTAAGCACTCATTTCTTTGAATTTACAGTGGACTCATAGAAGTTAAGTGTATTTCTAATAGAAAGAGCATGTTGTTAATTTTTTTCCTTTTTTTTTTCAGTTCAGACTTGTACAAGTGACAGAAATCCAACTCAGACTAGTTTAAGCATTAAAGGAGATTTATTGGATTACATAACTGGGAAGTCCAGGAATTGATCTAGCTTCCGGTTTGATTGGCCTGAGAACTCAAGGGAGATTGCCACCTTCAATCTCTACTCATTTGTCTATATTGTCTTCATTTTTTCCTACTGCGGACAAGTGTTCTTCATGTACACCTGTATGAAAAAAGTATGGCTGCAGGCAGTCCCCATTCACATAGTACTTCCAAAAAGAAAGACTGCTTCTCCTCTAGCTTCAGAGTAATCTCAGAAAAGGGCTCTAATTGACCCAGGCTGGGGCATATTCCTTTCCCTGGACTGATCACTGTGCCCAAGAGAATGAGGGGGGTCACTGGCTGGGCCTAAGGGTCTATGACTGGCTGCTTCTCCCACTACTTCCCCGCCCTCTCCCATCTACCTCCCCACTGGTGTATTCAAAGGGCTGCTGCTGCTGCTAAGTCGCTTCAGTAGTGTCTGATTCTGTGTGACCCCACAGACAGCAGCCCACGAGGCTCCCTCATCCCTGGGATTCTCCAGGCAAGAACACTGGAGTGGGTTGCCATTTCCTTCTCCAATATTCAAAGGGCAGAGTCCTACAATTTGGCAGCTTAGCCAGTATCACATGGAACGATAGGCAAGCCAACTCTCGACAAAAAGAAACTTTTGAGAAGACAAAATTGGTAGCTTCCTATTTTAAACACCTTCTCCCTGAAAACAATCTACTTCTGAGTCCTTCAGAGCAGATCTCTATCTGTAACCTTTCCGGTCCCATTGGATACCTCAATTTTCAGTACCACTGACAAGGTCCATTGCAGTATCTGCTTACTGGGTTCAATTCCATTTCCAACTTACTGGGGTTCAATTCCATTTTCTCTCTTTCGTAACCACTTAACACCTCACCAGGGTTAATATCTTTCTATTGCAATTCTGATCTTACCTCCTCTGACACTCCAGTCCTATGAATTATGGATGGCCACAGGGCAACAGAATAAACTTGTCAGTCAATTTTCGTGGCTGTTAGCTGAATCCATACCTCAGTAGTCAAAGATAAACCTCAGACCACTATACCAGCCTGTCTCCACCTCCCAGATATGACATGTATTCTCTATCCTAGTTACAGTCAATGTTATTTTAATCTGGATTTGTGCTCTGATGTTGGGTGTGTTTGGGCAAGGGCAACAGTCTAAGACAAGGTCTACTGATTGCTGGTGTTTGGAAACCACACCCTGAGCAGAGTTTAAGGTGGGAAAAAATGAGACAGTACAATTTTCTGGTTTTCTTTTTAAAGAAAAGAAACACTACCTGGAGATAGCCTCAGATGCCAACCTCACTTTTGAAGTCAATCACAAGTTCCAGGTTATTATTTGTACTTCTGATTGACTGGCTATAATTGAATCCCCCTGACTCTTGTAAATGGCCCAAAGAACTCGGGGAAACACATTGACCAGTTTATATATAATTAATGATATGGTGGAGGATGTGAATGAACAGCCAAATGAAGAGATACCTAGGAGAGGTCCAGAAGGGCCTGAGTGCAGGAGCTTCTGTCCCTGTGGAGTTGGG
>SJXQ01008649.1:834263-845338 GCA_006408695.1 Aepyceros melampus
AGGCTTGGTAACATCAATTATTAACTTGATCTCCAGACCCTTTCCAGACTTTCCCAGAGGATGTGGTTGGGATTGAAGCTCCAATCTTCTAATCCGTCTTCTAGATCTAATCTAATCTTCTAGATCCGTCTTTATGGTTATCAGGCCAATTCCGAAGCTATTCAAGGGCCTACCAAGAGTTTCCTCATTAGAACAACAAAATTCCTATCACTCAAAATTCCAAAGGCTTTAGGAGCTCTGCGTCAGGAACTAGGGTCACAGACCAAATATTAGAACAAAAGATGCTCCTAGTGCTCTTATCTGGAGAAGGCAATGGCAACCCACTCCAGTACTCTTGCCTGGAAAATCCCACGGGCGGAGGAGCCTTGGTAGGCTGCAGTCCATTGGGTCACGAAGAGTCAGACACAACTGAGTGACTTCACTTTCACTTTTCACTTTCATGCATTGGAGAAGGAAATGGCAACCCACTCCAATGTTCTTGCCTGGAGAATCCCAGGGATGGGGGAGCCTAATGGGCTGCCGTCTCTAGGGTCACACAGAGTCAGACACGACTGAAGTGACTTAGCAGCAGCAGCAGCAGCAGTGCTCTTATCACTTAGGAAATTCCAAGGCTTTTAGGAGCTCTGTGCCAGTAACTGGGAGGTAGAGACCCAAACATATTTTCTATTATTTTACAAGGCTGTTTATTTTTCTCCCCTTCCTCCATCCTGCTGCTTAGAATATGGCTGTGATGCCTAGGATTCCATTTTGAAAGAAAAGGCAAGGGCCATACACAGCAGAGCCATAAGCCTGAGTCCTTGACACCATGGAACCCTCTACCAACTCAGGCCTGACCACTCAGATTTTATGTGAAGAAGGAACAAACTTCCATGCTGCTTAAACTACTCTTGTCTTGAGGTTTTGGTTATTCACAATTAAGCCAATACTAATTGATTTAGTATATTTCAGGTGGAGCAGATGAGCAGAAGGATTCTATTTTGTACTAAAGGACAAAGGAATGTGTCATGTCACTCTGAAAGAGGGAGTGTGTGATAGCTGGGGTGAAAAGGGTGAAAAGTGAGACAATCATTTTGGTGAAGTTTGTAGGAACAATGCTACTTCCTACAAGAAACAGAGGTCAAGGATTTTGAACTCTCTTTTTTTCTCTAATAGTCCTTAATCTTAAGCCAGTGCAAATCCTGTGAGCAATCAATGTCCATATTAAAATAATAATAGTGTTCTATAACATGTTTGACTATTAGTTTCACAAATATGAAACACTGAACAATTAATAGAGAGAGAAACATGCATTATCACATAGTTTGAAAATTGAAATATAAAGATAGATGATAATAAAAAAAGTGCTCCAACTTATTGACAGTCTTCTCTTTTAAGCACTGCACTGTGCTAAGTATTTTACAAACATTATCTTGCTTAATCCTAATAATAATTTTATTTGTTAAATGAATTAAATACTCTTTAGCTCCATTTTCTGGGTGAGATACTTAGAGATACTTAATACTTGGAGAGAAAGGTTAAGCATACCCAGAATCCTACAATCAATAAGAACAGATTCCAATACCCATACTCCTAAGCAATATTCTGACTGAAGTTATGAAGAAATATATTCTACCAAATCGAGATCTCTTTTAATGGTTTCATGTTGAAAATGAGTTTCATTGGTGTGTCAGTCAGGTTCCCCACAGATAGTTCAATGGAGAGACTAATAAGGGGGCTACCTCCAGGGGAGTGGGCGTGGTTAAGGAGATGAATGAAGGACATTGAGGCACTCCCAGTCCGGCAGCAGCAGGAAGCCATTATTTCTCTTAGGGCCAAAGTGGAAGAAGAAGTGGCCTTGGAGTCTGGCCAGATTTGGAGCTCCCTGAGGGGAGCCATAGGTGTGGAACATCACAGCGATCAAGAGAGACACAGCAACTCAGGAGGGAGGGCAGAGAATAAAGCCTGACACCTCTCCTCCCGCCCTCTCATTGGAAGAGGTCATCTCCTTGAATGCAGGGCAGAGCTGGGAAGGACTTTGAATAGGTCTAGAAGGCAAGCAGAGGAATAAAGCCAGTACAGTCCATCTATGAGCTACAAGAACTCTGTAATCCAGCCATCGTTCCTTTTTCTAGAAAATGGACTCTTTGGGCAGTTCATTGGGGGAAAATTTCCTTAAGACTGAGAGCAGCTCTCAGAGCTCAGTATCCACTCACTTCCTTACTCTGCTTTCAAAAATGACCCTGCTTCAGAAGTCTACAGGGCAGTGCAGGCAGTTCAGTCCTGCAGTCCCTGGGTTCTTTTCCTCCCTATGGCCTCTCTAGTGATTCTTTAGAACAGTCTCAGCCTGTACTGCTGTATTCCTTCATGCCACGGGAGGAGAAGCAGCTGGCAGAGTAAAGCGGTGAGTAGATGATGGTCAGACAAAAAGCTGCTTCAATGATTAAGACGTTTCTTAGTTGGGCCCAATTTTCTGAAAATCCATGGGAACGAAAAACTTGTTTTAAACTGCAGTAGACACCTCTTCCAACCAGTCCATTCTGAAGGAGATCAGCCTTGGGATTTCTTTGGAAGGAATGATGCTAAAGCTGAAACTCCAGTACTTTGGCCACCTCATGTGAAGAGTTGACTCCTTGGAAAAGACTCTGATGCTGGGAGGGATTGGGGGCAGGAGGAGAAGGGGACAACAGAGGATGAGATGGCTGGATGGCATCACTGACTCGATGGGCGTGAGTCTGAGTGAACTCCGGGAGTTGGTGATGGACAGGGAGGCCTGGTGTGCTGTGATTCATGGGGTCGCAAACAGTCGGACACGACTGAGCGACTGAACTGGACTGAACTGAACTGAAACACCTCTTAAATGATAAGCAATGATGGGCTAAGGCCCATACCACTATCAGTTGTGTGTATCTCATATTATTCACAAATTTTTTGTTAAAAGAAAGTAAGAGGTGCAGGGAATCTGTGAGAAAATATTTTGTGTGAAATGCAGGATTCATGAATCTTCTGACTTCTGAAGGAAGGAAAAATTCTAAACTTTGTAGCTTCTTAGAGATATTTTGCAGGCATTAGCCAGGAAGAAAAAGTGGTTATAAAGAAAAGGAAAAGGCAAATTCTGGTCACTTAGACTTCCCTGTTGGCTCAGAGGTTAAAGCATCTGCCTGCAGTGTGGGAGATCCAGGTTCGATCCCTGAGTTGGGAAGATCCTCTGGAGAAGGAAATGGCAACCCACTCCAGTACTCTTGCCTGGAAAATTCCATGGACTGAGGAGCCTGGTGGGCTACAGTCCACGGGGTCGCAAAGAGTCGGACACGACTGAGCGACTTCACCATCACCACCACAAGTCTCTGGAAAGCATGAGTGAGTGAGTGACACTGTCAGCCTACCATGCAATCTTGTTTCAATGAGAAACGGTCTGAAAAAACTTCAGCAGCCCCCAAAGTCCAAACCGGGGCTTTTATAAGCAGATATTGCCACTTTTCCCTGGAGAAGGGAATGGCAACGCACTCTAGTATTCTTTCCTGGCGGATTCCATGACAGAGGAGCCTGGCAGGCTACAGTCCATAGGGTCGCAAAAGTTGGACACAACTGAGAGACTTCACTTTCACTTTCATTGCCACTTTGGAGCCACTAGGGGAAAAAACCTTTAGGCGAATTATAAAATGGTACCCTTAGGAATTATGAAAATTATGTCATTCCACTTTTCAAATACATGGTGGTAAATCCACATTATATATCTTTTTGTGGTTAAGTTTAATTTTAAAAGTATTTTTAAAATTATATTTTGGTAAATTGTTTTTCTGACTTTGTGTCCTTTCACAAAACAATTTTGTCCTATTTTTCTGTTTGTGATGATCACTTAAGGACCTTTATATTTATATAAAGTAATAATTCCAGTTCTGGCTTCAGTAGGCAAAAATCCCCAGATTAAGGAGAGAATACTTCTTTCCTGCTGAAAAAACATATACTTCTGGTCCTTATATTTTCACTTGGGCTTTTGCCATGCCACCAAAAAAAGAAAATGAAGCCCTCTGAAAAATAGTGATGTAGATGGGGAATTTCTTTTAGTAAGGAGTGCTTAGAGGAAAGTAGAATTACTCATCCCCCTAAAAAGGGTCTGCAGAATTATAGTCTTCAGAGATGCTACTCCCTCTCTGGGATTTAATTTAATATGTACATTAACATATTAAAGTCTCTGAGAATTTCTGCAAAAAAGTTACTGCTTAACATTTGTTTACTCCTCATTATTTTTCCTTCTACAAAGCTCTATAATTTCTATAACCATTGAAGTTATGAAGAAAAACCAAAAAGGATACTTTGGGGAATGCTATCTTGAGCTGAGGTTTCCCCTAACTACAGTATCTGTGTGTGTGAGTGTTAATCACTTAATTGTGTCTGACTCTTTGCAACCCCATGGAGGGTAACTCACCAGACTCCTCTGTCCATGGAATTTTCCAGGCAAGGATACTGGAGTGGGTTGCCATTCCCTTCTCCAGGGGATTTTCCCGACCCAGGGATTGAACCCCAGTCCCTTGCATTGTAGGCAGACTCTTTACTGTCTGAGCCACCAGGGAAGCCCCCAACTACAGTATAGCTCACTGTAAAGATTTTTTTGTCAAATTGTTTTGAAAATGTTAAGCTATGGCAGCAAGAGTCTGGTTTCAAGCAAGTTTCCATGGGGACCAAATCTCAGCTTTAAGCAGGAGAACTGGCCTGTGTAGCGTGTGCCAGCACCACCAAGAACAACATCTGAGACCCTTGCTCTGCTCTTTACCCTCTTCACACCTGATTTCCTGAGAAGTTCCTGATGTCCTCTGCCTGAACTTTCCTCTTATCTCTTATTTTTGGCCTATTAAAAATCCGTCGGAAAGGGGTTGGGGTGGTGAGATGACATGAAACAAAAAACATTTGATACGCCTCTGGTGTTGGCTCCCGTCTCCCGCTCTCATTCACATCTACCCCTTAAATTCTATCTCCTTCCAGTCACTCCAGAAATAATCCAGCCAGATTCAGTTTATCCTCAAGCCCTGGCACCGGATTGTGTCCACTCACTCAGTCACTGAAGACATATTTCTGTCCCCCTAAGTAAGGCAAGGCAGGCAGTGTGCCAGGCCCTGGGGCTCCTGCAGGGACCAGACAGACAGGGGCCTGAGCTCACAGAGCTCTTGATCTAATGACAAAGCTAATGAGGTGGGCTAGTGCCCAGGTCAGGAACCAGGCAGGTCCTGGGTGAGAAAACCAAGTGTTATGAACTATTAAAGAGCAGGGGGACTGGAACTTAGTCTTAGCAATTATATTTTATTTAAAATTGTAAATCTTTTTTAAATAAAATGGTTTTTGTCTCTTTGGCTGTTTTAATTTTCATGAAAAACAAAGTTGGCTAAAAAAGCATAGTGATTTCCCTCTAAATTAAGCTATCTTATAGGTAATATAACCATAACCAAAGTTACTTTGTGGCTGCATATTCTAATTTCAGTAAAACAAGTAGAGATCAGTTAAAAGCTTCTTTAGGACTGGTATAACTTAAAATTTTTAAATGCTAAGCGAATGGTAGGTACTGACCTATGTAGAGACATTTTTTTTTTTTTTTTGAAGAACATTTTTAGCTACAAATTCTTTTGAACTGATGACTGTGATTTTTTTTTTAAAGGTGCTCCTCAGGATGGGTTTGGAGCAAATCCCTGGCCTTGGATATTTGGAGAAGAGTGAGGTTTCTGGGAATCAGATCAGGAAATCTGGCTTCAGGCAGACAATGGTCTCTTTCTCTTCCTTGCTCTCTGTGATTATGAAATTCTACCTACTCCCGCTTCTCCTTTTCCAGACACAGGGACTGGCAGCTTTTTGGAAGCTTCAGCTGTTTCCCGTGCCACCGCCCTGCCTGCCATGGGTGTTGGCCTTAGGGACGGGTGATGAGTGCTGCTCTGGGAGGGGAATAGTGGTCACTTTCACAGACCACTTCAGGTGAGAGATTTTATCCAGCTTTCTAGGTCAAGATGTAGTCAGGAGCAACTCAGAGGAAATTCACCACCAAACTCCAGAGTTCTGGGGGATATAATGTACAGCATAGTGACTATAGTTAATAATACTGTATTGCATATTTGAAACTTGTTAAGAAAATAGATCTCAAAAATGCTTATCACAAGAAAAAAGCATAACATGTATGGTGACAGATGTTAAATAGATGTGTGGTGATATTTTGCAATAGATATAAATTTCAAATAATTCTATCATACACCTAAAAGATAATTTAATATGTCAATAATATCTGAATTTAAAAAAAATCCCCCACATAAAACCAAACCAAGATCAAACAATGCAACTCCCCCCTCCCCGTCCCACCCCCATTTACCTCACTAGCTTCACTCTTTGATTCTTGAGAGCTTTCTTTTTTAAAATCATATACCTCTTGGAGGAGTTATAGCTTAATTTAGGAGTTATCGTTTATCAGATAACACATCCAAAACTGAGATGGTTTCCCATCTTGGTAAACGAGTACCAATGCCCATGCAGTTGCTTAAATTAAAACCACAGCCTTTCCTTATTTTCCTTATGCAGTCCATTGCCATTTCTTGTCTCTTTTTCCTCCAATGTATCTTAAGTCTGTCTACTTCACTCCCTTTCTCCTGCACCATCCTAGCCCATGACTCCCTCACTGCTGGTTGGCAATACCCTCCTTTGAGCCTCTCAGCACCCTGTACCACCCCCTGGCCTTGAGCTGTAATTGCTGTTTACTCACCTGCCAACTCTCAGATGAGCTCAGGGCCTGGTATATTGAATAAAGGAGTGAATCTGAGTGACAATATTTTCTAAGTCACTGCTGAAGACAGCAGGTTGGGAATTCTATCTGGCATACTCAATGAAAAAATTCTTTCTCTGGACTCTAAAGAAAAGGCCAACAGATATATTTCAAAGGAGAACTTGACCTGAACTGAATCATGATGAGTTTAGACAGTAAAATATGACGACCTAGAACCGAGAAACTTTTCTGAGGCTCACCTATAGAAGTATTGTCAGGGCTTTTTCTGCAAGTTGTTGAAATCCTCAAAGCAGTGCATTGCAAAGGGCTGAAGAGACAATTCTGGATAAATTAAGAAAGGGGGAAACTTTTGAGTTAAGTTTATTGGAGAAGCCCAGGCAAAGTAGAGATCCCTTTTAACCATTTGGACTTTAGGGTCAATTGTCAAGTGAGGAAGGAAAACTACCTTTGTTTTTCTTACACTCTGTTCCTTCTTGCTTCTCTCATCTTTCATTATATTTTCTTTATCCTTCCTCAGAAACATCTCCTCGTTTTCTAGGATCACATCTCTTAGAACTAGGGGGAACTCAAGAGATTCTCTAGTGTCTGGTTTAATAACCCATGAGGGGAAAACTGAGGCTCAGCAAGTTGAAATGATTTTCCCACAGTAGTTGGAGACCAGTTTTTGATTGATAACCCCTAATTCTTTCTACCATGTACCGTTGCCTTGCTTCTTTCTCTAAGAGAATAGTAAGAAGGCTCCTGTGTTGGCAGGAAAAAGTTTATTTTTCTTTTTTTTAAGAAAAATAATACAACAAGCATTTATGCTTTCAAAATTTCCTGAGTTAAGAGCTAAACTTATGTGTAAAATAAAAGAGAATTCCAATTAAATTAGAAAATAAAAATATTTTCTTTAAGTAGAAGTTTATTATGAGAGCTCCAATTTGTTTCTCCAGTTCACTAGTTAGTTGCCAGTGGTGAAGTGAAGTTGCTCAGTCGTGTCCGACTCTTTGCGACCCCATGGACTGTAGCCTACCAGGCTCCTCCCTCCATGGGATTCTCCAGGCAAGAATACTGGAGTGGGGTGCCATTTTCCTTCTCCAGGGAATCTTCCTGACCCAGGGATTGAACCCGGGTCTCCCTTAAGTTCAAAACTCTGATAATGTCCTTCTATTCACACTCTATGGAGCCATGGGGACCTTTAGCCTTAGATTAATGCAAGAGGCTTAGAACTCTCTCATATGCCTTACTTGTTTCTTTACTTTCTTTTCACAAATTTTGTTGACTACTTCCCTACTTGTAGATTCTCAGCTGTTTGAAAGGTACTCATTCAAGTGTCTCTTTATTCAGGTGTACCATAAAAAATTAAAGTTGAAACAAAAATGAAATATCAGCTAGATTACCCTTAATAAAAATGTTCCAAGGGAGGGCTGGTCCCAATTCATTAGGATCTATGGCTCATAGGGTAGACAAAGGATGACTTAAAAGTCTTATAGTATAATGGGGTCTGTAGAGATCCAGACTGCCCCTTTGTACCCTGCAGAAGAGCCAGCGTACACAAATGGAACGTTTTGACCAAATGATCTATGAGAGAAGCTTGCAGTTAGCCCGACCTCTCACTTTGTTTAGCCTGCATTATCATCGTAAACTGACCCCTCCTGTTTCACCCCGGCTCATTGCTGACCACGCTCCCCTTGTTCACTGTGCTCCAGCCCAGCTGTTTTTCATTCTATTCTTCAAATTACATGTGCTGTTCCCCGCTTCCAGGCCCAGCCCGTCCTCACGTGTTACCTTGACCGAGAATGCTCTCCCTTTCTAGAGTGGCTCCTCATCCCCAGAGAAGCCTTTCTGAGGCACTTTACCTGAAGCAGGCACCATCTGTATTCACTCAGTCCCCAGCCTATCATCTTATCCATTTCCCTCAAAGAAAATGAAAGTGTTAGTCACTCAGTGTGTCTGACTCCTTGTGACCCCATGGTCTGTACCCACCAGGCTCCTCTGTCCATGGAAATCTCCAGGTAAGAATACTGGGGTGGGTAGCCATTTCCTTCTCCAAGGGGTCTTCCTGACCCAGGAATCAAACCTGGGTCTCCTGCATTGCAGGTGGATTCTTTACCATCTAAGCCATAAGGGAAGCCCTTTCCCTCATAGACCTGTGGGAAATCACTAAGTTTTCTTTAACTGTCTGTGCCTCTCCTCTCCCCGCAGAAGGTACGTTATGTAAGAATTTACTTGTCTTATTCACCTCCATATTCCCAGCATTTCAGATATCACCTGGCACAGTGTAGATGCTTGATAAACATTTGTTGAATATATGAACTAACAAATAAGATGGAGGATTATGTGTTATTGTTCAAGTAGTGGTGAGCTGTGCAACTATGATGTTAACTAGATTCAGAATTGCCTGCCAGGAGTGAGGTCTCCAAGAACACCGATGTGGGCAGGAAAACACATAGACTCATTGGCCCAAGGCAGTTGCTTCTAACGGAACTTTTCCTAAACTTGGGCTGCACTCTGTCTCTTGTAATGTTACCCATCACATATCAGTTTAAATTTCTCAATAAGAGAGTGTCCAAACAGTATTGTGAGGTTCCACAGAGGTAAGGAAGTCTGCCTCCCTTTCCTGCAGCATCTTGTACTCTAATGGGTTGAAGACATAAGGAGTTTTATCTTTTGGAAGTTGCCTAGACCATAGGATTTTCATTAGTACATGAAGTCCTCTCAGGAGTGTTGTTCTACCATATGAGATTTTGAAATATTTCCTGAATCCTTTGAAGCCTAAGATTCTTTGGACTCCATGAAATTACCCAGTGTTTCAAAACCAATTTTGAATTAAAAAAAAAAAACAAAACTGCCCATTACTCAGCTCTTGTTATGTGCTAGATCCTGAGCCTTTTTTACATTGTTTTTCCCTCAAGGTAGTTTCAATTATATCAAACTCATTTTTACACATGATGATGCTGAGACTTGGGAAAATTCAGTAACTAGTTCAAGGTTACATGTCTAGTAAGTGACAGCCATGAAGCAAGTCCAGGTGTTTCTAGTGCCAGAGCCCATGTTCCTTGCACTACACCACAGGCTCTTGTTTCAAATATTCCAGGACCCGATTTCTCCATTTTCCACCAACAATGGCTCTCTTCCTAACTTCCTTTCTCTACATATTTTAGAGAACATCTTATAGACACCAGGTAAAAGCCTCGTAGACCCAAGCAGTCTCCTTTACAAAGAGGGCACAGTCCAGTGGCACACTGTACTAACAGAACCGTGGCTCAGAGGTTAAAGCGTCTGCCCAAAGTGCGGGAGACCTGGGTTCGATCCCTGGGTTGGGAAGATCCTCTGGAGAAGGAAATGGCAACCCACTCCAGTACTCTTGCCTGGAAAATCCCATGGACTGAGGAGCCTGGTGGGCTTCAGTCCATGGGGTCGCAAAGAGTCGGACAAGACTGAGCGATTTCACCTTCACCTTAAATAATGCAAGAGCTCTAAGGATACCTAGAGGACACAGGGCGAAACAACACTAATCTCTCAATTACAGATATGACGGACGGAAGAGCCTTAATTGGCTCAGCTTCTGTTCCCATTTGGTAACTGCCAGAGCCCTTCTGGGTGACACCATTTAGGTCTGTTCAAGTTTCCCTCAGTCACCTTAGCAAAGGCATTTTCAGTTACTAACAGTCACCAAAAAAGTATTCATTGATGGCAAGAGGCTGAGTCTTCCAAGGGGTGTGACTTCCCCAAGGAAAGGCAAGACTAAGTCCTGGTTTTCCACTGGAGCCAAACTTTTTCTCCATCTCAGGAGAGCAATTCCATTCCTGTTAGCTCCTGTGGATATGGTTTTATTTTATTTTTTTTTCTTTCCGATGTTACTACTTGAAAATTTTGAGTTTTTTCCAGCTCATTAAGCCTTATAAATATTATGATTTGACAGGTCACATCCCCCAATCAATTTCCCCTTCATAAACTCTGGGCTGTTTGGACAGTCACAGAAACTAAGCAGGGAGGGCGTAGTTGGCAGGAATGAAGACGTACCCCCCACCCTTCCTGCACATGCTGTCCAGCCCATGGCACAGCTCTGCTGGAAAAGTAGACTATGAGGGAGAAAAACTTTTAGGAGTAATTATTACTGTGCTGAGGAAATAAGATTGATTTTCCTTAAAACCACTTCTTTGGAGTATCAGGCAAATACCAAGCATCTTTCAACCACTTGAGTTTGAAATGAGTTTGTAGGTACACTTGACAACTGACTTTAAAACAAAGGCTTTTGGAACTAGTCACTCTCTTCTCTAAGTATGTTTTTTAAGAAGGCATATGCGCATGGGGTGGGGGGAGGAGTGGGATGAGGAACTAGAGAAATAATGGAAAA
>SJXQ01008649.1:845460-947707 GCA_006408695.1 Aepyceros melampus
ATCTGGGGCGGGTGGGGGATAGGGGAAGGGCTGGAGAGAGGGAGAGTCAGAGACAAAGGACACACGGGGTTTAAATGTTCGGCTTCCTTTCCCTTTTCATTAGCACAAATGATGGGGCTACCCGTGGGTTTCAAATCCACTTAAGCTCTTCTTGGGAGCTGGTGGCGGCCTGAGGCACAGGCTGACTCTTGGAGGAGAACTTGGCAGCAACAGAGGCAGAAGTCAGACAGAAAGGCTCTGACATGTGAGCTGTCAGGTGATGTCAACAACAGCTGACTTATCATAAGGCCTTAGGAGGAAAGCCAATGGGAATCTTGTTTCTGAGCGTCCAGTGCCGAGCTCGCTCCCTGCTAGGTGCTTGGAAACAGATCGAATAGCATAATGGAGTGATTTTGTAATCTGTCATAATACCATAAGCCACAGATCCACAGACTTTGACCCCTCACAGGTATAATAAGCTCCTTTGAATAAAGCTGCACATGTTTTCCCTATGGGGAGGGAGGGAGGGCGCCCTTCTTCTAATTACATATCCAAAGCAGATGTTTTGCCTGAGAACAAAGCATTATATTCATTAGCTGCAATCTTATAAACCAGGTTCTTTTTACTAGCCAGTTAACTAATTGACAGTTAAGAATTTGAATTAATAATATACTGCAGCCAGGCATTGCTTAATCTGACAGTTTTATTAAAAATGTAGGCAAGCTCTGCAAGCCAGCATGACTGCTAGCCTTTATGTAGGAATCCTGCTTACCCAGGATCTTCACTGGCCTGTAAAACAATACCACAGAGACAGAAAATTCCCAGGTCCAAGTCCAGGAGTCAGCAGAGTCACTCGCTTGGATGGTTTTTGTTCTTGTTCCCTTTATGACGCATCTGAACAGGGAGTGATTTTGTCCCTGTTTTCTTAAAGTCTTGTTGGTATGGTTCACTTCTTCTCCAGATTATCCAGATAGTAAATTATCCTGACTCTTCCTTTCTGCTTTTCTGTGTTCCACACCCTCTTTTATCCTCCCCCAAACTTATTATTTGGCTGCCTTTGATCTAAGTTGCAGCATGTGGGATCTAGTTCCCTGATCAGGGACTGAATCCGGGCCCCCTGCATTGGGAGCACAGTCTTAGCCACTGGACCACCAGGAAAGTCCCTCACACCCCCTTTTGAAAAAATTTACTTTATGATATAGACAGAACTTTATGATATAGACAGTCTCGGGCACGAGATTCCTCTGCTTAAAATCCTTCCACAGTTCTTCCTTCAGTTATTCATTCATCCCCCAAATGTCTCCAGAGGAGCTCAAACTGTGTGCTATGCACTGTGTTGGGGCTGGGAATTCAGCCGTGAAGAAAAACACTCCAAAATCCTGCACTTGTAGAGCTGACATTCTAGTGGTGGACACAAACAATACATAAACAAGTGAGTATTAATATATCGTATGTCAGATGGTGATAAGTGCTATGGGGGAAAGAAAATAAGTGAGTGGGGCATCTGGAGCGAGGAGAGGAAGCCCAGCACTATCCTGGCTTGGTCAGGAAAGACTTCTGTAGGAAGACTACTGAGTAGGCACTGGGGGAAGTGAAGCAGTAAACCCAGTGGAAACCAGGCCCAGGAAAGCCCCCCATGCTCCGCAGACACAGGGAACAAAGTGTCAGGAAGACCGTGGGGCTGAAAGGAGCATGCCAGGAGGGGTGTGCCTCTTCCTCTAAATCCCTCTTCCTCCTCTCCTTTTCCTCCACAGAAATGTTTTGGGTTTTTTGAGTCCCCTTTCTTTGTAACCGCATAAGCATTCACGCTACCTCACAGGGCATGTGACAAAAGGATTTGATTGGATAAACACTGACTTGGCTTGGAAACTCAGGAATTAAATTTTATTTGCATTCTTGAATATGTCTTAAAATTTCAAATGAGGGAATTTCATGGATGTGCAATGGTTAGGATTCAGCTCTTTCATTGCCAGAATCCAGGTTCAATCCCTGATAGAGGGACTAAGATCCTGCAAACTGCATGGCATAGCCAAAATAAAATAAAATATCAAATGAATTTAAGACTCTTTAACTATCCACCAAGTCAGGTTGTGTGGTAAGGAATGACAGCCTTCAAGTTCAGACTCAGGGAAGCTTTCTTACAGGTCATGGAATAGAAAGATTCATGGACCAAATTAAATTTCCAGAATAACATCGTTTACTGAATCAATTTAAAACACAGAATGGGAAGTGGGGGGACATGGATGGGATGGGTTGCCCCATCCTAAGGACTGGGGCAAGCAGCATGGAAGGAAGCTCACTCTTCTCCGCTTGTGTTGTAGTTAGGAGCACCCGAGTGGAGTCTGGACAAGGTAGTGGGGGTTAATAGTAAGATGAGCCACCCTAGAGCTACCCCATGCATGCTTTATTGGAAAGACACAGGGCAAGTACACACGCAAAGTCAAAGCATGCCGATCAGCTTACTGAAGCTATGAATTCCATCTGCATTTCTGGGGCAGAGCACACATGGGGCCATAAAGGATGATACTGAGGTGACTGAAAAGTCACCACTCTACCAGCCTAGAGATAGTATAAGCCAGAATGCACGTCTTTATGTTCTTTTTAAAATATATAACATATTTTACAAGTTACCAATTACTCCCTAATACTTAGCACATCTTATGAATTCTATGTTTCATAGGCTATTTACTCACCCATGCACACTTATCAGATCCTGAGTTTTCTTTTTCGTAAACTTACTCATTTACTTTCTATCTATGCTGAATCCTTATTATGGGTTTTATCCACCTATGGGTTTTCCTTTCTTCTATAGTACAATTGGATATACTTAAATAACACAGCAAACATACACTATAGGCTGGAAAAGAGAGATTCTAAAACACCAGTTTGAGTGTATCTGTGCCCTAATGTGATGTCTAAGGGAGGTAATTACACCCAGCAATTTATGCCTCTCACCACCTGCAGCGCATTCCCATGATTGGCTTATTGAAGAGCGTGTTTAAAGGCAAAAGAAAAATGAAAGTCATAAAAACCTCTGGGATCATTAATTATGTAAACCCATGCTGGCTGGTTAATAATCATAATAATCATTGGAAATTTTTGTTTCCAGTCATCTTAGTAACTCAGAATCTTTTTTCTTTTCCTGCTTATACTCAAGAAGTTCTAAACTGTTTCCAAGATGGTATTGATCAGCTGAAAGAAAGGAATTTCAGGGGCAGTTATTTGTTTGTTTACTTATTTTGGAATCACTAATTTTATGCAAATTGCTTTTTAAAAGTAAACTTTTTGAGAAGTATGCTTTGCATCCAATAAAACACACCCTTTTAAGTGTGCCATTTGATGGGTTTTGACAAATATTTACACTTATATAAATACCACCACAATCAAGACAGAGAGCATTTCCATCATTCTCCCCAATTTCTTCATTTCCACAGCAGCAGTTTGACACAAAAAGGAAGTTTCCAAAGTACCCAGTTTTAAAAGATTTCACTTTAAAAGCCTAATTCTTCCCTTCTTGGGCAAACAGAGATAATTTTGTAAAACATCACTTAGAAATTTCTTTCCAGTAGGTGCTAGACAGTGCTTTGGAGAAGGCAACCCACTCCAGTACTCTTGCTTGGAAAATCCCATGAACAGAGAAGCCTGGTAGGCTGCAGTCCATGGAGTTGGACAGAGTCAGACAAGACTGAAGCAAATTAGCAGCAGCAGCAGCAGACAGTGCTTATCCAACATATTGTTTTTAGTTATTGGTGTCAATTAGGAGTATCAGTTCAGTTCAGTCACTCAGTCTTGTCTGACTCTTTGCGACCCCATGGACTGCAGCACACCTGGCCTCCCAGTCCATCACCAACTCCTGGAGTTTACACAAACTTGTGTCCACTGAGTTGGTGATGCCATCCAACCATCTCATCCTCTGTCATCCCCTTCTCCCCTTACCCTCAATCTTTCTTAGCATCAGGGTCTTTTCCAAGGAGTCAGTTCTTCACATCAGGTGGTCAAAGTACTGGAGTTTCAGCTTCAGCATCAGTCCTTCCGATGAATGCTCAGGACTGATTTTCTTTAGGATTGACTGGTTGGATCTCCTTGCAGTCCAAGGGACTCTCAAGAGTTTCTCCAACACCACAGTTCAAGAGCATCAATTCTTCGGTGCTCAGCTTTCTTTATAGTCCAGCTCTCACATCCATACATGACTACTGGAAAAACCATAGCTTTGACTAGACGGACTTTTGTTGGCAAAGTAATGTCTCTGTCTTTTAATATACTGTCTAGATTGGTCATAACTTTTCTTCCAAGGAGTAAGAGTCTTTTAATTTCATGGCTGCAGTCACCATCTGCAGTGATTGTGGAGCCCCCCAAAATAAAGTCTGTCACTGTTTCCATTGTTTCCCCATCTATTTGCCATGAAGTGATGGGGCTAGATGCCATGATCTTAATTTTTTGAATGTTGAGTTTTAAGCCAACTTTTTCACTCTCCTCTTTCACTTTCACCAAGAGGCTCTTTAGTTCTTCTTTGCTTTCTGCCATAAGAGTGGTGTCATCTGCATATCTGAGGTTATTGATATTTCTCCCGGCAATCTTGATTCCAGCTTGTGCTTCATCCAGCCCAGTGTTTCTCATGATGTACTCTGCATATAAGTTAAATAAGCAGGGTGACAATATACAGCCTTGACATACTCCTTTTCCTATTTGAAACCAGTCTGTTCTTCCATGTCCAGTTCTAACCATTGCTTCCTGACCTGCATACAGATTTCTCAAGAGGCGGGTCAGGTAGTCTGGTATTCCCATCTCTTGAAGCATTTTCCACATTTTGTTGTGATCCACACAGTCAAAGGATTTGGTGTCGTCAATAAAGCAGAAGCTGATGTTTTTCTGGAACTCTCTTGCTTTTACGATGATCTGATGGATGTTGGCAATTTGATCTCTGGTTCCTCTGCCTTTTCTCAATCCAGCTTGAATACCTGGAAGTTCACGGTTCACATACTGTTGAAGCCTGGCTTGGAGAATTTTGAGCATTACTCTACTAGCGTGTGAGATGAGTGCAATTGTGTGATAATTTGAGCATTCTTTGGCATTGCCTTTCTTTGGGACTGGAATGAAAACTGACCTTTTCCAGTCCTGTGGCCACTGCTGAGTTTTCCAAATTTGCTGGCATATTGAGCGCAGCACTTTCACAGCATCATCTTTCAGGATTTAAAATAGCTCAACTGGAATTCCATCACCTCCACCAGCTTTGTTCATAGTGATGCTTCCTAAGGTCCACTTGACTTAGCATTCTAGGATGTCTGGGAGTGGTGGCTGTGCAGTGCTGGAGCAACTTTGAGGAGAATTAGGAGTATAGGTGTTTTAATAATTGGAGTCAGCCATGCCTTCTACCCCTATCTTGAGAAATGGTCTGACCACATTTCCAGAGTTACTTGTTCCCACTTCTGGACCCTCAGCCATGGCCAGACAGGATGTGTGACTGCCCTTTAAATGCACCACATTCAACATGCAACACAATACAGCCTTTGTGCACTTGTCCATGTGATGTTCCAGCCGTGACAGCCCTTCTCCAGGGACCAGTTCAGGCCCTGCTTCTTTGAGGAGCCTTTCCCAAGCCACCCAAACTGTTGGAAATCTCCACCAGAGATTGCCCTCTCTCCAGCACATCCACATTGTGCGCACTCAGCACACACGGTTAGCATCACCCATTTAGTGTCCCTTGTGTGTACCTGTCTCCTCCAGAACTGCATAGTAGACTGCTCAAGGCAGGGATGACCCGCTTTGACCTCAACGGTGTGCAGTGCCCAGTGAATAGTCACTGAATGACTGTGCCCATGAGACTTTTCTTGGCAGAATATATTCTATTTGAATAGGACCCAAAACACTCCTTGACTCACAACAGATAATTGGATGCCTATGCCATGCTCTAGCCAACCATCTCGGAGGGACACAATGGGTATGTTGGGTCCTGCAGTCTAAAAAAGAAGCCATATTGCCTTAGGGAAAACTGATATGTGACAATCAAACTTACAGAGTATATAAATTATACATTTTTTTGGAGAGCAGGAAAGAGCTTTCATAAAGGGGAAGGAAGAGGAGAGAAGAGAGAATGTCCATAATTACTTTCCTTACAAATTATTGTTTCACTGTATAGAAAGCAGTTGTCACAGGGTTCCTCTGGCAGGACTTTCTCCATGCATCTTCTTTCTTCCAGTTCCAGACTTCTCCTTTCTATTGGGCCCTTCCCTGGATGCCATGAACAACTCTAGTTTTCTTTAATTAAAAAGAAAAAAAAATTATTCTTTCAAGTTCCTTGATCTCCTACAGCTGTGACTGTCTCTATCTCCTTTGCTTCTCATCCAGTTTTCTGAGTCATCTCCATTCACTGTCTTCACTTGCTCTGTGTCTTTTCACTTCTAAACCTGCCCCAGCCTGGCTTCATTCCAGACCATCTAACTGACATTGCTCCTGCAGAGACCACTGAACTTATAACTGCTAAGGCAAACTTCATTTTCAGCAGCATCTTTGCTTCATTCACAGAGCAGATCATTCTTTCTTCCTCCAGGTTTTCTTCCAATTCTCCCAAAGCTTTCCCAGTGTCTTTTTTTGTACATCTCTTTCTTTATCTGTTATCCTCCAAAATGTAGTCATTACTCAAGATCCTACCCTTGACTTACTTTTTTTCTTTATATTCCCTTATATTTCTCTTTCTAATAATATTTGTTACCAAGCTTGTACACCTGTACAATAAGAACACTGGAATCTATTTTTCCAGCCCAGGCCAATCTCTTCTCCCAAGATTTAAGTGTCTTCTATAAATATTTCAATGTCAACATGCAAAAATTCTATTCATGCTATTTTAATAGCATCACTGTCTCCTCAATACCCAAGTCAGAAACCTGGACATCATTCTGACTTCTTTCTCTGCTTTCCTTCTGCCCCTCATTCATTCTGGCTCTGCTTTAGGTAAACACCCCCGTCCCCCACCTCAACCACCAATTTCCCCTGTAATCTGGTCTGGAGTTGAGTTTTACTTGGTCAAGAGTGAATCCCAAAGACAGTGAGTGAGC
The DNA here is from genome assembly GCA_006408695.1 of Aepyceros melampus. NCBI lineage: Eukaryota > Metazoa > Chordata > Mammalia > Artiodactyla > Bovidae > Aepyceros > Aepyceros melampus. The sequence goes on from SJXQ01008649.1 coordinate 852,492, forward strand.
ACAGTGATATTTGCAAGAGTTAAAATTAACTCAAAAGATTTTTGCTTTAGACTATGAAGGATTAAATACTGCAGGAATTTCCCTTCAACCATAAACAACTAGAATACCAAGGTTGGTTTTTTTTTTTCCAGGCAAAATATTTGAAACAGTTTCCAGACATGGGACAATGGGTCATGAACTGTAATCCCCGAAAGAAGGGAAAGAAATAAAGGATGAAGAAGAAGGAATCTAAGCACCTAATAACCTTGCCAAGTTAAAAGAGATCAGAGTTTGGGGAATTTGTGTTGGACAGTATCAGAGTGGAGGGAGGTAAACAGAAAGGGAGCTCTAGAGGGTTCTGTGCCCTGGGAACCTTTCAAGGCAGAAAGCTGGGGCAATCATAGGAGTTACCCCATTTGTTTCCTACCTCTCAAGGATCACTGTCCTTTGTTGCCTGATGACCAATGTTTCATACACTTAGTCTAGTTCCTATTGTTTCAGGTGGGAGAGTAAATCCAGTTCCTGTTACTCCATCATGGCTGAAAGCAGAAGTCCTAAAGGCTACTCTAGATCTGTCCTAAAAATGTTTAAAAGAAAATATTGAAGGGATCAGACTCAAATAACATAGCTAAATGTCAGAACAAAGTCCAAAACCCTTTAACAATACAACAAAATCTAACGTCCAACAAAGTAAAATGCACATTGTTTGTCATTTGCTAAAAATTATCAGCCATACAAAGAAGCAAGAAAACACAACGATACCCAAGAGAAAAATCAATAGTAGAGACATTCAGAAATGACAGAGGTAATGGAATTAGCAGACAAAGAACTTAAAACATCTGTTGTAAACCATATAAGTGTATTTGACAATGCTTTTGTTTGTTTTTTTGACCTTGTTGTGGCTTGTGGGATCTTAGTTCCATGATCAGGGATCAAACCTGGGTCCCTTGCAATGGAACCACAGAGTCCTAACCACTGGACCACCAGGGAAGTCCCTTATATTTGACAGTATAAAGGAAAACATAAGCATGATGAGGATAGATATGAAAGATCTCATTTTAAAAAGAACCAGAGACTTGGATTATAATATTGTTGCTTCCACATATTTGTTGTTTGACCCAAGACAATGACCTCCTGTCTCTGGGCTAATGACATCCCTGCTAATACTCTTTTCCTTCCAATTGCTTTTTCATCCTATAAATTCTGTAGTCGAAATATTTATATGTCTTGGCTCTATTTCCCAGTCATCTCTGCCTAGTTTATGGCAAGTCTCCCATCCTAATCACCAATCTTTTTCTTCCAAAATAACCAGAGAGATTTTTCTAAAATGAGAAAGGAACCATACCTCTCTCCTGGCCTTTCATTGCCCTAATGATGAAGTCAACAGTTCACATTACAAACTCCAGGCCCTTCCTGGTCTGGTCCCACCCTTCTTCCTTCTTTGAGCCTTTCTAGAAACCATTCTTTCCTTTCCCTCAAGGCTCCGCTCCTACCCTTTCATCTTGAGACTTCCTGCCTAGAACATTTCCCCCAGTAATTTTTTCAGTCAATTTCTGATCCTTGATTAAACTGTCAGGTTACACATTGCTTCCTCAGGAAAGGCTTTCCCGACCACCTGCATCCCTCCCCATGGCTCTCTTAAGTGCCGCTCCTGCTATGTACTCTTTTATATTTCTGCTTCTATAGTCACGGCACTTGTCTCACCATATGACAATCGCCTAATTGTCTCTCTCCATCCCAGCCTCTATGTCTGTTTCCCCGTAGTGGCACAGCACCTAACCAGTATTGGGTTCTAAAAAGAACAAAAGAAAGTTTACCCTCTATAATATATTTCAGTTCTGCTCCTTCCAGAGCCCTGCTCTAGGCCATGCCCCCATAACCCAGCATTCCCAAAATAGCCTCAGATCAGCCTCCCAGTCTGAGGGTCTCGTTCATCTAATCCACCATGCTCACAGCAGCAGAATCATTGTCCTCAAGCATCATTTTGATCATATCACTCCCCTTCTTAGAAACCTACAATAGCTCCAATTGCCTCTTGAATTAAATTAAAACTCCTAATCATGGGTTTCAAGGGTCTCTACCAATTAGTTGCCTCCCTTCCCCCACACATAACTGCTGTCATCTTTTCACAGGCCCTTAAGCATGGCTTCTCCTGTGGCTGCAAATCTGCTCCACGTCCACCTACCTCCTAAGCCCACCCCTATGGCATTCTCTCCTTCTTTCTTAGCTTTCTCCCCTCTTCTTTCTTAGCTTTCCCCTCTCTTCTTTTACCCTATTATCTTTGCCCAGTTTTAAAATATTGCTCAATAAACATTTTCTTCATGATAGTTTCCTAAACTAGTCAGCTCCACACAACTTTGCCCTTTCTATTATAACTGGTCTTCATGTATGTAGAATATTTGTGCTTACATGTATATCAGTAGCATCCCATGCCCTGTGGCTTCCCCTAACTTATTTTTGATATTGTCTGCGCTATTAGGGTTCAGCAGTGTCTTTTCACCCTTCATGACTTACTCACGCATGTTCTGTGCCTGAGGTCCTTGTTTATCTTTGCAGTAATGATGAAGGGGAGACTGGAAGGTGGGAACTCCTAAAGGAAACCTAATTTCCTTCAGGCTGATGATACAGTCCTAGCTGAGCAGCAGGTAGTCTTGTGCTCAGGATCCCTGTCATGGGGGAAATCTTCGTGTTGTACAAGGGACAAAAACAGACATTTCTGAGTGCCCATTCTGTGCCAGACACTGTGCTAGGAGCTTTACACATGCAGTCTCATGTTTGCCTCCTAATAACTGGCTGAGTTGGTTGACTTTTCCTAACTTACAAGTTAGTGTAAGTTGTCTGTCTGTGTTGTCTCTGATAAAAGTCTTTCTGATCCAAAATTCATGCTTGCATTCTCATACAAGGAAGACATGTTTCTGGAAGAATAGCCCTTCTGGTAGAATGCCCCAGAAGGGCACCAAAATCAGGACATGTGCTCTGACAATGCTGTGTCATACAACGTATATTGTACAATGTGGCCTATCGCTTTATCTATGAAGAAGACGCTCTCTCACCCTGTCTGCTTGTCTAGGTCTAGTGAGAAAAGACTCCTCCTGTAAATGATTAATTTTAAAATTTTAGTTCAAAGATTTCTTTAAGAACTTGATGAAAGCCATGGACTCTTTCCCTCCAAAAGATAATAAACATGTGACATTTACATACAAATCAGGGTGTTTGCAGACACTTCCTTTCTTACTTCTGGCCTATGTTTATCAAGACCCCAGGTCTACACAGAAAATTACATTTTCTCCTTATGCCTTTCCTACTTTGCATAATCCAGAATCTATTAATGGTAAATGTTTGAGGACTCTGTGTTAATATTGTTTATATACATGTTTCAATATATCCTGGAGGACTTCCCTCGTGATCCAGTGGCTAAGGCACCATGCTTCCGCGGCAGGGGGCTCAGGTTTGATCACTGGTCTGGGGAAGATCTTGCAAGTCACGTGGTGTGCCCTCCCTCAAAAAATTTTCAAAAGATAATCTGCATAAGTTTTTACTTACTTAAGGATGCAAAGGTTGATTTTAAAGTGGAGACCTAAGAGAAAACCTAGAGATTGAAAAGAAGTGAGAGAAGGAGCTTTGGGGAAAGTAAATAGGATCCTTCATTCCGGTTGTGCCCATATTCATCTGCGGTCTCCACTGTTCGTTTTAATCCCAACACCTTAATTTCCATATCAGATTCATTGTAATGGGAGATAATATTATCATTTGTTTCAACCTACTTTTTTGAAGCACTGCACCAGAGTCTGCTCTGTTTACTATGGATAAACTCATTTTCCTAGAAGCTCTTCTGAGGAGAAAGGAAAAAAATATAAAAACACTGGCATTTTTTTGGAATGGACTTTTGAGGCTGAAGAGTGCCATCTTTTGGTGGAAAGATGGAAGAAACTTCTATTAGACCACTTTTAACTGAGACAGGTAGGAGACCAAGTGTCCATTTCTTCAGTGTCGATGAACTCCCTAAAGTTGTATGTACCCCCTAAAGTTTTGGATGTAAACTGTACCTTTTCCTTTAAAAAACGGTTCAGAGCTCTCACAAGGTCCTCAGAGGGTTCTTTGCTCATGAAAAGTCAGTCCACTGAATTGGGTCTGTTTTCCTAAAGTGTTTGGGGTCAGAAGATTACCTGCAGCAGAATCACTGGGGGAAGCTACTGAGCCTTAAAAACTCAGATTCCTGGGCCCCACCTGCCATCTTCTGAATTAGGATTTCTATGGGAATGATCTGGAACTCTGATTCTTTAACAACTTACCCAGGTGATTTGGTTAAACTTCTGAAATAGCTAGGTTTCAAATGTTTAACATCAACAACAGTTACTTTAGTTGTGTCTGATTCTTTGAGACCCCATGGACTGCAGCCCCCAAGCTCCTCTGTCTATGGGGATTCTCCAGGCAAGAATTCTGGAGTGGGTTGCCATGCCCTCCTCCAGGGGGTCTTCCTGATCCAGAGATCAAACCACATCTCTTGCGTCTCCTGCAGTGGCAGGCGGATTCTTTATCACTAGGGCCACCTGGGATCATCTGTTAGAATAAAACGGACAATTACAATGTACGGACGTGCTTACATTTACCTAAACAGGCCTGGGTTCAAATGCCAGCTCGGCTACTCACTAGATACATAACTTTGGCAGTTATGAGTCTCTCTGAACACTACTTCCCTCATCTGTAAATATGTGGCTAAATAATTTATCTGTCTTCAGATAATATTGCCTAACATGTAGTAGGAGTCCCTAGAATATTATTTGTTGTTCATTGCTTCTCTTAACATGGAATATTTCCCAAACTCTCCAGGTCTAGTTTCTTTCAGTGCTTTATGAGGCTCTTTTTCATAAAGTTATTGTCAATAAACAAAAAGATTCATCATTTTCTATAATGATCCACATGTCATGTATAAAGAGGTTTTGTTGTGCCGTCAAATATGCCTGAACTGTAAACTATAAACTGAAATTTTGTCTCAATAGACAAATTAACAATATTCATATTCTGTAGGTTCTACTATACTGCAACTCTCTCTGTGGACTCATAGTGATTTTAGCAAAAGGAAAGCATAAATACCAGAATTTACCAACAAGAACAAAGTCTTTTATGCTTAATAGGCACATAATTGAGAATGCAAGATTTAATGAAGTATCAACTTAGTAGAACATCAACTTAGCAAAAGAAGAAATTCCTATTTTTGTAAAACCAGTTGTGAAATCCTAAGTTTGGTAAGAACATCCTTTCCAACCTTCCTCACTCCCATTCCTATGCATACACTGGATTGTTTTGAGCAGATTCCTTCCTTCCAGTGATTTTGCAGTTCTGATCTACTACAGCTGTATATTTTTCATCACTGGGAAATCATTTACACAAACGTTCATTTTTACATACCAGCGGACATTTACCCTGGCTTACAATGTAAGCAGAAAGTCTACAGTAAATACAGTGCCTAATTAAAAAAAAAAAACCGCTTCTAATTCACTTTCTCATAGAGTTCCCACTTAATTAACTAAAAAAATCTAGGAATTTGTCCCTGGTGCTTCTTTTGAGGCTAGACATTTATTTCAGTTCCTGGTGGAAAAAGACTTGTTTGTTTGGAGCAGAAGAAACTGTGGCTCCATGGAGAATCGGTATTCAAAAGGTGGAAAGCATGGTCTGCTTATCTTTAAATTTCTCATCTTATTTATCATTCTTCAACTTATTTATCAAAAATCTTGAATAGACTCAGGTTTTGTATTCTTTGATTGCCATCTGCTGGTGGTCCTCTATACTGCTGCTGCTGCTAAGTCACTTCAGTCGTGCGACCCTATAGACGGCAGCCCACCAGGCTCCCCCGTTCCTGGGATTCTCAGGCAAGAACACTGGAGTGGGTTGCCATTTCCTTCTCCAATGCATGAAAGTGAGAAGTGAAAGTGAAGTCGTTCAGTCATGTCCGACTCTTAGCGACCCCATGGACTGCAGCCCACCAGGCTCCTCTGCCCATGGGATTTTCCAGGCAAGAGTACTGGAGTGGGGTGCCATTGCCTTCTCCGGTCCTCAGAAAATAAAAATTCCCAGGAAAATTGCAACAAGCTGGTTATTTTTGATTTGCTGCTGCTGCTGCTAAGTCCTTCAGTCGTGTCCGACTCTGTGCGACCCCATAGACAGCAGCCCACCAGGCTCTGCCATCCCTGGGATTCTCCAGGCAAGAACACTGGAGTGGGTTGCCATTTCCTTCTCCAATGCATGAAGGTGAAAAGTGAAAGTGAAGTCGTACAGTCCTGCCTGACTCTGAGCGACCCCACAGACTGCAGCCTACCAGGCTCCTCCGTCCATGGGATTTTCCAGGCAAGAGTACTGAAGTGAGGTGCCTAGTTCTCAAAACCCCAGTGGAGAAGGAAATGGCAACCCACTCCAGTACTCTTGGCTGGAGAATCCTGGGGACAGAAGAGCCTGGTGGGCTGCCATCTATGGGGTTGCACAGAGTCGGACACAACTGAAGCGACTTAGCAGTAGCAACAAAACCCCAATGAGAAGGGTATTTTTAATGCCCACAGTGATACCAGAGAGTTGTGCGAAGGTTCCAGAGGACACGCCTCTCGGGAATCATGTCGTGTAGTTGTTTCCCAGGAAGATGGTTGCACAGCTACTCATTCTGTAGGGCCAGTGGCTTTAAAAGAAAGAAAGAAAAAGACTTTATTGTTTAGAGCAGTTTTAGGTTCTCAGCAAAACTGAGTGGAGAATGCAGAATTCCCATGTACTCCCTCCCTGGACACATGCACAGCTTCCCCCACGATCAACATCTGGCACCAGAGTGGTACATTTATTACAATCAATGGACTTATACAGATACATCTTTATCTTCTGAGGTGATAAATAGTTTACATTAGGCTCACTTTTCATATTGTACAATCTATGGATTTTGACAAATGTATGATACTGTGTATCCCTATCCACCATTGTAGAATCATACAGAATCATTTTACTGCCTTAAAAAATCCCCTGTGTTCCATCTGTTCAACCCTCCTTAACCCCTGGCAAACACTGAATCTTTTTACTCAATAGTTTTGCCTTTTCCAGAATGTCACTTAGCTGGAATCATACAGCAGGTAGCCTTTCCAGACTGGCATCTTTCACTTAGTAATATGCAACTGAATTTCCTCCTTGTGTTTTCATGGCTTGATAGCTCTTTTTTAGCATTAGATAATAATCCATTGTGCTGATGTAGAACAGTTTATTTATCCATTCATCTATTGAATCTTGGTTGCTTTCAGGTTTTGACAAGTTATGAATAAAGCTACTCCAAACACTCACATTCAGGTTTTTGTGCACATGTAAGTGTTCAACTCATTTGGGTAAATAACAAGGAGTGTCACTGATGGATGATGGCATGGTTTCTGGCTGCTCATTTTTAAAAGGATTATGTAGGTCGTACTGGTCATGCTGCTGCTGCTGCTAAATTGTTAAAATCTACTTAACCTTTAGTCCCTAGACCCATGATGAGTTTCAGGTATTCAGAAATCCCACCAAAATAATACACAAACTAAAGGGTAATGTGCATTTTCTGGGGGTATGTTTCATTGTTTTCCTTAGACCCTCAAAGATGCATCAGGAAACAGCTCTCTGGAAACTTTGAAAGGAGTATAGCTGAGGTGCCCACACAGGTAGTATGACAGGACTATAGTGGTTCTCTTTGCCACCAGACATCCATTACTGGGAATTTGCCATATTCCTGATACTGTTAGCTCTCACATTAAATAGAAAATAATAATAGTAATGCTAAAAACAATATCTGGGACTTACTAAGAATCTCATTAATAAGTTAAACTTATATAAAGTAATAAAGTTTAACTTATTACTATATGTCAAGTCTTACAATGACCCTATGTTTAGAAATTATTTTCAGTTTATAAAATGATGAAGGATCAGAAATATGACATTGCTCAAGTTTGTACAGCTAATTATGAGGCTGAAATTCAAATGCAGGCCTATTCAGATTCCATTCCTGTATAATGAAGACAGTAAATCAAAATTCCTGCCTTTGATGACTTCCATGAGGGAAGACTGAACTGGCTCCCTCTGCTGGAAGGAGACCTAGGGATCCCCAAAGAGAAGGAGAAAACGTCTGAACAAAATCTTTAAGGGCAATAAAGACCTGGCTGGGCAAAGAAGATGGAGGCAGTGATGGAATTCCATGTAAGAGAGCAGCACTTGCCGTGCCCCAGAACATGAGAAAGAGACTGAATTTAAGTCATTCTGACTACATCCCAGCAACGCCCGGCAAAAATAACTTTCCAGCTCTTGGGGCAATATGACAAAGATCAATCATCTCTGGCCTTAAAGAGAAGAAATTTCAAAAGTGGATTGAAATAGATAAACCAGACTTCACTAAAGTTATAAACCTTTGTGTTTGAAAGGACACCATCAAAAAAGTGAAAAGACAGCACACAGAATGGGAGAAAATATTTGTTAGTCCTATATGTAAAATGGGACTTCTACCAGAGTAGATAAAGAACTTTTATCACTTAACAATAAGACAACTCCATTTTAAAAAGGGCAAAAGATTTGGATACATTTGTCTCTAAAGATGACATACAGATGGCATATAAGCGTATGACAAGATGATCGACATCATAAGTCATTAGTTCAGTTCAGTTCAGTCACTCAGTCATGTCTGACTCTTTGTGACCCCGTGGGTGTCAGGATGCCAGGCTTCTCTGTCCATAACCAACTCCTGGATTTAACTCAAACTCATGTCCATTGAGTTGGTGATGCCATCTAGCCATCTCATCCCCTGTCATCCCCTTCTCCTTCCCTCTCATCCCCTTCTCCTCCTGCCTTTGATCTTTCCCAGCATCAGGTCTTTTCCAATGAGTTACTTCTTCCCATCAGGTGGCCAAAGTATTGGAATTTCAGCTTCAGCATCAGTCCTTCCATGAATATTCAGGATTGATTTCCTTTAGGATGGACTGATTGGATCTCCTTGCAGTCCAAGGGACTCTCAAGAGTCTTCTCCAACACCACAGTTCAAAAGCATCAATTCTTCAGAGCTCAGTTTTCTTTATAGTTCAACTCTCATATCCATACATGACTACTGGAAAAACCATAGCCTTGCCTAGATGAACCTTTGTTGTCAAAGTAATGTTTCTGCTTTTCAATATGTTGCCTAGGTTCAACCTATGACCTAAATTGGTCATAACTTTTCTTCCAAGGAGTAAGCGTCTTTTAATTTCATGGCTGCAGTCACCATCTGCAGTGATTTTGGAGCCCAAGAAAACAATCTGTCACTGTTTCCATTGTTTCCCCATCTACTTGCCATGAAGTGATGGGACCAGGTGCCATGATCTTAGTTTTCTGAATGCTGAGCTTTAAGCCAACTTTTTCACTCCCCTCTTTCACTTTCATCAAGAGGTTCTTTAGTTCTTCTTCACTTTCTGCCATAAGGGTGATGTCATCTGCATATTTGAGGTTATTGATATTTCTCCTGGTAATCTTGATTCCAGCTTGTGCTTCATCCAGCCCATTTCTCATGATGTACTCTCACTGGGGACATGCAAATCAAAACCATAATCATTTTATGCCCACTAGGATGACTAAAGCAAAAAAAGATGATAATAAATGTGAAGAAATTGTAACCATTACACATTGCTGAGGGATTGTTTCCAGTCCAAACTTATACTGCTTGCCCCACAACAGGCCAATAAATTGAGAGATAAGGTGTTTGGGCAAGGAATACTCATTTGGAAAGCCAGGAGGCTGAGAAGATTGTGGATCGGTATCCTCAAAACCCATCTCACTGGAGTTAGAATTCAAACTTCTTTTATACTAAAAGGGGAGGAGGTGTGTGGCTGGTTGTTGCAAACTTGTTAGTGCTGGCCAGACCCCAGAGGGAAATGTGATGATCCTTTGTTCTTGCATATGTCCATGTAGGTCTGCTAACAAAGTTCCTGAAAACCTCAACAAGATACATGTTCTCTGTTCCAAAACTTTTTATCTCTATATGAATGAAAAGTGTTATACCTTTTAAGGCCTAGGAGGCAGAGCCTTGAGAACGGGCTATGATGTATATTTCAGGCTATAGGCAACATTCCTTTACAGAAATGCAGGGCCAGCATGACCCCAAGCACAGGCAACAGAGCACAAGGGCTAGAGCTAAAGGACTAGATCCAGTATGGAGTCAGGTTTGTTTTTCTCCATTACAGAACTGTAAATGGGCAGACACTTTGGAAAACAGTGTGGCACTTCTTCAAAATGTTAAATATAGAATTACTGTGTGATCTAACAATTCCACTCCTAGGTATGTACTCAGGTGAATTGAAAATATGCAATCACACAAAAACCTACACATGACTACTATTAGCAGTATTATTCAGCCAAATGGTAGAAACAAACCAACTGTCAATCAACTGATTGGATAAATAAAATGTGGAATGTCCATATAACTAGAATTTTATTCAGCCGTAAAAATGAAGTGCTGGTATAGGCTAAGCATGGGTGAAACTTGGAAACATTCTATGCAAACTGAAAGAAGCCAGTCACAAAAGACCACATGGCACATGATTTTATTTATATTCAGAATAGGCAAATTCACATAGACAGAAAGTAAATTAGTGGTTGCCACAGGCTGGAAGGAGATGAGGGAGAATGAGGAGTGACTGCTACTGGTACAGGGCTTCTTTTCAAGGTGGTGCAATTTTAATCCTGTCCACCACCTATGAAGGAAAAGGAAATGGCAGCCTACCCCAGTATTCTTGCCTGGAAAATCCCACGGACAGAGGAACCTGGTGGGCTGCACCCCAAGGGGTTGCAAAGAGTAGGATGCAACTAAGCAACTAACACGCCACCTATGAAGTAGAAACTGCTATTATCCTCATTTTTTTACTGATAAGAAAACTGAAGTAGAGAGAGAGATGGAGCTGGTATTTAAACCCAAGTATTGTCCTTTGATAACAGTTTATAACTTTTCAAAGCTCTTTCATGAAATGGAATAATATATGCAGAAATGCTTTGTGGATGATAAAGTACTATGCAAATGAAACTAATTAAACTATTTTAATGTAATCTGACTTGACCTCCATGGTATTCTAGCGAGAGAGATAAGGTCTGTAATACTAGATCATTCTGTATACAAAAACAAACACACACAATTGCGAAGTACAAAGTAAAGTGACTTGGCCAAGGTCACAAAGTATTTTCAGAACTAGTACCCACATTTTTAAAGTTTTGTGTTTTATCTCTTAGGATGCTAAACACTGTAAGTATTTTTCTTGCCAAGTGTATTTATAACTACATTAATTATTAGAATTAAAAGCATTTTAGTGCTTATAAATAAATCTTTGAATTATCTCTTCTGTATTTTCAATGCCAGTCACTCCATAGAGATCTTCCTGCTCCTCCCCATTTTTCCCATATTTTCTAATTCCTGGACACTGATAGACTTTCTCTTACCCACTCCAGGAACTAGGGAAGAGCCATCCAGGCTTCAGATTCCTCAACGCAGGGAAGACACATTCATCCTCTTAATAGAATGAGACCAGATCATTAGCTCTTAAGACAGAGTCAGAGTGCAGTCACTAGGAGAAAGATGGATGTCTTCAGGTGACTACACAGAGTTTGAAAATCACTCTTCAAAGTGATTAAATATACTTGAATTTAGATGCTAGGGATCAGAAGGAATTAGCTAAACTCCAAAAAAAAAAAAAAAAAGGTCGGATGAGTGAACCTGCTGCTGCTGCTGCTAAGTCGCTTCAGTCGTGTCTGACTCTGTGCGACCCCATAGACTGCAGCCTACCAGGCTTTGCCGTCCCTGGGATTCTCCAGGCAAGAACACTGGAGTGGGTTGCCATTTCCTTCTCTAATGCATGAATGTGAAAAGAGAAAGTGAAGTTGTTCAGTCGTGTCCGACTCTGTGCGACCCCATGGACTGCAGCCTACTAGGCTCCTCTGTCCATGAGATTTCCCAGGCCAGAGTACTGGAGTGGGGTGCCAGGGCCTTCTCCATGGTGAACCTAAATCTGGTGAAATCCTACACACCTGGGCTACGTTTATAGATTTGTAGCAACGATTTGGCTTCCCTGGTGGCTCAGCGGTAAAGAATCCGCCTGCAAAGCAGGAGACACAGGTTTGATCCCTAAGTTGAGAAGATCCCCTGGAGGAGGGCATGGCAACCCACTCCAGTATTCTTGCCTGGAGAATCCCATGGACAGAGGAGCCTGCCGGGCTATGGTCTGTAGGGTCACACAGAGTGCAACATGACTGAGCACACACACAGCAACCACTTATTGAAGACCTACTGTTGCCAGGCATTGTGTTGGGCAACTTTCATTTACTAAGCACACACACACACAAAGTTCTTTCCATTTTACAGATGAAATTAAGCCATTTCCCTAAGGTCACATAGGTAGTAAGTGGTAGAGCCAGGATTTAAATTTTAAGCTAATTTGGAAGCCCAAGCTCTTACCTTCTATTCTCCCCTGCTTTTCTCCATCTACATTCTAGCAGTCTTTTTCAGTTGAACTTTGACTATCTCAATTCTGTCTCATCAGATTTGGTCTGCAATTGTTTCTACCTGTGTTTCCTCAAATACTATTTTTTATGATGTTTAGTAAACTTTATTGTGTCCTGCCTACATGAGAGCCTCAATCACTTATCCCTTCTATCTTAGCTTATTTGGTATAGCTGTATATACTTCTGCTGCTTTTATTTATTGACATTAGATTTGGGGGACAATCTATAGCTTTACTACTCAAAGCGTAGTTTGAGGTCCAGTAGCATAAACATGGAGAAGGAAATGGCAACCCACTCCAGTGTTCTTGCCTGGAGAATCCCAGGGACGGGGGAGCCTGGTGGGCTGCCATCTGTGGGGTCGCACAGAGTCAAACACGACTGAAGCAACTTAGCAGTAGCAGCAGCATAAGTATCCGAAGAAGGCAATGGCACCCCACTCCAATACTCTTGCCTGGAAAATCCCATGGATGGAGGAGCCTGGTAGGCTGTGGTCCACGGGGTTACTAAGACTCAGACAAACTGAGCAACTTCACTTTCACTTTTCACTTTCATGCATTGAAAACGAAATGGCAACCCACTCCAGTGTTCTTGCTTGGAAAATCCCAGGGACGGGGAAGCCTGATGGGCTGCCGTCTACAGGGTCACACAGAGTCAGACACGACTGAAACGACTTAGCAGCAGCAGCAGCAGCAGCATAAGCATCACTTGGGACTTTTTAGAAATGTGGACTCAAAGGTCACACCCAGGACTTACTGAATTAGGACTTTCAATTTATTAAGATTCCCCAAGGGAATGTCTGACCAACTCTTTGTGACCCCATGGACAGTAGCCTGCCAGGCTCCTCTGTTCATGGAATTCTCCAGGCAAGAATACTGGAGTGGGGAGCCATTCCCTTCTCCAGGGGATCTTCCCAACCCAGCCATCAAACCTGGGTATCTCTCATTGCTGCTGCTTCTGCTAAGTCACTTCAGTCATGTCCGACTCTGTGTGACCCCAGAGAAGGCAGCCCACCAGGCTCCCCCATTCCTGGGATTCTCCAGGCAAGAACACTGGAGTGGGTTGCCATTTCCTTCTCCAATGCAGGAAAGTGAAAAGTGAAAGGGAAGTCGCTCAGTCGTGTTGACTCTTAGCGATCCCATGGACTGCAGCCTACCAGGCTCCCAGGTTTGACTAGACGGACCTTTGTTGGTAATGTAATGTCTCTGCTTTTTAATATGCTGTCTAGGTTGGTCATAGCTTTTCTTCCAAGGAGCAAGGGTCTTTTAATTTAATGACTGCAGTCACCATCTGCAGTGATTTTGGAACCCAAGAAAATAAAGTCTGTCACTGTTTCCATTCTTTCCCTATCTATTTGCCATAAAGTGATGGGACCAGATGCCATGATCTTCCTTTGTTGAATGTTGAGTTTTAAGCTTGCTTTTTCACTCTCCTCTTTCACTTTTGTCAAGAGGTTGTTTAGTTTCTCTTTGCTTTATGCCATTAGGGTGGTGTTATCCACATATCTGAGGTTATTGATATTTCTCCCTGCATCTTGATTTCGCTTGTGCTTCATCCAGCCTGGCATTTCGCATGATGTACTCTGCATATTAAGTTAAATAGGCAGGGTGAGACTATACAACCTTGACATACTCCTTTTCCTATTTGGAACCAGTCTGTTGTTTCATGTCCAGTTCTAACTGTTGCTTCCTAACCTGCATACAGATTTCTCAGGAGGCAGGTAAGGTGGTCTGGTATTCCCATCTCTTTAAGAATTTTCCACAGTTTCTCTTTTAGTAGAAATATATACAATATGTAGCTTATATAATTGAAAATGAGCCATATTTTTTAAAATGCTGGTGAAAATCATGCAAAAATAGAATTTATCAGACTTCATTTGTAGAACACAAACCTATAGCAATTATAATTATTACAAATAATAGCTATTTTTCATAGACTTTATTTTTTTAGAGCAGATTTAGGTTCACAGCAAAACAGAGTGGAAGGTACAGAGATTTCTTGTGTATTTCCTACTCTCCCCTGCAACTCCACCCCCATGCTGTCATGCAAAGCCTCCTCCATTTTCAACATTCCTCACTAGAGCAGTACATTTGTTACAAGTAATGAACCTACCTTGACACATGATCACCATCAAAGTCCAGAGTAAATACGAACTTTCTGAGCTAGTGGTAAAGAACCCGCCTGCCAACGCAGGAGACGAAAGTGATGCAGGTTTGATCCCTGAGTAAGGAAGATCCCCTGGAGGAGGAAATGGCAACCCACTCCAGTATTCTTGCCTGGAGAATCCCAAGGACAGAGAAGCCTGAAAGGTTACAGAGCATAGGGTAGTGAAGAATCAAATATGACTGAAGAGACTTAGCATATTTATAATAATAATTTTACATATTTTTTTAAATTAAGGCTTTCAAATTTTATAAACTTCAGGACCCACAAATATTTGCTTTTCAACAAGGTGATTAATGTTTCCTTTTAGGTTCTAGTCTCTATTGAGAATTATTCTTCTTATGCAAATATACAAACTTGAAATTGCCTGAAGTGATCTCTCCTATTTATTTCTGGCCACTTTCCAAATTATATTTCAATCTGGATGGGAAATTTCATTAAGTGCTATTTTAAGGCTTACTGTGAGATGTCAATCTTTTTTTTCCATTAAGCAATTTCGATATGTTGGTAATGCATACAATTAATTCATAAAGGAATACTCTAAGTTTGTCGATACATTGTTGACAACTGGCTTTAGTCCAATAAATTATCAGCTTTGTAATCATAAAAGTAGGGACAGAATAAGAACAATATTGATAAGTCCAACAAACTCATGCAAAGACAGGAGCCAAAATGCAAACCTGCTCCCAACACTAAAGAAAACCACAACCTTTAATTTCTTTCTTAACATTGTTTTCATGCTTTCAGAGTGCTGTTTCAGTTCAGTTCAGTTCAGTTGCTCAGTGATGTCTGACTTTGCCACCTCATGGACTGCAGCACTCCAGGCCTCCCTGTCCATCACCTACTCCAGGAGTTTACTCAGACTCATGTCCACTGAGTCGGTGATGCCATCCAATCATCTCATCCTCTGTCGTCCCCTTCTCCTCTTGCCTTCAATCTTTCCCAGCATCAGGGTCTTTTCCAAGGAGTCAGTTCTTCCCATCAGGTGACCAAAGTATTAGAGCTTAAGCTTCAGCATCAGTCCTTCCAATGAATGCTCAGGACTGATTTCTTTTAGGATGGACTAGCTGGATCTCTTTGCAGTTCAAGGGACTCTCAAGAGTCTTCTCCAACACCACTGTTCAAAAGCATCAATTCTTTGGCACTCAGCTTTCTTTATAGTCCAACTCTCATATCCATACATGACTACTGGAAAGAACATAGCCTTACCTAGACAGACCTTTGTTGGCAAAGTAATGTTTCTGCTTTGTAATATGCTGTCTATGTTGGTCATAACTTTTCTTCCAAGGAGCAAGTGTCTTAAAAATTTCATGGCTGCAGTTACCATCTGCAGTGATTTTGGAGCCCCTCAAAATAAAGTCTCTCACTGTTTCCCCATCTATTTGCCATGAAGTGATGGGACCAGATGCTATGATCTTAGTTTTTGAATGTTGAGTTTTAAGTCAGCTTTTTCACTCTCCTCTTTCACTTACATCAAGAGGCTCTTTAGTTCTTCACTTTCTGCCATAAGGATGGTGTCATCATCTGCATATCTGAGGTTATTGATATTTCTCCTGGCAATCTTGATTCCAGCTTGTGCTTCATCCAGTCCAGCATTTCTCAGGATGTACTTGGCAAAGTAATGTTTCTGCTTTGTAATATGCTGTCTATGTTGGTCATAACTTTTCTTCCAAGGAGCAAGTGTCTTAAAAATTTCATGGCTGCAGTTACCATCTGCAGTGATTTTGGAGCCCCTCAAAATAAAGTCTCTCACTGTTTCCCCATCTATTTGCCATGAAGTGATGGGACCAGATGCTATGATCTTAGTTTTTTGAATGTTGAGTTTTAAGTCAGCTTTTTCACTCTCCTCTTTCACTTACATCAAGAGGCTCTTTAGTTCTTCACTTTCTGCCATAAGGATGGTGTCATCATCTGCATATCTGAGGTTATTGATATTTCTCCTGGCAATCTTGATTCCAGCTTGTGCTTCATCCAGTCCAGCATTTCTCAGGATGTACTCTGCATAGAAGTTAAATAAGCAGGGTGACAATATACAGCCTTGACGTACTCCTTTCCTGATTTGGAACCAGTCTGTTGTTCCATGTCCAGTTTGAACTATTGCTTCTTGACCTGCATACAGATTTCTCAGGAGGCAGGTCAGGTGGTCTGGTATTCCTATCTTTTAAAGAATTTTCCACAGTTTGTTGTTATCCACACAGTCAAAGGCTTTGACGTAGTCAATAAAGAGGGGAGCATAACCCATTCTAATATCTTTTCAACCCATACTTCCCTTCACATTCTCTCCAAGTGTAAGACTGAGGTTTCATTGCGCCCTAAGAGCCTTAGGAAGCTATGAAATGAAAGGACTGCAGTGGGTTAGTACGTTTTACCTCATCAAAGTTCCAACATGTGGGTCATGCTTTCAAATTTCAACTGGAATAATGTTGAGGAAGCTTTTTGTAAATAATGTGTTGTACAGGGATATCCCTGGTGGTCCTGTGACTAAGATTCTGTGCTCCCATTGCAGGGGGCCCAGGTTCCATCCCTGATTAGGGAACTAGATCCTACAGGTGGCAACTAAAGATCCTTCATGCTGCAATGAAGATCAAAGATCCCACTGCTGTAACTAAGACCAGCACAGCCAAACAAAATAAATATTTTTTTAAGTGTTGTACAAATGTTACTTTGTTGATGTTATTGTTGTCATCATGATGGGGATAACTTTTCACCTCTGTGAGACCAAATAATATCCTTCAATTTATATTAGAGGAGATTCAGCTGTTAATGGGAATCCTGACACTGAAACCAAGTAATGAGGTATAATGTTAAAGAAGATTTGCTAACCTTTGATAGTGAAGGTTATCCTAGAGTGGAGAAGGGGGAAAAGACTGGAAATAATTGCATGTATCTTATTAATTTGGTTCTTTCCAGTCTCTTTGAGGCTAATTACATTAAGCAGAAAATTAAATCATGTTGACTATGGCTACACAAATGTATTTTTGTATGTGTAATGAAAATCAACACTAGTAAGCATGAATGAGTGAAAAGACTCACTCTAAGGAAAAAGCAAATTATTAGGAGGAACCAAAGAATAGCCAGGCTTTTTACATTTGAGAGGAAATATCTACCTAGCAATTAAAATGAATTGGTAAAAATTCTCATTTACAGAATAAATTTACATATAGAGAAAACTTAAAAAATGTCTTTTAACATAACGGCCTGGCGTGCTGCAATTCATGGGGTCGCAAAGAGTCGGACATGACTGAGCAACTGAACTGAACTGAACTGTAGACTAAAGAAAATGTATTTGTAGCTCTAGTTCAACCATATTCACTGCTATTATATATTTCATTTAAAAGATATCTTGAAAGACACAATTGTTTAAAAACAATTTAAAAAATTAGAGTCAGAAAATTGTGATTAATTAAAGGTATGATTCAGATTTGCCTTGAAGAATATTTGGGTGATCTGAGTTCATCTATGATGAATAACATTAAGTTCTAAGACAGTGAATTTATACCTTTGAAAACAGAAGATACGTTTTCAAATCTTTAATCTTTTAATTTGGTAAAAAAAATTCATATTTTAGATTGGTCTAGAGTTTAGCAAATAAATGTGATTTGTTCAAAATTTTGTTTCATGGTTCAGTTTTGTTCAAACCACTCATATGCATAACCCAAAGCTGCAGCGAAAAGATTACTCCTGCAGAAAAAACATCAGGAGTATCTATCATGAATAATTTATATTGACACAAGGTTATAAAACTGACGTATTATCTTTAGACAAATGCTGAGTAAAACCTATAATCAGAGTAATAAAAAACAACCATTTCAGCAGTATTAAAACCTGGGAAAACTTAATTACAAATTCAAGAGAAACAAGAGGAACTTCAGGATCCTACCCACTGCAGTTGAGCCAATTTTACGACAAATTTGTTTCTGAAACAAGGCAAACTGTTTTGGGCATATCAGCATTCGGTTATCACAGTGCTGTGCTGACTTCATAGTCCAATTCTCTTCCCCTCACTTCTGTCTACTTCTTCTCCTCAAATACAGTCTTTGAAAACTTTATACAGAAAAAAGTGAGGATGGGAATACAGAGAATTAATTTTTTGAAATTTCATTTCAAAATGGGTAGGTAGGACATTTGAAAGGGAAGAGAGAATGCATGTGCATATAGTTTGTTATGAAGGAAGTCATCCCTGATTATGATAAATACTATCTTTGACGACATGAAATAGAAGATGATACGTGACCAGATTTCTCTTCTAACAATGGAAGGTATATTAAAAGGAACCTAGTAAATAGACTATATAACCTTAAAGTGAGTTTTTAAAATACAGTGTAATATTTATCACATTGTTTTCCAGTTTTTACTATAACTGCCTTTAATCTTCACAAAAGCTCTGTGAGGTGAGTCGGGCGGGCCTTTCCTTTTGGTCCTCTGAGGGGCGATGGAGATGTTGGGATAGGCCCCCGTCAGGACTGCCCCGGGAAAACAGGCTCGTTCGCGGATCAGAGCACCAGCAGTCTCAGCTCTGTTTGGCTGACACCAGCTTCTGGGATCTCACAGCCGGCGAACAAAGAGGCTGCAGAGGGCGTCTGCTCCCCCAGCGGTCCCTCCTCCTAGCGCGGATTCCTGCCCACGCTCTGCGCTGGAGTGCCAGCTGCTCTCAGGGAAATGCGAGGGTCGGCGACCAGTTGGTAGTCTCGGGGCTCTGGCTTTGTGGCGTCAGCGTGATCTAAGTTTGAAGCCCTAGACCTTCTCTTACCGTGCTTGACTGTAGGCAGTCTCTCTGAGCCCCATTTTCCTTTATCTGGAGAGCGGGCATGCTTTGATTTTATTCCAAGGAATTCGCCGACCATCATTTAAAGCAATAAAAGGTCTTTGCCTACCACGTGTGTCGAAGAAAATGTTATGAATATTTTAGCCCTGGGATAGGTCGGTCACCATCTCTAACAGCGTGGGAAATCTCCATCTGCAAAATGGGCGCAACGTAGATTGCGGTCTTTTAAGAACTAACATCGCTTTGCAAAAGGCCCCTAACAAACCCTCATCATCCCTCTACGCAGCTCCCGCTTTGTCCCCACGCCGCCCTATCCTGAGAGACCCTAATTTCCAAACTGTGGAGGAGCCGATCCGGAACTTAAAGAAACATTCTTATCAAACCAGGGAAACAGAAAAGAGAGAGTGCAGGACAGGGTGACGTAGGGATGGAAGACAAGGGAGGCAAGGAAGACTCAGCTCTGCTTCGAATGGGTGCTACCCCGCTCGCAGGCAGGTGAACCGCCCGAGCCCACTGCTCGGCCGGGAAGCCTCGGCTCGGACCAAATAAACAGACCTTCGCGACCTGGAGTGGGACCCTGGGCCAGGAAACGGAACTGGCTGGGGGGACGAGAAACTTTAGGGGTCAGACGCGGGGCCTTAAAGGAGGGTCTACCAGAGCTCGAGGGGCGGAGCTGAGGCTAAGCGGGCAGGGCTAAGGGCGGGACCTCGCAGAGATCTTCGGCTGCGCGCGCCACGTCTCCTTCAGCGAGCTAGTAGGGGAGAAGCGAGGGGCGGGGGAGAGAAAAACCGAGCGGGGCGGGAGCTCTCTCTTCTCGCGAGAGCTGGAGACGGCAGCGGCAGTGGCGGCGGCGTGTCCCTGAGAGTAGCGTGGGGGCGGGGAGGAGAGGCGGCGGCGGCGGCGTAGGAGCTACGCCACACGGGGCCGGGGAGCTGGGAGCTGGATTGCAGAGCGGGGTCGTGGCGGCGGCGGTGAGCAGAGGGAGGCGGAGGAGGGGGTGCCATGGCGGGGCAGCAGTTCCAGTACGATGACAGCGGGAACACCTTCTTCTACTTCCTCACCTCCTTCGTGGGGCTCATCGTGATTCCGGCCACATACTACCTCTGGCCCCGAGATCAGAATGCCGGTGAGTCCCGCCGGCAGCTGCCCGTGGACCCGCGCAGGCCCTGCCGGCCCCTCCGGGCCGCGCCGCTCCGGCCCAGCCCAGCCCGCCGCGCTCGGGGTGATACCGCCCGCGCGGCCGGGCCTCGCGTCCAGGCGCCCGCCGCCCGCGGGGCCCGGGCTCGGTGTGTTTCCCTGGGTGTCTCTCTGGGCTCCTCCCACCCCCCTCATTGTCCTCCTCAGGAGTTTCGCTATGCACCCTCTCCCCTATTGTTCTGGACGCTCCTTACAGCCGCGTCCTGCCCCTTTGTCTTCTCTGCCTCGGGTTTTATTGGTATTTTTCTTTATGGAGGGAGCAGGATGGGATCGCGAGGATGGGAATTGGAAGGTGAGAGAAGAGTTGGCAAAGGAAGAAGACAAGCGTGTAGGCTCCACTCTGAGCCACCAAGCCACGGTCCTCTTTCCCCGACACCCCCGTTTCCTTGTTGCAGCTGTCGTTACAGATGTTTAGGGCACCGTCTGAGTTGGGCGGCATGTATAGGACTCCAGCTGAGCTCCCCAACCGCCCCCCACCTCTCCGTGTCTTTCCCTCATTTGTTCACTCACACTGTGGGGGTTGGAAGCAATGATGTTATTCTCCTTAGCAAGAATTAGGCATTTGTCTATTTCCTCCTCTTTGAAGTTTCCTGTTTATGGCGGAAAAAGCGCAAGTATGAAGGAAGGATTAAGTGTAGGTAGATAGATTGTGAGGTGGTTGGTCCATTTTCTTTCAGTTCTAAATTTTTTCACTTTGAACGGCATCGGTTTAGAACACATAATTAAATAGATTCTTGTCAAGGCATTTTATGTTTGCGTAATGTTTGGATTCCATTTGTTGCACTCTTGTTAGGACATATGGCAGGTGATACTCTTAAGACTGATAGAACTGCAAGGCCTTGATAGGTTGTTTATGGAGGTTGCTTATGGTGCGTTAACAGTAACAGGTTTTGAGTATGAACATTTAGGGAAGGTTTTCTGTTTCTCAAGAGCACTGGTAACTTGAGTAAATAGACTCTCTCAAGCTGGGTGTGTTGGGGGTCTACATTGTCCAGGTGATATACTCTACTTTGGGAACATTGTTACCCAGTGAAGCATTGAATCAACCCAGATCTTATTAAGCTTTAAGACTGATTGAGTGCTTTTGGCTGCTTACTGTTTCACAGGAAAATCAATAAGTTCAAATATTAAAATATGTTGTATTCAAAATTACTACTACAGACCCACACCCTTTATTCAAAATGCTTGAGGACAGATATACCGCAGAATTTTTCAGATTTTAGAAAGATAATACCTGCCCTAACAAGCCATTAAGGGTCTAAAACACCACTAATAGTCAAGCAAATTATTCCAACAGCATTAATAATCAAGCAAATTATTCCAACAGCAGAATATGACTACTTTTTAAGTGAGATGAATAAAGATTATAAATAGCCCCCTATCAGTACAAGTCACCAAATTATTTTCCTGCAAATATATGTAGGCATATGATGATTTTGAATTTTAGAGTTCTTATGGCAGTCTTGACTTTTCAGGGCTATCTTCTATGTGAAAGCATAAAAAGATTTTCTTTGCCAGCAGTTATACAACCTTAAAGTTGAGTTTAATCTTTGTTTAGTTTTTTTTAAAAGATAACACTTTTGGGGGCTTTCAGTTTTCAGGTTGACGGTTGTTCCAGTGTTGCTCTTTTGGAATTGTTGGGCCTATGAGTCCATCAAGAAAGCATGGCACCATTTCAGGTTTGCAAATCTTGGATTTGAAAAACAGAAGTAGCTTGGTCTTTGCATTGCCATATTTGAGATGTTAATTGAAGTTACTCTGTTAACATTATTACTGGAATCCCTTTTCTGTTGTTGTTTAGTCCCTAGAGTTGCTTCTGACTCTTTTGCTACCCCCATTGACTGTAGCCTGGCAGACTCCTCTGTCCATGGGATTTCACAGGCAAGAATACTGGATGAGTTGCCATTTCCTTCTCCAGGGGATCTTCCTGACTTAGGGATTGAACCTGTGTCTCCTGCATTGGTGGATGGATTCTTCACTGCTGAGCCACCTGGACTGCCCTATTTTGCCTTGACTTTTGTCTAATCTGTTGGGCTAAGTGCACTTATAATTAATACCCCTTTTAGTAGTTGAAGGGTCCTGTTTATCTTACTCTCTTGGTTGTTTGCAAATTGGCTGAATAAGATGACTAAATACTCTTCTGATCATTACGAAAAAAGTTCTGTTTGAAGTAATAATATGGAGGGTTTGGATTTCCTTAGAATAGTGATTCTTAGCCCTGACTCCTTGTTAGAATCATTTTGGGGAACGTCTAAAAACCCTTAGACCCATCACCAGGTACTCTGATTTAATTGGTCTGGAGTGAGTGCTGTGTATTGGTTTTTTACAAGGTTGTAAATTTGTAGCTAGGTTGAGTTGCTAAGGTAGGTAGTCGTCTTTAGTTGGAATTTTCATTTTGGGAGGTAGCATATTTCTTTTTATTTGGGCACTTTGATAAAAACAAAAAAGTCTCTAATGTCTTAACCCTTTGGTTTTACCAAGCTAAGAAGCACTTAGAGTAAAACAGTGCTATAAAATAATGTAGTTGAAAGCAGAATGTTTTTGTTAAAGTAACTTTAATAGGTTTACAGTGATACTTGACAAGAGAAAATTAATACTGTAATTATTAGAAATTCAAATAATCCTGAGAGGACTTCTATTTTTTCCATAGGTTAAGGATTATAGATCATTTGAATTGAGATGAAATGTATCATTACTTTTTCCCAAATTTGGAGGTTTTTTTTTTTGGCTCCTTACTTTTCAAAACTAGTTTTGAAACCTGGGTCTGCCAATTACTGTGTTAATCTGAGGCAACTGATTTAACTTCTCTGTGTTTTAGTGTACTCATTTGTGAAATAGAGACAGTAGTTATGTTCCATAGAATTAAATTAATAAAATAGGTATATGTCAAGTGTTTAGAACAGTGTCTGGCACATATTGGGGGCTGTTAGGGCCTCCTGTTTTTGCTGGTTACTTGGACTTTCTGAAACAATTTGATTTGGTACACTCATGTACTCAGATTGTTTGAAAGGATTAATGAAACTTTTTAAAAAAGTTGCATTCCTTTATTCTTTGTTCCTTGCCTTTCAGATATGTGCAAGTGATTTAGCTCTCTAACTTGGGAATGTAAGAGGTTACTTTTAGTGCTTAGTAGTAAAGTGAAAAACTCGGAATTTGAATTAGAGGTTTTGGGTTTAAGTTCCAGCCTAGTCCCTGATTAGTTGTTTCTGAACTCTCATCTTCATTTTCTAGGGGTAGTAATAATAAACTGCCCTACCTACCAAGAAGTGGTGATGAGAAACAAATAAATAAATGCATATAAACATGTTTGCTTTCAAACTAAATGCACTGTAGAAATTTGTTCATTTTGCAAGTTATTTATAGAGCATAATGGGCTTCCCTGATAGCTCAGTGGTAAAGGATCCACCTGCATTGCGGGAGACCTGGGTTTGATCATGGGTTGGGAAGATCCCCTGAAGAAGGAAATGACACCCTGCTCCAGTATTCTTGCCAGGAAAATCCCATGGATAGAGGAGCCTGGTGGGCTACAGTCTGTACGGTTGCCGAGTCGGACACGACTAGAGTGAGCACGCACACAGAGCATATAAGACTGTGCTAGATGCTACTTCTAGGTGATAGAGCAGGTTTTTAAGGGCTTATAGCTTTTTTCTTAATAAGTTACATATACTCAATGCAAAAAAGATCAAAGGGACAGACCAGAAATTGCTTGTAATTCTATCACCCAAAAACAGTTAAAATATTTTAGTGTGGGCATCTCCTTTGAGATGACTTTAGATGTAGTCCCTTTTCTTATGGGGCAGATCCCACATCCCCTTCCAGTCTGAGACAGATGATTGTAATCCTCACGTCAGGCGCTGCAGCTGTTCATTGAATGTTTACTAGCCTCAAGGATGGAAAGTGCTGAATGCACTCACTGTATCACTTTGAGTTAGACTCAAGTGTTATCCCAATTTTATTAATGAGAAAATAGAGCCAAAGAAGAGCTAACCAACTTGCTCAAAGCCATATTGCTGCTAAGTGGGAGATTGGTTGTTGGACCCAAATTCATCTTATGCCAAAGCTGCTCTTGCTAGCCACTACCTTGTACTCCCTCCGTAATTAGTATAACACATTATAATAAGTATTAAAATGAGAAGTGGAAAGCGCTGTGTGCAAGGGAGTATATTTTATGAATGTTCGTTACCGCTTAGAACATACAGTCTTCCTAAAATTTTAGATTTTGAAAGGGGTATTAGAGATCTGAAAAGTTTGACTCATTTTAAAATCAAGACATTGTCTCTGTTCTGTCCAGACAGAAAGGGTACCAGACATGAGCATAGACACATTTAAGTTCCACACAGTAGAGGAAACCAGCTGAAAACTTGGCAGTACAAATTTAGGTTTTATAAATATGCTGATAAACATTGGGATTAGTAAATACATTACATAAATTGTTTTTATTTAAAGGCCATCTTGCATTCTTGCTTGATCTTGGAGAACCTGAAAGACAAAGATAAGTTTATTTTCACATCAAATAAAACTCTCAGATGTTTGTTCCCTTAGTTATACTTTTTGTTCAGAAATTAAGAAGTCCAAACAGATGTATCCAGGCTTCCCGGATGGCTCAGTGGTAAAAAAAATCTGCCTGCCAATGCAGGAGATGCAGGTTCAGTCTCTGCATGGGGAAGGTCCCCTGGAAAAGAAAATGGTTACCCACTCCAGTATTCTTGCCTGGAAAATCTGATGGACAGAGAGGCCTGGCGGGCTACCGTCCATGGGGTTGCAAAAGAGATGGACACCACTCAGCAACTAAGCAACAACAACAACAAATGTATCCATATTGTACTTGGACTTCTTTGAAAAAAAGTTTCCTTTTACCAGACTTTATTGATAATAAATATATTTACACTATCTCACCATCACATTGTTTGTTTGAAAGGCATTATTATTCATTTTCTTAATAAGTGAAACTAAGTCTCCCTAGATCCTGAGTTCCTCTGCAGAGTTTATGATTAAACTCTATCTAAAAACAATTCCCTGCCTTGTCTTGCACCTATTCTTTTCAAGAGTGAAGAGTATCAAAGGAATGGGGGATTGAAACCAAGCAGGACCCTGCAGGGACCTCCCAGGTACAAAAGCCCCTTGGCGTTTCCCATTTCTTGTTTGCAGAAAAAGACTTCAGTCTCCTGGGCCTTCCTTGAGATCCATAGAGCAGGTATAGGTGTTACTTAAGTAGGCAAGTGAGTGAATGCAGAAACAAAGGAAAAGAAACTAAACAAGAAAAGTAATGACAGTGGTTCGTGGGTAAAAAGAGTGCTAGTTCATCCTCAAGGAATATACAGAACAGTCTGAAGGCTCTCTTGGAGTTGTTCTTTAGGAACTAAGACCCGCATCCCTGAGGTGACATTGGAAGGTTGATAGTTGAGATTCCTGAAACTACTCTACCTCACCACCAGCCAATCAGAAGAAAGCCGTGTATCCTGCAACCCCGAAGCCCCCAGAGGTTGCCTTTAAAAATGCCTGGAGTTTGGGTTGTGGAGTTTGGGTCTTTTGAGCATGAGCTGCCCCTACTCCTTGCTTGGCATCCGCAGTAAACACTGTAGTGTCCTTCACCACAACTGGCATCAGTAAGTTGGCTTTGCTGTGGTGGGTAGGGGAACTCAAAGTTGGGTCTGGTAACATAAGGTGTTCTTTACATTTTGGAATTATATTTGTGTCAGTATGGATGAAGGAATTTTCACATGTGTATTCCAGATGTTTTTTGCTATAAATTTTTGCCTGTTTAGTTAAATCTAGTAGTTATTGATTGAGCACTCACTGTTTACCTATATAAAAACAGCCAACAGTGCAAAGAGGCATGTAGTGTAAATATAGTCTTTTGTTAAAGTTTATAACCTGGAAGGGGTGGGAGAATTAGAATTAGACAAATACGAATTAACAGATCCAAAACACAACAAAGAAAATGTAAGAAAAGTGAAAATAAGTGCTATGGAAGTTAGCTGGATAAAGTATTTGCATCTAATTGGTGGTGGTTGTCAGTATCTAGAGGTGAGCAAAGTCTCTTTAGAGTTAGGTTGATTTTGACTGGACTATTAAAGGATGAGGGATTTTCCTGGTGGCTCAGTGGTAAAGAACCCTCCTGCCAGTGCAAAAGACACGTGTTTGGATCCCTGTGCTGGGAAGAACCCCTGGAGAAGGAAATGGCAACCTACTTCAGTATCCTTGCCTGGGAAATCCCATGGACAAGGAACCTGGCAGGCTACAGTCCGTGGGGTCACAAAACAAAAGAGAAAATTTGTAGTTTTACTGTTTTAAGTGTATAGTTCAGTAGCATTGATTAGGTTCACAATGTGGCACAACCATCACCACTGTTTCCAAAATTTTTCATCACCCTAAATAAACACTGCCTGTTGAGCAATAGCTTCTTCTTGTCCCTTTCCTTCGACCCCTGGTAAACTCCATATATATAGACAAAACTATATAAATTTGCCTATTCTAGACATTTCGTATAAGTGGAATCATACAGTATTTGCCTTTTCATGTTTGGCTTATTTCATTTAGCATAATTTTTCTAGATTCATCCATGTTGTAGCATATATCAGAACATATTTCTTTTTATGGCTGAACAATAGTCTGTTGTATGGATATGCTGCTAAGTCACTTTAGTCATGTCCAACTCTGTGTGACCCCATTGACGGCAGCCCACCAGGCTCCCCCGTCCCTGGGATTCTCCAGGCAAGAACACTGGAGTGGGTTGCCATTTCCTTCTCCAATGCAGGAAAGTGAAAAGTGAAAGTGAAGTCGCTCAGTCGTGTCTGACCCTCAGCGACCCCATGGACTGCAGCTCACCAGGCTCCTCCGTGCATGGGATTTTCCAGGCAAGAGTACTGGAGTGGGTTGCCATTGCCTTCTCTGGTTGTATGGATATATCCACATTTTAATTCACTCATCTATTGATGAACACTTGGGTTATTTCTATTCTTTGTTGTGAGTAACGCTGCAGTGAACATTGTATATAGATCTGTGAGTTCTTATTTTCAGTTCTTTTGAGTATATTCCTACGAGGGGAAATCCAAGCAGTATTTATTGAAGAGACTGTTCATTTTTCACTGAATGAACACAATCTTTTCAAGAATCACTTGATTGTAGATGTGAGGGTAGTATCTGTTTTTTCGTGGGATGATGATTTATTGAGCATAGTTTACCAGTGAGGACCTCAGTATTAGGATACCTCTAGGCTGATACTTTAACTTCTTTTCCATCTGTATTCTTCCTTTGGTGATCTCACCCAGTCTCATGACTTTAGGTATCATCTATGTGACTCATAAAAATTACATTTCCCAGACTTACATTTCCAGTCTAGAACTCTTCTTGAATTCTCCACATTTCTACTTCCGTATCTAATAGAGATCTTACTATGCAAAAACCAATGTGATTTCTGTCCGTTCTCCCAACCTTCCTGACCTGTAGTCTTTGCCGTTTCAGTTACTCACAGCTGTTTCTTCAGCTGTTCTGGCCAGCAGTCTTGGAGTTTCTCTTGGCTTATCTCTGTCTTATGTGCCACTTCCAGATGTTAGTGTGTCCTCTTGGCTCTACTTTCAAATTACATCTAGTCTGACCATTTCTAATTGATTTGCTACCAGCACTGTCCTGTTTTATAGCCTGGATTATCGTTAGCCTCCAAACTGGTCTCCTTGTTTCCACCCTTGCTCCTTGCAGTCTGTTCTCGAAATAGTAGCACGGTGATCCTTTTTTAACTGAAGCTGGCGCATGTCACTCTTGGACTCAGAACCCTTTAAGGCTCTCCCATCTCAATCTCAATAGAAGGTAAAGTCATAGTGTGGTCTATGAGAATCCTTCATGAACTTTTGGACTTCATTTCTTGTTCCTTTCTTTCTTGCTCCTTCCATTCCAGTCAGACCAGCTGCTCTGCCGTTCTTAGGGCACGTGAGGCATGCTTCTGTTGAACCTTTATGGTTATTGCGTCCTGTGCCTGGAATGCTTTTTCTCTAGATAGCCTGTTGTGATCTTCCTCATCTCTATTAAGGCCTTGCTCAAATGCCATCTTCTCAGTGTTGCCTTCTTTGAGCACCTTATTTAAAATTGTTAAGTTTCTTTCTGCCTGCAAAAAACCTCTTCCCTTTTTCTGTTTTATTTCTCTTCACAGCACTTATCATCTTCTAATACACTGTAAAGTTTATTTAAATTTTTTACTGCTGTCTCCTGAACTGGAATGTATGGTCTGTGAGAGCTGGGACTTTTATATTGTTTTTTGATATGTCCTCAGTGCCAGAAAGATCTGGGGACACAGTAGGTACTTACCAATATGTACTTAATAAAGGACATTTAATAATGTTTTCTAGATAAAGGAATTCTGTACATTCTTTACAAATATTTATATAGTGCCTCTTATATTCTTGGCAGCTGGAAAGGGGAGGAGTGATTATGTATAAGAAAACAATGTCTGCTTCCAGGAGTTGAGTGCAGATTAATAAAAATTGACTTTATTACTGGCTGCTGAAGAATGGTGGTGCTGTTCATGCAAACTGCTGAAAAAGAATGTATAGTCCTACTTCTTTTTTTAGACGAGAGCTATATAAATGTTAAAAACTTTAAATTTAGTAATTCTACCTCTAGGATGGTGTTCTAAGGATATACCTCTAAATATAGGACTAGAGAAAGATGCTGTGATATTGTGGCTTAAATATATTTTGGTCATCTGAATGACCAAATATGTACTTTATATACTTTATGTATAAGCTCCTCGCCCTTTCTCCAAACCCTGCTCTGTGCATCTCTTCTATTTGTCTGTTCATGAGTTGTATCTTTTTATAATAAGCTGGTAATACAATAAGTAAAATGTTTCTCTGTGTTCTCTGAGCTGCTTTAGCAAATTAAACCAAGGGAAGAGGTGGTTGGAACCCCCAGTCTATTATCTGGGCTAATGACTGGCATCTAAAGTAGGGGGGCTTGGTTGTACAGTCTTGGGAGACTGAACCCTCAACCCTACAGTCTGGGTGGATAGTGTCAAGAGTTGAGTTGAATTCTTGGACACCTAGCTGGTGTTCCAAGAATTGCTCATTGGAGGTATGGAGACTTTCCCCACCCTCACTTTGGAAATTGCGTCTCAAAGAACACCCTGTATGCCCATAATACCAAAAAATTAGAAACAGTTTATATGTCTAATTATATAGGATGGTCGGAGAAGGCAATGGCACCCCACTCCAGTACTCTTGCCTGGAAAATCCCATGGATGGAGGAGCCTGGTAGGCTTCAGTCCATGGGGTCGCTAAGTCGGACACGACTGAGCACTTCACTTTCACCTTTTGCTTTCATGAATTGGAGAAGGAAATGGCAACCCACTCCAGTGTTCTTGCCTGGAGAATCCCAGGGACGGGGGAGCCTGGTGGGCTGCCGTCTATGGGGTCACACAAGAGTCGGACACGACTGAAGTGACTTAGCAATAGCAATATAGGATGGTAGGTGTATTATGGTGTCTTAATTCATTTGGTTATTAGCAGTCATTAAATATTGTTTACAAGTTTCTAAACATGGAGATATTTAGAAATTGAAAAATTAAAACTTTAGCTTTATGTGTCTGTGTGTCTCCATTTGGACATTGGTACATTATACAGTGCTTTCCTTAAATCAGCTTTTGTATGTCCTATTTGTTCTGCTGTCTGAGAAACTCTCCCTTGGGCATCTGCTGCACTGGGAATAGTAGTAGATGTCATGTTTACTGCCGAAAAGAGGGTTTTGAGGGTCCTTGAGAGTCTTGATTGAGGCAGCCCCACAGCCCTTCAATTGAGGGAAACATATTGTCCCTAGAAATTCCTTGCTGGAATTTCTTGTTCACAGAGAAATCTTTCCTGAGAATGTACCATCCACCTTGCCAACTTTCCTTTCTTCCTGCTTCCCAGATGTTCTCCTAAAGAGGACTACAAGGGAAACATATTAAAATGTTATTAGTGACTATTATCTGGGTGTTGGAATGGTGAATGTATTCTTCCTTCTGCTCTTATGTATATGCTGAATTTACTATATGGATTTATATTAATGTCTAAAAGCTTATTTAAGAATCTCTGGCCAGATTGGCTATGATCTTGAGGAAGACATTCTCAGTACCTCTTATGTCTACGGGCCCTTTCAGCTCAGTGAATTGTTTTTACTTTAGGGTATGTAGTGTTTAAGGTTCCGGTGGGATGTACATCCTTGTGTTTTAAGTTGCCTTTTTTTTTTTTAATCTATTATATCTTTAACAGTATTTGAGTTTCTCTATTTCTTTTTCTCTTGGTTTGTCTTAGAAGTAACCTTTGACTTGGGCTATGGATTACACTTTAGATAAAGGTGAAAAGAAAATTAGAGTGCTCATAGAGGACTGGATGAAGAGTAAAGCAGCTAGCAGGGTGACGGTGTTGTTGGCTGATGACATGGCAGGGCAGAGCGCACCCTTTGGTAGGATCTTGGGGCATGCTAGGGAGACATAGCATCCTTCTCAGAGACACACTTGGAACACACTGTAATTTGTTTAGATTTCTCCACTGTCTTGCACCTCTAGTCCAGTTTAAGAAATGTAATGGAATCATTTCTGCAATTGAAACCTCCCATCTTTCCTTAGTATTATCTTCGATTTAGAGACAAATGGCTTCTAAAAACACCTGTGTCCTACAGATACAAAGGATGGTTGTTGGTTTTTCCTTTGAATCTTGACACTTCTGTAGCAAATTAAACTAAAACAAAAAAAAAATAACTGGTTTACCATCCTCCCCTGCCTCTAATTTATATGCTACCTTGCCTTGTCCAACACTGTTTAATACTGAAGTCCTTGCAGTTATTTTCTTTGTAGTGCTTTTTTTGGTTTGTAAACTTCTGTTTCACCAGACTTTTTACTAGAGGATCACCTCATTGGTTGTTTTTAGCTACTCCTTGTTCTTAAATTTTTTGACATTTTCTGTTTAGGAAATATAATCAGTTCTGGTTAACTTAATGAGAATAGGGACACAGTATATTTTAGCTGCATTTGAGAATTGTCAAGGCAATCTAACTATTCTTTGATTAGGAAAGACAGTTAAAATGATTAAGTGCACAGGACTATGAATTTAAACCTGGGCATAAGTCTTATCTGTATTCTTTAGTGGTTATTTGCAGTTCCTTTGGTAACCATCTGTAACTTTAGGTAAGTTACTTAACCTCTCTGAAACCTCAGGTTTTTGTTTTGTTTTGAAATACAATCATACATATTGTTGTTGATTATCGCTAAGTCATGTCCGATTCTTTGGGACCCTATGAACTGTGGGCCGCCCGACTCCTCTGTCCATGGGATTTCCCAAGCAAGCACACTGGCGTGGGTTGCCATTCCTTCTCCAGGGGATCTTCCTGACCCAGGGATCCAAACCCGTGACTCCTGCATTGGCAGGCGAGTTCTTTGACACTAATCCACCAGGGAAGTCTCATGGGATATTTACAAGTCGCTTGTAAGTGAAAGCATAATAGATATTTTAGTTTTAGTAGTTTATCAGTTTATAATATTTATGTTGCCTTGATAGCACACACAGACGTGCACACACGTACAGATAAAAGTAGTGTCAGAAATTTTAACATGTAAAAAACCTTCAGGATGTGTTAAACTTTCCTGATGTTCTTTGGCCATGTGTGCCAAAGCATTTAGAGGTGAAGTGTCTTGATGTCTTCAGTTCACTCTTAAAAAATGGGGGAGAGAGGGAAAGAAGGAACTAGAGATAAAGTCAAGAGTTGGAAAATATTAATAGTTGGTGAATTTAGGTGAAGGGTATTGTTCATTGTAATATTCTTTCAACTTTTCTGAAGGCTTGAAAATTTTCAATATATAAATTTGGGAAAAATAGTCACAGGGAATAAAAGATTAATTTTAAGAAGGATGTGTCAGTAGTATAAGAAATGACTTACTAGGATAAAAATATATTATAATTAGGATAAAATTATGTGGGGGAGGTAGGATGAAGAGCTTGTTCATGAATTTCTGTAAATGGATGATGGTGGGTATGAAATTGCTGGGGTTTTCAGATTTCATTGGTACATCTGAAAGCGACGACACTTTTATTTTAAAATGTCAACTTATGTTGGAAATGACATCTTTGGCACCTCTTCAAATGTACAATGAAAATTTTAGATGCCAAATTAGAACTCTATAAGAAGGTACATGATTTTAAATTCCTTTGTAATAAGCAGGCACACAGATTTGAAGATCACATCTGGCTAACATTCTTTTAGCTCTTCAGGTTCTAGGAGTATGGTGCTAAGGGTTCACTTTGTACTACAGACTGGCAGATCATTCTGCAGGACAGATGGATGTGACTGTTTTAGTGAACGCATGAATCACAATCATAATAACCTATCCCAAACCTGGACTGTTCCTATGAACATACAGACTTCATGATTGTTGAGAGCAATCATATGTTGCTCTGTTGTTTTCTAAATCACGGAATTATTTGTGACCTTGTAATTTCCCTTTTCTATAAATGTGAATAATTTCTTTAAAAAGTATAAGTTAATGATATTACTTAGGTAGTTTTTCATGGCCATGAAACTAGTAATTCTAGAAACTAGAAGCTTATAAATGAATTTCTTTTTATTCTAAGTGTCTTTAAAAGAAACTGTCTCAAAGGACTTGACTTTTTTTCCTTCTCCATTATGGTTACAGGGTATCGAATACAGTGCCCTGTGCTATTACAATAGGACCTTGCTGTTTATCCATTCTATATTTAATAGTTTGCATCTGCTGGTCTCAAACTCCCAAGCCAACCCTCCTTGTGGAAAGTTTTTACTGTTGATAGTTACTTTGACTGGAGGTCGTAAAGCATTTTGGAACGTGTATTATGAATATTTAGTTGTGCTGGACGCTACTGTGTTACTGTGTCAGCCAAACCCCATACTACTTATTGATTAAGTATCCTCCTAAAAGGTTAGGATGTGAATTTTGAATTGAGAGTGAGAAGACAAGGTTCATGGACACATTGTGCAAGACTTTGGGGGCTGAAAACCATGTGTACTTTCTCTTGGACAGAAACATTGGGAGACTATCATTCCTTTGAATAGATCAAGCCATCTGGTTATTAAAGAGACTTCAGTATGTTCTTATAACATGTTTCCTTGGTTTTATGCTTAAAATGGGAGGCTGTGGAGGCTTAGCTTAATGAAATACAGATTTAAAAATCTCCAGTGGTGTTTTCAAAAGTGTCCATAATTTAATTGTGAAAATCAGGAAATTAACATTATAACCAAATAATTTTCAGACCTATTCAAGTTTTGTCACTTGTCTCAGTGATGTCCTTTTCAGATGATTTGTTTTAGAATCACACATCACATTTAGTTGACATGTTTCTTTCATGTCCTTCAGGCTGGAACAGTTCTTCAGTTTTTCTTGACTTAAGATCTTAGGCCAGTTATTTTGTAGAATGGACCCTAAGTTCTGTTGTCTGATGTTTTCTCATGATTAGATTCAGGTTATATATCTTAGAGAAGAATTTCGCAAAACTAATTCTGTGTTCTTTTTGTGTTCTATCAGATGGCATATAATTGCATTTGTCTCATTGCTGATGATGTTTACTGATCACCTGATTAAGATGGTGCCCATCTGATTTTTTGTATTAGTTTCTGATTGTTGCTGTAACAAACCACAACCTCAGTGGCTTAAAATGATACAAATTTATTCTTTTATAGTTCTGAAGGCCAGACTTGTCAGGCAGGTTTTACTTGGCTTGTCATGGTGTTGGCAGGGCAGGTTCTTTCTGGAGGATTTAGAATAGAATCTTAACTTTTCCAACTTTTGGAGACAGCCTGTATTCTGTGGCTTGTGGCCCCTTCCTCAGTCTTCAAAGGATGTCACTCCAACCTCTGCTCCGATTGTCACATCATCTTCTCTTTGACCGTCCTGCTTCCTTATTAGGAGCCCTGTGATTATATTGGGACCACCCAAATAATCTTCCCATCTCAAATGTTTAATTTAGTCACATCTGTGAAGTCCTCTATTTGCCATGTGAGATAATACATTCACTGGATCTGGGAACTAGGATGTAGTAGACATCTTCAGGGGGAGCAGTTATTCAGCATGTCACTTCTCCACTGTAAAATCATTTTCTTCCTTTTGTAATATTTTGTGGGATCTCTGGTTCCTGTTAGTGGAGAATGCTATTTGGAAATCAAGATCTGGGTGCTAGAAGTGTTCACTGCTACTGAGATGTCATTGTTCCTAGGCTCACTTAGTCGAGTTAGGAAAGATGTATGTATGTGTATGTATAGGTCTACATCTGTATTTATATATTAAAAGATATTAGTGGGTTCATACTGATACCTTCAGTTCCAGTCTTAATACCACAGAGGTCATTTCATGTTTTCTAGTCATACATGTAACTCACTTCTCTGACATGAAAAACTGACTCCAGTGTCCTTACTATATTAACTTACTTGATAAGTCTCCTTGCATATTACCACTCTCCCTTCTGCTACTCCTCCTCCCCCTTCCTGAATCCGTCTTCCTTTTACCTGATTCTGATAACTCTTGCCACATAGCGCTCTCATGGGGATTCTTTCCTCAAAGCATGGTGGTAACAGGATAGGTGGACTTCTTAGATGACAGCTTTGGAGCATTCTGTTATATGCAGAGTTCTTTTATTTGTTTATCTGGTATCTCGTTTAAGGACTTTGGTTTTGTAGGTGTTGTTTTATTTTTCCTGCCGTGCCACGTGGCCTTTGGGGATCTGAGGTCCCTGACCAGAGTTCAGACCTGCGCACCCAACAGTGGAAGTGCAGTCTTAACGACTGGACCGCTAGGGAAGTCTTGTCGTTTTTTTTAATATTATGAAAAATGTTTTATTTGATGTTAAACAGCTAATGATCTCAGTTTTGTTGGCAACATCCAAAGCATTGTAGTGAGGAGCCTGTTGAACATATACCTTCCCTCCATCTGCCCTAATCAGGGTGTTGGCCTGGGCCGTATCAGTGTTGTAGAGCTGCTTCGTAGATGTGATACCTCGTCTTTGATACCCATCATGAACACAAGTGTATTGCTGTCTTCTGTCGTCTTCATGACCAACTCCCTGCTCAGGGGGAGCTTGATGATGACATAATGATCAGGCTTATTGCTCTTCCAAGGATAATTGGGCTGCCTTTGGAGTGTCGTGGGCCACGCAGAAGGTGGGTAATGTGATCTTCTCTCTTTCTGTGGCTGTAAATGCCTTTTAGCACTGCCTTCCTAGCCTTCCAAGCTTTCGTTTTTGGCTTTGGTGTGACATGGGCTTCTTTCTTTGCTTTTTGTATGCCGTCTTCATGAAAAGGTAGATTTTTATTTTAAAACTTAATCTACAACTTTTTTAAACTTGGAAGACTTATTTAAACCAAGTGATTGTGGTGAGCTTAGTAAAACAGTATATGGTATGTCTTTAAGGTTTAATTCCTTTTAAAATTGATTGCAGATTTTTCCTGGCGATTAGAATAATGCCTTTCATTACAACTTTTAAATTGTTTTAATTTCTTCTGACCTCATTTAACTTAAGTATTTTTATGTTTGAAGAGTATCATTTCTGCTTGGCTTCCTTAATAAAGTGTGTGTTTCAACTATTTTGCACTTTTTGTTGCTTCTGTAGCAGAAGGAGAAGGAGGAGAGAATTTTCTTGGAAACTACTATGTAATAAAATATTTTGGGTTCAAGTCAGGTTTTAAGTTTTTCAATTAAAAGTTATAACTCACATGAAAAATGATTGCCTGGTAGTTGAATAAAATTTTCCAGATAGATCACTTGTTCTAAGTGGTAGAAAATTGAACCTATCTTGTGAATTTTTCTTAAAACGTTAAGTAGAGAGTACTTTGAGGAGGGCATGGCAACCCACTCAGTATTCTTGCCTGGAGAATCCCCATGGACAGAGGAGCTTGGCGGCTGCAGTCCATGGGGTTGCAAAGAGTTGGACACCACTGAGCAACTAAGCACAGCATAGCACAGAGAGTACTGTTCCAGTGAAGTATTAGCATGATAATAAAGGTTAGTATGGTTTTAACTCTGATTTTGCCTTCACTGTGAAAATGGTTTAACTTATCCCCTTATTTTTCTTTTTGTTTTTTGACAGAGCAAAATCGATTAAAGAATATCAGAAAAGTATATGGAAGATGTATGTGGTACCGTTTACGGTTATTAAAGCCCCAGCCAAATATTATTCCTACAGTAAAGTAAGTAATTGGTTTCAGTTAAAAGCAAAACAAAACATGATTTGTGTTTACTCTTTGCTAGGTATCATATGAAATAGGGGTATAATGATGAATGGGCTTCCCAGGTGGCACTGTGGTGAGGAATCCTGCCAGTGCAAGAGACACAAGGGAGCCAGGTTCATTCCTTGGTTGGAAATTGCCTAGAGTAGGAAATAGTACCTCACTCCAGTATTCTTGCCTGGGGAATCCCATGGGCAGAGAGGCCTGGTGGGCTACAGTCCATAGGGTCCAAAGAGTCGGACACGACTGAGCACATAATGATGAATAAAATCTGTGTCTGTAAAGAAATTGTAACCTTAGTAGGAGTAAGATG
This sequence comes from Aepyceros melampus, assembly GCA_006408695.1. Classification (NCBI taxonomy): domain Eukaryota; kingdom Metazoa; phylum Chordata; class Mammalia; order Artiodactyla; family Bovidae; genus Aepyceros; species Aepyceros melampus. The sequence continues at coordinate 889,625 of SJXQ01008649.1, forward strand.
TGATTAGTAAATTTGAGAACAGTCTGAACTGAGTGGTTTAGAAGTTCAAAAGAGAGAGAGGGTACTTCTGACTAGAGGGAGTAGGGGAGGAAGAGAAGTCAAATTTTGAAGGAAGATCTTATATATCTTGTGTCAGGATTTGAATTTTGTCTCAAAGACTATGGAGGAATCTTTAAAAGATTATCAAAAGCATGGAGGTGACATAGTCAAGTTTGCATTTCATAGTGATTGAAGTTTGTTGATGCATGCTGTGTGCCAGGTGCTGTACTAGGATTTTGTATGTTACTTGTTAGTTTTATATTAACTTTTAGGTAGATGTTTTTGCTTTTTCTCAAATGAGGAAACTGAGACTAAGAAGATGAGGAAACTTGACTAGTGGTAGAGTGAGGATCTGGTTACCCTTTATTTTTGCAAGGCCATCTACTTAAATAGGCCATGAGCATGTTTAATCAGAGTAAATGTTTTTGATTTTTCAAGGCTTTGTTGGTTAGCACCTAGGCTTTGGATCTTCACCCTAAGTCATCAGTTTAGAGGTAACATGAAACTGAGGGGAAGTGAAAGAGCTACCATTAGTGAAGGACTGCTGCTGCTGCTGCTGCTAAGTCACTTCAGTCGTGTCTGACTCTGTGCGACCCCATAGACGGCAGCCCACCAGGCTCCCCTGTCCCTGGGATTCTCCAGGCAAGAACACTGGAGTGGGTTGCCATTTCCTTCTCCAATGCATGAAAGTGAACAGTGAAAGTGAAGTCACTCAGTCGTGTCCGACTTAGCGACCCCATGGACTGCAGCCTACCAGGCTCCTCCATCCATGGGATTTTCCAGGCAAGAGTACTGGAGTGGGCTGCCATTGCCTTCTCTGTTTGAAGGACTATACCCTGTGAATTACCTACATATTTATCTAGTAGATAGGAGGGCAAGACCTGGCAGAGGAAATTAGTAAAGTAGAACCAGTTATTTTTAAATCTTGGTTTAAATGATGATAGTTTTCAACATATGTGTATTACTTAAGGAGACTTAAATAGTTTTCTTTGCAAGATTTTACTTTGCCTGTTTAGTTCCTTTGTAGAGGGAGAGAAATCTTAGCTTTAATGGTGTGAAACTAAAAGGCAAAATTAGTGTTTACCAGAGTGGTTTCATGTTTGCTATGTATTCCTTGCTATTGCTTCTCTTTTGAAATTAAACTTAAGAGGCAGCAAGGCAGATATATTTGGCTTTCCAGTTTCTTCTCTTTGGGGCTTTGGTCGACACATTGTGGCTATCTGAACCTCAATTTCAAGGGGAAGAAACCTAACTTTGTGATGTTCTCTTCAGTAATTAGTAAAGAGATTTACTTAAATTGAACTTTAGATTATTGGATGTTTAAGTAAGAATTAAATAATACTGGTAAAAATACAAATAAGGTCAGGAGCCATCAAAACCTTTTTCCTATTTAACCCTGAAGCATTCTTTCAAAATTAAGCAGTCATTATCTATTACTTTAATTTCTGGAAGTTGCTTCCAAAATGACTTTTAAGGTATGCTTGAAGAAAAAACACAGGACACTAATTATTAAAGCCACATGTAGGGAAAATGCTTGTCTTTTCAGGGAAACCAAACATGCTTTTAAAAAACTGGACCCAGAGCATGATGTAATCTGTTATGTTTCTTCCTTTGGTCTGGCTCTCAGGAAATCAGAGGATGGTTTTTATTGGTTGTGGTAGTTTTCATCAGTTCGGGAATTCTCTCGTCAATCTCTGCTCGTCCCTTTATCCTTTGGCTCAGAGGGCCAGATGCTGCACATAGAGCAATCTAACACGGGGTGTAGTGTATTTTAGGTATTTTGTTCCCTTTCTCTTCTAACCTTGTTTGCTTTAAAAATTTTACTTCAGTGGTTTTCAGTTTCTCTTTTATCTTTGTTTTTTGAGCTTTATAGCCTTTTGGGAAAGTTGGCAAAACAAGATGTGGAGTTACTAAGTTTGTAGGAAATAAAATATAATTTAAAATGTTCTTTAGCATATTGAGGGTATTAGCAAACTTTGGCTTTGAAGTCACAAGTTCCTATTTTAAATTATTTTCATTATTCAGTCAATAAGTAGTTACTGTGTGCTGTGTATGTGTCAACTATTATACTAGGTGCTGATATACTGTGAGTAACAAAATACTGGCGAGTAAACAAATGATAATAGAGTTTAATAAGAGTTGTAAAGGAGGGTTGGGGTGCCATGAAAGAACAGAGGTAGGGCTCTTAACTGGCTTGAGACAGTGAAGGCATTCTTGAGTAAGTGAGGGGTCATAGTTGAGAGCTGAGACATGGGCAAGAGTTAGGGGTAACAGCCAAGAGCTGCCATGAATTTGTTTATCATCTGTGAAGCGCCTTTTAGATGCTTTACATACCTTTGTTGTTGTTCCTAAGTCAGGTCCGGCTCTTTGCAACCCCACCGACTGCAGCACGCTAGGCTTCCTTGTCCTTCACTATCTCCTGGAGCTTGCTCAAACTCATGTCCATTGAGTCAGTGATGCCATCCAACCATCTCATTTTCTGTTGCCCCCTTTTCCTCCTGCCCTTAATCTTTCCCAGCAACAGGGTCTTTTCCAGTGAATTGGCTCTTTGAATCAGCCAGAGTATTGAAACTTCAGCTTCAGCAGCAGTCCTTCCAATTCAGGGTTGATTTCCTTTAGGATTGACTGGTTTGATCTCCTTGCTGTCCAGAGGACGCTCAAGAGTCTTCTCCAGCACCACAGTTTGAAAGCATCAGTTCTTCAGCACTCAGCCTTCTTTATCGTCCAACTTTCATATCCATACATGACTACTGGAAAAACCATAGCTTTGACTATACAGACCTTTGTCAGCAAAATGATGTCTCTGCTGTTTAATATGCTGTCTAGGTTTGTGATAGCTTTCCTTTCAAGGAGCAAGCATCTTTTAATTTCATGGCTGCAGTTGCTGTCTGCAGTGATTTTGGAGCCCAAGAAAATAAAATATGCCACTGTTTCCACTTTCCCCCATCTATTAAAGTGATGGAACCAGATGCCATGATGTTAGTTGTTTGAATGTTGAATTTTAAGCCAGTGTTTTCACCTCCCCTCTTTCACCTTCATCAAGAGGCTCTTTAATTCCTCTTCGCTTTCTGACATTAGAGTGGTATCATCTGCATATCTGAGGTGGTTGATATTTCTCCTGGCTATCTTGATTCCAACTTGTGCTTCATCCAGTCTAGCATTTCTCATGATGTACTCTGCATTTAAGTTAAATAAGGAGGGTGACAATATACAGACTTGACATATTCCAATTTTGAACCAGTCTGTTTTTCCATGTTTGGTTCTGTTGCTTCTTGGCCTGTATCTAGATTTCTCAGGAGGCTAGTAAGGTGGTCTAGTATTCCCATCTCTTTAAGAATTTTCCACAGTTTGTTGTGATCCAGACAGTCAAAGGCTTTTAGCTTAGTCAGTGAAGCGTAAGCAGCTGTTTTTCTAGAATTCCCTTGCTTTTTCTATGATCTAACAAAAGTTGGCAGGATCTCTGGTTCCTCTGCCTTTTCTAAATCCAGCTTGTACATCTGGAAGTTCTTGGTTCACATACTGTTGAAGCCTAGCTTGAAGGATTTTGAGCATTACCTTGCTAGCATATGAACAGAGCACAGTTGTGCGGTAGTTTGAACATTTTTTGGCATTGTCTGTCTTTGGGATTGAAATGAAAATTGACCTTTTCCAGTCCTGTGGCCTTTGTTGAGTTTTCCAAATTTGCTGACATATTGAGTACAGCACTTTAACAGCATCATCTTTTAGTATGTTAAAAAGCTCAAGTGGAATTCCATCACCTCCACTAGCTTTGTTTGTAGTAATGCTTCCTAAGGCCCACTTGACTTCACACTCCAGGATGTCTTGCTCTAGGTGAGTGACCACACCATCATGGTTATCCAGGTCATTAAGACCTTTTTTGTACAGTTCTGTGTATTCTTGCCACCTCTTCTGCTTCTGTTAGGTCCTTGCTGTTTCTGTCTTTTATTGTGCCCATCTTTGCATGAATGTTCCTTTGGTATCTCCAATTTTCTTGAAGAAATTTTTAGTCTTTCCCATTCTATTGTTTTCCTCTATTTTTTGCATTGTTCACTTAAGAAGGCTTTCTTATCTCTTCTTGCTATTCTCTGGAACTCTGCATTCAATTGGGTGTATCTTTCCCTTTCTTCTTTACATACCTAATCTTATTTAATTCTCAGACCCACTCTAGAAATTGGAAACTGAGCTAAAACACCTTGCCAAGATCTCTTAGGTAATAAGGGGTAAAACTGGGATTTGACTTAAGGTAGTTTTGTTCCAGAGCTGGATAGGAAGGTAAAACTGGAAGTATTCTAGGTATTCTTTGTCTTTGGGCATGTGGAAAGCAGCTTCCAGTATTATGCCTTTTAATAAGATTTAGAACATTGATTTGCCCAGGTAGAACGAAATTTGCGTCTGAGTGCCATCTGTGTTTGTTACTCTGAGGTTAGTCAGAACTGAGTATAAAATCCTGTCCACATGCTCAAGGAGTTTGCAGTGAGCCAGAGGAAGAGGGTCATGGTTTATGTTTATTTGTGACTGTAATCGTGATCTTCCTGTTGATCATCTTGACAGCGCTTATGGATTGGGTAGATAATTTGAGTTGAGTCTTGAAGGATGAATACAGTTTGGATATGCAGAAATGAAGAATGGGAATTCTAGGTAGAAAGACCCAGGAGAGCAAAAGCATGATGGTGGAAAAACTTAGGAAACTTGGGAAGGTGGCGATTTATTTTGTTTGAAAAACTAGGACGATAAAAGTAAAGAGGTAGGTTGGAATTGGGCCACCTCAATCCAAGTAAATACGTTTTAAGCTATGTTTCTGTCAAGAGAGCTTAAATGCATTAAATATTTTCTTTTTGTGTTTGAAAACAGATCACTTCGGTTTGTTTGATTAGGATTCCTATGATTCATTTATGTCTTTGTTTAACAGTTCCTATCTAATATAACAGATTGTGATACAAAACGTATAAAAAATAAAAATTATTCCATTTCATCACTTAAAGATAAAACCATTAAGATGATTTACTTTCTATATTTTTATTTATAATAAACTTTCTTTATTTACAAAAAATAGGATCACATTGTACATACAGCTTTGAAATCTGTTTTTCTGTTTTAACACTGCAAAGTAGAGAATCTTTCCACAGCAAGTATTTTTAGTGTCTAGATAGCATTTCTCTATTGATGTACTGTTACTGATCTGTTCAGTACTCTATTGAAGGACATTTATATGTGTTTTCAGGTATTAGTTATACCTGTTACCACCCTTATACTCTATACACTTAGTTTTAGTTTATTTGCTTCTTAATTTCTTGAAGTGGAGTAGATTGATAGTTTAAAAGGTATATAGTTCTTTAGGGCTTTTGATAACCTTATTGCCAGATATTCCGTCAGAGTGTACATTGTATGAGAGTTCCTTTTTTCCTTTTCCAACACTGGTAATATCAATTTAAAAAATATTTTTATTAAATAGAACATACTGAAGTAGAAAGAAATTATCCCCCCCCCCAAAGCTATATGTTGTTTTATGTCTTTTTTTTTTTTTAACCTGTAGTGCACATCTTTCTATTGTGTTCACTTGCATCTGATTCTTTGAGACCCTTTTGACTGTAGCCTGCCAGGCTCTTCTGTCCATGGGATTTTTCAGGCAAGAGTACTGGAGTGGCTTGCCATTTCCTCCTCCAGGGGATCTTCCCAACTCAGGGATGGAACCTGAGTCTCCAGTATTTTCTGCATTGCAGGCGAATTCTGTACACATTGAACCATCTGGGAAGCCCACATGTCTGTGTATTTGTTAGCTAAAAATGTTCCATTCTGTGGCTTTATCTTGGTTTATTTAATTAGTCTCCTATGAATGATTTAATTAGTTCCCAATAAATGGACATTAAGTTTGTTTCCAACTTTTTACTGTTATGGTAAATAAGACTACTTAAGGCTACTTATCTTTGCACAATTGACCAATTGTTTTTTGTAGTTTACCTTACTAAAAGTGTAATTGTGAGGTCAAGAGCAATTCTTTTTTACATTAAAGGTTAACTGACTAGTAAGTATTAATATATTTGATCTAATTTAATGCATCCAGTAAATGAGATTGAATTAACTTCTTTCTTAAAATTCTGCAAATAGGAACTGAGAGAATATTACATGCCAGGCACTGCTAGATTCTAGAGAATTCAAAGGGCCCATAAAGACACTGTCATTATTGTATCTTACAACCCAGTGATTACAGAATTTAAGTCAATAGCACTAATTTAAGTCAGTGAGACTACTTTAGATTATTCTATGCCTTGGTCTTGCCAAAATGTCTTTAGAATCTGAAGGAAACCCAAAGAGTTGTATTTACTTATATTTCACTTATCTTTTTTCTCAACAGGAAAATAGTTCTTCTTGCAGGATGGGCATTGTTCTTATTCCTTGCATACAAAGTTTCCAAAACAGACCGAGAATATCAAGAATACAATCCTTATGAAGTATTAAATTTAGATCCCGTAAGTAGTATTTTTATATAATGTACATTAGTTTAATGATCCCTTGAAAATACTGTAGGCCCACAGCCTAAAAGAAATTGAGTTGTGCCTAAAGAAATCAGACACTGATCAGTTAAAAAAGATACCTAATCTATTTTTATTCTAATGCATATATATATATTTGTTTTTGAAGCTACAGAGGTCAATTACCATCCTATTAGGAGTTGGTTTGTAATTGCTAAAATGTAAAAATATTTGGAGATGAGAAGTTAGTATATTTTTAAAAGACATTTCTAAGATTGGTTTAATGCAAAGTTTGAACCAGGAGGTTTATTTATGTTAGTTGGATAGGACCCTGTTTTAGTTGACATTAAGGCAGTATGTTAAGTCTTTATGTCTTGTAAAGAACTGGTAGCTTTGTCATAGAAATTCAGATTAACCTGGAATGTATCTGTTAGGTGACTTTCTTTTTTTTTTCTTGAACTTTTTTTTAAAAATTAATTTTTATTGGAGTATAGTTGCTTTACAGTGTTGTATGTTAGGTGACTTTCTTAATTGAACTTGATTGATGGGTCTAAGTAGAAATTAGTCTTTTACATTTATCAGTGGCAAGTTAGAACTGAAATGTATGCTAGAGATCACCTAGCATTTTCTTCTGATGGAGGAAATGAGGCCCGGAAAATCTGTGTTTTTTCTGGGGTCCCATAACTTCCTAGTAAACAAGCTGAACCTAGTGTTCTTTCCATTTCTCCCCCATCCTGCTTTCTTTTGTTTCTTGTCTCTGCTCAGTAGATGGCTTGATCCAGAGATTCACATAATGCAAAGTAAGGAGTGTATTTATCTTCTGGTTTTCTGCTCTGTAGAAGAAAAGTTTGCATACCATATGAATTTTCTTACTGTGATGATCATGGTCATCAAGAGAGATATTTTAAGTTTTAAAGGTTTGGGGACAATTTAATGCCATAAAAAAAAATCAATTTGAAAAATTGATGAATAGAACTTGAATCTAATTAGGAAACAACTAAGGTAAACTTACTAAGTTACTTAATATTAAAATGTTGTCAAACAGATGAAACCAGATAGTCTTCAGATTATTTCTTAGAAAAGAGGTTAATTTGATTTGAGTTTTTTTTTCAGCCAGAATTAATTAACTTGATCATTCTTTGATATTTAAAATTCTGTCATTTTATTTAAATGGCATTCATATATTATCAATCTCAAATCATCTATGTGCATGGCATATAGTAAGATGCTCAGTAAAATAAAATATATCGGACAGCATAAATATTTTTACTTAAAAATATATAAGTGAAATTTATAAGACAGGATATATAAGATAAAAACTTCATTTTCTGAAAATATTGAGTATTTCAATATTTTAAGTTCAGAATGGGATGGATTATGTTTTACAGTAGTTTGCTTATTTTTACTAAAAGAAAGCCTTTTCTTTTAGGGGGCAACTGTAGCAGAGATTAAGAAACAGTATCGTTTGCTGTCTCTTAAATATCATCCAGATAAAGGAGGTGATGAAGTTATGTTCATGAGAATAGCAAAAGCTTATGCAGCGTAAGTATTTTAGGACTCATTATACATTTTTAAGTTTTCTATGGAATAAAATAGTAATGAGTAAAATAATTGTCATTTCCTTTTTCAAGTGTTGACCTCATATGTTGAGTCTTCTATGGAACTTCCTGATAACCCTGCAGGGATAATTTAGCTAAACCTTAATTTTAAGTAACTCACAGTAGTGCTTTTGCCATGTGAGTTGATTAAGTAGTAAGTGATACATTAATTGAGCTATTTTCAAAGCATACTGATTAGAAGAGGATATACTAACACTTTGCTTTCATTTCTAGGCTTTTTATTAGGCTAGATCTAGTTCTTTTAAATGAGACAAGCATACAAGTATTATAGCTTGTTTCATTTAAACTACTTAAAAGATGAGTTTAATTTTTGGAAAACAGGATGGAGAATATAAAATTTAGTTATTTCTTGGGTGTTGATATTGCAGGAGATAAAAAGGTAGCTGGATTCTTCAGGAATTATGATAGGTATATCCCACACAACCCTTATGTTGAATTAAAGAGTAAAATACAGACAGATGTTAACTGTTTTTTGAGGAAAACTCAGTAATGTACAATTTTGTAAGCTAACTTAAAAAAATATAAGTAATAGAATATGCAGATATAATAGCAGGCTGTGAAAGTGGAATATGAATGACAAAAGTTTGGGAAATACTGTCTTAGGCATTTTTGTGCCTCATAGAAGTATATTGACCGTGTCTCCTCTCTGCCCACCCCCATCCTTTGGGTGTTTTCTGTGTGAATATGCTTCTGTAATAAAGCAGTACCTGCAGAAGCTTCTTAAGTGTGCTCTACATTTTCTTTTCTATACAGTAGATGTTCTCCAGATTGCTGTCTTTCAGTTGGTGTGTTCTTCCCCCTTTTGTCAGTGTCTCCTTCACACATTTACCCTTGTTGCACAAGTATTACAATGCCTTAGTTGCTGTCTTCAGGTAATTTAAGAACTGAAGATTTCCAGAGGTCAGATAGCCAAGATTAATTAGTATTTTTAATTTTAGTGTTTTTGGTACAGTGATTTCCCCCCCCCGCCACCGCTTAGTTTTCAGTATTGCAACATTTTCAAGGTCATGATTTTGTTCTCAGGTTACTGGAAATCTGGCTTTATTATGTATGGTCACTATTCTAAAAAGTACTGAAGAATAATATATGGCCTTTGGTTTTAACTCAGTTACATGATCATGATGTAGAGTGTTTTGTATGTAAAAGGTCTAAAATAGTTGATGGTCTATCAGGCAGATGAAGAAGTAAAATGATTACAGGACCCAGAACTCTTGAGTTATTGTAACTTGTACAAGTATAACTAGATTAGTTAAAAGAGTACATTTTACTGAATATGTATGTAATAGGTTTGAGTCATTGAACTGAAGCTGCTGTCTTATGTATAACTCTAGTAGCCTAAGATACGTATTTCAAGCAACTTGTGGAATACAGTTATAGACTTTGATCTACAAAGTTTTTCAGAATTTGCCTTGGTTATTTAAGCTAGTTTCTCTTCCCTTATTTGCTCATTATAATAAATAAGTGGGTCATTCCTATTTCTTCAGGCCAGATTATTACTTAAAGGAAAGGAGGTATGGTTATTTTTGAGGAGGTAGGCCAATTTATGAATTCTCTGATTCATTTTTCTGGATACAGTTGGGATTTTGCTTTTGGGTGTAGAACTTGTGTTTAAACTATTTTTAACACATGGGCAGCATGAATTAACATCCTTAAAACTATTTTAATTTTTACAACCTATGTTTGCATGTATTCTTAAATATGAATACATAACTTAGCTGTGTATAGCCAACTCAAGCCACTCATATATAATTTAGTGAATTCTCTGGATTAAGATTTATAATCTGAGGTCCCTGAAACAGTATACAGAATTTATGTGTATTTGTAAATGTGCATTTTTTTTCCAGGACAAGAGGGGCATAGATTTCATTAGATTTAGATTCCTAATAGGGTTTATGATATAACCTCCCACCCTCAAAGTCAAGGAATATGTTTAGGAAACTTGACTCTCTTTGAATTAAAAAAAAATTACATTAGTACCAGTGGTGTTGTGTGAGTTTATTATATATAATTATACTGAAGTCACACAGCTTCTAAGTTCTTTAAGTCTTAGAAGTGGTATTATACTGAAGCACTAATAAGTAGCAAAAAATCAGTTGCTTTCTTAAACTGACTTTTAAAAAAATTGATAATTCCTTTGACTATACAGACTGGTTACACAACAGTTGTACACAGATTGGATTAATGAATGAGATAATGAAATTTTAATCAGATGTGTGTGTAGGTTGAAAAATCAAGTGCTTCTTTGGTGTGAGCTGTGCTTTATTTTGCAAATCTGAGGGCACTGAATAGAGAACAGAACAGTTTATGTTCCTGCCATCATTAGAAAGGCAGAAAGGAGCAAGATAACTATTTTGGGAAAAAGAATCTGATTAGGAGACAGAAAATTTAAAGAAACAATAGCTAAAGCTCTTGATGAAGTGGACAGTTATACAGGGAAACCAAGGCAAACATTTTTGAGAAATAGCCCTTCCTTAGCAGAAAAGAATCAGCCCTTCCTTAGCATCACTCCTTATTAACTTGCAGTCTAATAATGCCTTTCCTTGGCTCTTGTATTTTACTGTGGCCTTAGGTCAAATAGTGTAAGTGCAGTTATAGTTGAATAAGGACTAAAGATGTCAGGTGCTCGTTTTCATAAGTGACCAAGTTGATAAGTGTAAAAATATTTTCAAATCATTGAAAAATTCTGCAATTTTATTAAGGTACTTCTGCATTCTTTCTCTCAACTGGGAGCTTTATTAAATAGAAAACATATTGCTCTGTGAAATAAAAATATGGCTAAAATTCAGTTCAGCTCAGTCGTGTCCGACTCCCTGCGACCCCATGGACTGCAGCATGTCAGGCTTCCCTGTCCATTACCAATTCCCAGAGCCTACTCAAACCCATGTCCATCGAGTTGGTATTGCCATCCAACCATCTAATCCTCTGTCTTCCTTTTCTCCTCCTGCTTGCAATCTTTCCCAGCATCAGGGTCTTTTCCAGTGAGTCGGTTCTTCACATCAGGTGGCCGAAGTATTGGAGTTTCAGCTTTAGTTCAGCCCTTCTAATGAATATTCAGGACTGATTTCCTTTAGGGTTGACTGGCTGGATCTCTTTGCAGTCCAAGGGACTCTCAAGAGTCTTCTCCAACACCACAGTTTAAGAGCATCAATTCTTCGGTGCTCAGCTTTCTTTATAGTCCAACTCTCACATCTATACATGACTACTGGAAAAACCATAGCTTTGACTAGACAGACCTTCATGGGTAAAGTTAATGTCACTGCTTTTTAATATGCTGTCTAGGTTTGGCATAGCTTTTCTTCCAAGGAACAAGTGTCTTTTAATTTCATGGCTACAGTCACAATCTGCAGTGATTTTGGAGCCCCCCAAAATAAAGTCTGTCATTGTTTCCATTGTTTACCCATCTATTTGCCATGGAGTGATAGGACTAGATGCCATGATCTTAGTTTTCTGAATGTTGAGTTTTAAGCCAACTTTTTCACTCTCCTCTTTCACTTTCATCAAGAGGCTTTTTAGTTCCACTTCACTTTCTGCCGTAAGGGTGGTGTCATCTGTATATCTGAGGTTATTGATATTTCTCCAAGCAATCTTGATTCCAGCTTGTGCTTCATTCAGCCTGACATTTCTCATGATGTACTCTGCGTATAAGTTAAATAAGCAGGGTGACAATATACAGCCTTGACATACTCCTTTCCCAATTTGGAACCAGTCTGTTGTTCCATGTTCCAGTTCTAACTGTTGCTTCTTGTCCTGCATGCAGATTTCTTGGGAGACAGATCAGGTGGTCTGGTATTCCCATCTCTTAAGAATTTTCCACAGTTTGTTGTGATCCACACAGTCAAAGGCTTTGGCGTAGTCAATAAAGCAAAAGTAGCTGTTTTTCTAGAACATGATGATCCACAATGTTGGCAATTTTATCTCTGTTCCTCTGCCTTTTCTAAATCCAGCTTGAACATCTGGAAGTTCATGGTTCACATGCTATTGAAGCCTGACTTGGAGAATTTTGAACATTACTTTGCTAGCATGTGAGATGAGTGCGATTGTGCAGTAGTTTGACGTTCTTTGGCATTGCCTTTCTTTGGGATTGGAATGAAAACTGACCTTTTCCAGTCCTGTGGCCACTGCTGAGTTTTCTAAATTAGCTGGCATATTGAGTGTAGCACTTTGACAGGATCATCTTTTAGGATTTGAAATAGCTCAGCTGGAATTCCATCACCTCTACTAGCTTTGTTCGTAGTGATGCTTCCTAAGGTCCACTTGACCTTGCATTCCAGGACATCTGACTTTAGGTCAGTGATCACACCATCATGGTTATCTGGATCCTGAAGATCTTTTCTATATAGTTCTTCTGTGTACTCTTGCCACCTCTTCTTAATATCTTCTGCTTCTGTTAGGTCCATGCCATTTCTGTCCTTTATTATGTCCATCTTTGCATGAAATGTTCCCTTGATATCTCTAATTTTCTTGAAGAGATCTCTAGTTTTTCCCGTTCTATTATTTTCCTCTATTTCTTTGCATTGATCACTGAGGAAGGCTTTCTTATCTCTCCTTACTATTCTTGGGAATTCTTCATTCAAACGGATATATCTTTCCTTTTCTCCTTTGCTTTTAGCTTCTCGTCTTTTTTTAAGCTAATTGTAAGGCCTCCTCAGACAAACTTTTTGCCTTTTTGCATTTCTTTTTCTTGAGGATGGTCTTGATCACTGCCTCCTTGACAATGTCATGAACCTCTGTCCATAGTTCTTCAGGCACTCTATCAGATCTAATCCCTTGAGTCTATTTGTCACTTCCACTGTATAATTATAAGGGATTTGATTTAGGTTTTACCCGAATGGTCTAGTGGTTTTCCCTGCATTCTTAAATTTAAGTGAATTTTGCAATAAGGAGTCCATGATCTGAGCCACAGTCAGCTTCCAGTCTGTTTTTGCTGACTGTAGAGCACTTCTCCATCTTTGGCTAAAATTAGGTTTGAACATAAACATAATCTATTGCCAGTAGGTCTGGAAGTATGTCTTCCTTATTATGTTATTGGTCATTTTTGTATGTTTTTGACTGCCTTGTCTCCTTAACAACTTTGAAGTTTTCTGAAGGAAAGAATTTTTTTAATGTTTTTAATTTATTTTTTTTTTAATGTCTATGCCAGGACCTGGAATAAAGCTACTGTTACCCCGTGCCTTGAGTCATTGCCCAGGTCATTGGTTATATTTATGTTTATGTATTTAAAAAAAGTCACTGTCTCTCATATTGCCTGAGTTAGGAAGCTGTTGCTTTAGCAAGTATTTGCCTAGTCTTCCTAGAAGTTGTCTTAGGAGAAAATTGTGACCTCAGCACAGTGCAAATGACCTTTACCACAGCAGTGGAATTTTATACGTGGCGTTTATTTTTTTCTTTGAGAATGTGGTGCAAGTTTTGGAGGGATTATTATTAATCATGTATTAAGTTTATATTTAAAATATAGGTATATATCATTATTAAAATAAATAAAAGCATGCCCATTAAAAAATTTTTGGGAAATTATTGCGTGTATGATTGAAAAAAGTCACGTCTAATTCCCCCTGCCTCCTTAGAAAATGTAATAGCCTTTAAAGTTTGATCTTCTGTCTTGAACTGGCTAAACTTGAGAACTCTTGGGCCAACTAAGAATTTGTATCCGGGCTCATTCATTAATTAGCATTTTTTGTTAATGCTGAATTCCTTCCTTACCTGTCCCTATTTTTTTTTCAGATTCCAGAGGGTTTTTCTTGAATCTCTGAAATTATTTCTTTTAAGAAATGAGTTGGTTGGTTAATGGAGTTTGTGTAGTTGAGTACTTATTTTTCAGATGTGGTTTTCTAATTTTGCACCTTTGTTCTTTTTATGATAGTTTAACTGATGAAGAATCCCGGAAAAATTGGGAAGAATTTGGAAATCCAGATGGGCCTCAAGGTGTGGTAAATGATGATTAAAAAAATACTGGGGTTAAGGTATTGCATATATTATGAAAATGTTAGATTTAAAAAGACCATTTTGATTTTCTTAGTTTGTGAATAGAAAAATTACAACTGCACAGAGTTAAACAGATACGTAAATTGAGCTTCCTTTACTCAATTTTTCTAGAGATAGTTGGAAAGATCTTTGTTGAAAAGAGTGGTCACTGTCATTATTTATCATTTCCAGTTAGTGGATGATAAAAATAGGATGAAAAATCTGTTTTTTCTTTACTAACTAAACATTTTCGCATATATTCATAGTGTTTACATAAACTAAGGACATGTAAATGGATTTGAGTGTTCTGAGAAGAAGGAATTCATGTACTTAGATTTTCTTTTCTTTTGGAAAAATTTGAAGTTTCCAATATAAACCATATCAACTTTTGTGTATGAGACACACATAGTAAGATAACCTTAAAGTTTTTTTGGAAGTGACAGGGGAGGCAGAATTTAGGGATATAAATAAATGAAACTGGAAGTGCAGACTCTTCAAAAATACTCTTCCTGTTTTAGCCACAAGCTTTGGAATTGCCCTCCCAGCTTGGATCGTTGACCAGAAAAATTCAATATTGGTGAGTACACTTAATAAGACACATGATAATGTGTTAGATATATCTTGGTAATATAAAGATAACATTACAAAGAAAATTCCAGTATACTGTTTCTAATTTAACTGTGTATTGTGGAAACTTTTTACGTAATGGAGAAAAGAATTGGTTCTTATTATTACATTGCAGTTTTAGGGGAGTGTACTCTAGTGTAGTTTTAGAACCTTCAAATTGTGGTGATTTCTTTTGGCAGTAGTTTCAGATTGGGTCCTACCCTTGGTTTAGGGAACTACTGTTTCTTACGGTGTTGACATTTATCCCTAAGTAGTACTCAAAATTTAAATTACCCTGTATTCTGCATTTATCCAAGCTAAATTAATTTTAATATGTCCTAACATAATGGTATGTATTCTATATGGTACTTTAAGGGGCAGCAGGATGATCAGACTTCAGTCAGCGATGAGAGGCTGCAACTCTTAAAACGTCAGAAATTATCTTAACCTGTTTTTTAGGAATTCCCAAAAGAATTGCTCATTTCTTGAGAATAATGATCGAGGAGCTGTCTTTAAAGCAATAAAAACCAATCTGTCATTTGTAACATTTGTACAATCCTTACAGTCTGTAATTTGTTTTGAAAATGGCTATTTAGTGTCATTTTATGGCTATTTATTTACATGTTTTCTTCCAGGGTATATAGTTGTTGTATATAAGCATGTTGAGGGAATACTAGAGAAGAGAAAGATTGTTAGCTACCAGATTTGGGATTGAGTAGTAGGACAAAAATCATACCAATGGAAATTACCTGCAAACAGCATTATATGTTCTGTTTGATATTGAGGCAAAGAAACCAGTTTCTACCATTTATTTCCGAGGCACTAACTACTTGCTAAGATGTGGGTGACCCTTGAACAACAGGGGCTTGAACTGTATAAAGTGAAAGTGAAAGCCGCTCAGTCGTATCTGTCTCTTTGCGACTCCATGGACTACACAGTCCATGAAATTCTCCAGGCCAGAATACTGGAGTGGGTAGCCTTTCCCTTCTCCAGGGGATCTTCCTAATCCAGGGATCGAATCCAGGTCTCCTGCACTGCAGGTGGATTCTTTACCACTGAGCCACCAGAACTGTGTAGGTCCACTTATATATGATTTTTTTCCCCACTAAATATGGACTACAGTACTCCACAATCCATGATTGAATCCATGAATGCAAAGCCACAATATGGAAGGCCAGCTCTAAAGTTATATGTGGATTTTCGACTGCAAGGAGGTTGGTCCCCCAAGCCCCCACATTATTCAAGGTCAACTGAAGTTGGCTCTCCCCATCAGCATGTTTCACATCCCTGGATACTCTGTTACCACCAATTTATATAAAGGACTTGAGCATCCCTGAATTTTGGTATCCTTGGGGGTTTTGAAACCAGTTCCCCTCAGATACTGAGGGATGACTATATATGCTGCAGATTCCCTATCTGTAAAAAAGAAAATAATAATGGTACCTTCCCCATAGAGTTTGAAAGTAAGGATTAAATGAAATACATAAGATGTGCTTTTAATAGTGCCTCCATGTAAGCCTCAAAATAAGTGTTCATGGATGTTGTAATTTACCTCATGAAGGAATGAATGGTCTTTTTTCCCTCCTTTTCAATTCAAGGTTTTACTTGTATATGGCTTGGCATTCATGGTTATCCTTCCAGTTGTTGTGGTAAGTTCCAGCTCTTTTTATTAACATTTTTTTAGGGAAGAGAGTCTGTGGCATGGTTTGGGGTCTCTATAATTTGTGTTAGAATATAATCCATAATCCATTAATCCTTGAGTTTTAAGGATTTTATATTCAACTGTCCTTTAAGGTCTTCTAAAGGTGACATCACTTTAGTATGTTAAAATGTGTCTCCTCATGATGCAAAAGTTACAAATGAGATAATACAGATATATTTAGAATTTAAGGTGAAAGTCTTCGGTCACCACCTCCCCCAATGCCATCTGTCTGTTGAACAACCTCATTTTTAAAAAAGTCTGCATCGGTTCAGTCAGTTCAGTCACTCAGTCGTGTCTGACTCTTTGCGACCCCAAATACAGGGATACCTTAGTGTTTATGATTTTATTGTTTATTACCTTCATGACTGGTGGTGTTCTTACTGATCTTAGGGTTCCTATGAATCCTGTAGTGAGGCTTACGGTTAACCTGTTTTGCTTTCTTCATAGGATTGTTGTGTTAGAACCCAATTGTATGGAATAATGTGAATGAAAGTAGTATATCAACTGTAAAATTGCTGTTACACTTATTTGTCAAACATTTATTGAAGACATGCCATGTGTCAGAAACCAGCTTGTTGCTTATAGCAGTGGCTTATTTCATTCTTGTTTTGTCTGTAAACAATTTCTAGTTGAAACTTAAATCTTTTAATCATATATATGTAATGAGTTAGGCTGGTGTTTAGGCATCATGCAGCATAAATACTTGCCAGATAAATAATTTGAAATATATAGTAAAGGTATTTGTTCTAAAGAGCAGGTATTTTTCTTGGTTTATGAACATTTAGAAAATTTGACCATAAACATTCTGCATCAAAGTTAACATTTATTGTGGTTTTCATGTTTTTTTCCTTGTTTAATTTTGTGTCTTAGGGCTCTTGGTGGTATCGCTCAATCGCTATAGCGGAGACCAGATTCTAATACGCACAACACAGATTTATACCTACTTTGTTTATAAAACTCGAAATATGGATATGAAGCGTAAGTAAATTTAACTAACTGTGATAGTAAATTATTTTCTGAGCCATTTATGTGGCATTGGTATATGTATTCAATTGGAGAAATTCCATTTTATAGTTTTAGGAATATTCAGTTCATTATAGCTAAAGCTGGAGGAAGATGCTAATACCCTTTGTCATATTTCTTGATCTGTAGTTCTGTTATTCACTCAGCTATATGTATATGTATATATTTACCCTTCAGAGATTTTATGGTAAAGCTCCTTATGGATTAATTCTGTAATAATTCCAGCTAACATTTCTTGATTACTTATTGTTGCCAAGTATTGTGAGGCACTATCATATATTAACTCATTTAATCTTTGTATGCTCTCATAAATAAGTGCTATTTTTAAGCACATTTTATAGATGAAGAAACTGAGCTCAAGGATACATGGTAAGTGACAGCTAGGATAGAACTCAAGCAGTGTGGCTCCCAAGCCAGTACATTATACCATGCTAATGGTGTAAAATAAGTAGAGGTCTTAGGAGTGTTTAAAGAAATTTGCCAAAATATTTCATTCCCAGAGGCTTATTTATTTCAGAATTTATTATGACATAAAAAGTAACATCCTAAATACTTTCTTTGATCCCATAAAGCTAACATTGTAAATTTTATCCCTGGAATACTTAATATTACCTTTCAGAATCACTGCTCTGTTGAAATCTTACACATTAAAAAAAAAAAGGACATAAGTTTAAAATTGTGCTTCATGGGTGGATGCATTTTTGTTCCAAAACCTGAGTGGACTTTGTCATACTTTGTTGGCCAATTTTATTAACTCTCTTGGTAATGAGAAAGATTTATCATATAATCCCAGGATTATGACTGTGTAAGTTGATTTTATATTTCTGAAGAATGAGCAGGTTTTTTTATTTCTGAGGAATGAGTGAATGTTACCCTCCCTTGTGCACATGTAAATCTTCTTTGTCCTGGGTTGAAATATTAATATATAAACATTCTCCCTTATGAAAAATATTTCATGTTTATAACCAGTTTTAATATTTTTTTTGGACCAATGATCTTGATTTCTGTTTCATTTCTGAGGGTGGTACTTAGCTTACACAATTCTATCAGAAAAGCTTTGTTTAGCTTTATTTAATTTTGTTTGGTTAGTTATCATTGGTTTTAGGACTGGCACCGTTTATATAGCTGTCTTAGGAACCATTGTTTTCATTCAAACATTTGAGGGTAGTAATAGTAATAACTCACACACATTACTGTGTTTATGTGTATCAGGCACATATGAAGAAATTGAGGCCCACAGAGAAGTGAAGAATATTGTCTTAGGTCATTCAGCTAGGACTTGAAAGCTTCAGGGTTTATGCACTTAACTCCTATACTGTCCTGATTTTTGTGAGAACATTGCATGCATTTTCTGCCATAAGGTGAAGATTGATAACTCTAGTGCCAGTCATTAAAGAGCTTGTATAGACTTAAGAAAAATAACACTAGTATATGTGACCTCAAATCATGTGTATTTCAAGGAACACTATTCCCACAAAGCCCTCCATGATTCCATAATAAAAATTTTTGTAAATTACAGTAGATTTTAGATTACTCATGGCATTGAGGAGTCATGAAGTGAAGAAGCCTGAAACCCTTTCTAACCTCCTTTTTTCATAAAGCAGTTAGTAATGTCACATAGATTAATTACTTGCTGCTGCTGTGTAGCTCAGGGAACCCTACTCAGTGTTCTGTGGTGACCTAAATGGGAAGGAAATCCAGAAAAGAGGGAGTATTTGTGTACGTATAGCTAATTCACTTGGCTAAACAGTAGATAGAAACTAACACAACATTGTAAAGCAGCTATCCTCCAATAAAAATTCTATTTAAAAAAAGAAGTTTTATGTGGAACACATGATTACATCTAGAAACCGATGCTATTTGTAGTGATTTTAATGCACCTAATTGCTTCTGGGCCCGTAATTTGACATGTATTCTATTTACTTGTGATAGGTAATATTACAAACACTTTTTAAAAATGAGATGTTTCTTTTGTTGCAAGAGAAATTTATACCTGTTAATATTGATTTTAGCATTGTGTGTGATTAGAAAACTGCCTCCCTCTAGGATTAATCTGATATTGTTTGGGGAAGGTGATTAAGGGTCAGTAAATTTATTTTTCTTCGTATTTCTTTTTTTTTTTTTAGGTCTTATCATGGTTTTGGCTGGAGCCTCTGAATTTGATCCTCAGTATAATAAAGATGCCACAAGCAGACCGACAGATAATATTTTAATACCTCAGGTTAGCCCTGTGTCCCAAATTCTTTGATAAACATTTAAATATTAAAGTTTATGCTTTATTAAGAATACACTTTTTAAATAATTATTTTATTTTCTCTAGCTCATCAGAGAAATTGGCAGCATTAATTTAAAGAAGAACGAGCCTCCACTTACCTGCCCTTATAGCCTGAAGGCCAGAGTTCTTTTACTGTCTCATCTTGCTAGAATGAAAATTCCTGAGACCCTTGAAGAAGGTATTTTGATTCTACTGTCTGTAGGGTTTTAGTGGTACAAAAGCAGTAGATTTAATTAGGTCTCATGGTGCAGTGTTTTTGTCACTGTTCTTTTATGCTCAATCAGATAATTACTCAAGGACATTTTAAAAACAAATCTATATGCTACATACATTACTTTCACAAATACTTTGAAGTTCTTAGTAAGTCAAATGATTTGGCAAATGTTAAAATGTTGTATTTCAAGGTAAGAAAATACTCTATGAAAAATGTCTAGTTAATTGCAGATTATTCAGTAATTCCTGATGGCTTTTTAAAAAAAAGAGTTTTGAAGCTTTTTACTGGGAGAAAAAATGGATTTCACAACAGATATCTCAGTCAGCACCACTAGTACCACCACCATACTCCAGCTGCTGCTGCTGCTGCGTCGCTTCAGTCGTGTCCCACTCTATGCGACCCCACAGATGGCAGCCCACTAGGCTCCCCCATCCCTGGGATTCTCCAGCAAGATCACTGGAGTGGGTTGCCATTTCCTTTTCCCCATACTCATGTCTGTTTAATCTTTACTTAAAGCTTCATCAGTACTTGAAGCCATCTATTCTACTTTTAAAAAAGCAGTAAATTAGGACTGTGGTGAATTTGTGGACTCCAAGAATTTAGGACTCCAGGAATGTTGTGAATTTGAGTGTCATCTCTTTTTACTTGCATTATTTCAATTGAAAGTTTTAAAAGAAAGTTATTATCTTTAGGGAATAAATTTTCTTTCTGAATGAACCAACCCGCCCTCCCTCTGCTTTAAGCCAATAATGCAATCAAGTGCCTTTGAAAACAAGGTCAGTTGATGCTCAGTGATTAATGATAGTACTGTAGGCTACATATGATAGAATTAAGGTACACTATTTAGGCATTGTTTATTGAAGTTGCAAAGTAACTAGTAATTCTGTTCCTGATCTGTACAATTATGAAGCCATCTCCATTTTTACCAATTATGTAAGGAACAGGAAACAAATTTATTTTAGTTTATCAACCCCACTGAATGATCTCATGGTTAACTATTATTGCAGTATAAGTGAAAGAATCTCTCTCCCCTCCTCCTGTCCTCTCTCTTCATTTAGTTGCCATTCATTCTCAGTTTTAGTCTTTGGACTTATCCATAATTATAGAAACTTAGATGCACAAGAAGAAAAATTTTGAAGTTCTTCAATTAGGTTATGATTAAGTTTAAGACTGTTACCAGAAAAAAAGGTAGGGAATAATTTATAAAGCTAAAAACCATAATATTAAAAGTTTGCCTTTAAAACATCTAATCTGAGCTAGGATTTTCTGACTGATTTTTTGACATGGTGCTGCCGAGGAGAAACAGTTGTGTTCAGCCTATAAAATCCTGAGGTCATATGAAAAATTTGCTGGACAACTTAAATTTAGCTTTTGTCTTGGACTACACGTAATAAAAATGTTTTAGTATAAAAGAAGAATGATTTGTTTCAGGTGTTTTATTGTTTTGCAGATCAGCAATTTATGCTGAAAAATGCCCTGCCCTACTTCAAGAAATGGTTAATGTAATCTGCCAACTAATAATAATGGCCAGGAGCCGTGAAGGTGAGGAGGAAGCATAATTATGTTGTACTTTCTCGCAAGCATATAGTACAGATTATACTTTTAAGATTTGTGGGAACCTAATATATTTCTGTCTGTAAGTTTTCAGACAGAAAACTTACAGCTTTTCCCAGTTTTGCTTATGGCTTCTCTTATTTTTCCTGTATTTTCTATCATGTAAAGTACCACAGCTTACATTTTTTAATTAAATTTTTTCATTGTTTATTTTTTTATTGTTTGCAAAGATTTAAAATATCCTTTTCTTCCTCTGAATATTTTTAGAATTAGGTTAACAATGAGTTTGAAATAATTCTTTAAGTGCTGTAATAATGATTCGTCCAACATGTAGTGCTGTTTGCATGAAGGGAAAAAAGAACAAGGGAGTTTGGTCTATAATGGAAAGTGACCCTTAAAAAAGGAGGAAGTGGTTGTGTTTTGTTGTTATGGATAATGTCATTTTGTGGCATGACATCAGTAAAAATGTCTTATGATTTACTGGTTTTGGAAGTGATACAAAGAATTTTTTTATTAAAATCGATGGTTGTTGCTGGTTAATGTACATTTGACCAAGTTTGTATATTTTCTGTGTCTTATCCAGTAACTTAAAGGAAAGTCAACACTGTGATCATAAAATTTGAGGTGTTAAGGATGTTCACATGGATTTGTGTTTGTTAAGAATGGTGTACTCTGAACATATAAATAGTCCAGCCCTGTTTTTGCTTTTACTCCTGTTCTTTCTAAGAAAGGGAGTTTCGTGCTCCAACTTTGGCATCCCTGGAAAACTGCATGAAGCTTTCCCAGATGGCTGTGCAAGGCCTTCAGCAGTTCAAGTCTCCCCTTCTGCAGCTCCCTCACATTGAAGAAGACAATCTTAGAAGAGTTTCTAATCATAAAAAGGTAATTTGCCACTTTAATATTAGTTTTAAGCTGTTTGTCATGTCACTTAAAGGTACATGAATGAAAATTTTTCTAGAAGTGGTTATGTGAACATCTTAGGTTTAAAATGTTTCAAGCATTCTAAAACTATGCCTCAAGTGTTTCTGTTAACACTTTCTTGAATAGGTAGCTATTTTATAAAATTTTATTAATACTACTGAAATGATCTTACTACTTTGGGGGGGGCTCAAAATTTTAGCAGTTAACACTGTGTTCTTTATGTTGCCAAAAATACATGTACTGTGTAAAAATGCTGTATACTTTTCATTTATTTCATTAATGGCTTAAAGCTTGAGCATTGGTTTGTTGAGTATGAACAAAAAAATTAAGCATTCAATATAAGCATTCAATTACTATATTCAGTAAGTAGATCATATAAAGATAATTCTTATTTAGAAATTATAGTCTGTATATAGATTATGAGAATGAATCTTAAGGCACAGCAAAAATGTATAAATGAAAAACTTGAGGAAATATAGGAAAAAATGGAATGAAATTATAATTTTAAACATTACTTTGTATATATTAGAGGACAGAAGATAGACATTGGACTTGATAGTAGTAAGGTAGAACTAATAAATGTATATTAGAAATTTGTATTAGAGCACTCTTCTCTCAAGTAAGTGTGTTGCTCTTTTAAATTTGATCACATTTAAAGTCATAATTGAAAACTTCAGCATTCAAAAGCATTTCACATGCCTCATGATCTAATCCCTATCTGTGAAAGTAAAAATTAATAACTAGCAGCAAATACTCAGAAATTAAAAAACCTTCTCCTTAGTATTCATTTAACCAGTATTGGTATTACTGCAGTAACAGCTATATTTAGAAAATAACAAGAATGAGAATAATGCATCAGTTCAGTTAAATCACTCTGTCCTGTCCGACTCTTTGCGACGCCATGGACTGAAGCACACCAGGCTTCCCTGTCCATCACCAACTCCTGGAGCTTGCTCAAACTGATGTCCATCGAGTTGGTGATGCCATCCAACCATCTCCTCCTCTGTCATCGCCTTCTCGTGCCTTCAATCTTTCCCACATCAGGGTCTTTTCCAGTGAGTCAGTTCTTTGCATCAGGTGGCCAAAGTATTGGAGCTTCACCTTCAGCATCAATCTTTCCAAATAGTCAGGACTGATTTCCTTTAGGATTGACTGGTTTGATCTCCTTACAGTTCAGGAGACTCTGAAGAGTCTTTTCCAACACCACAGTTCAAAAGCATCAATTCTTTGGCACTCAGCTTTCTTTATGGTCCAACTTTCATATCATACATGACTGTTGGAAAAACCACAGCTTTGACTAGACAGACCTTTGTTGGTGAAGTAATGTCTCTGCCTTTTAATATGCTGTCTAAGTTGGTCCTAGCTTTTCTTCAAAGGAGCAAGTATCTTTTAATTCTTCTAAAAAAAAAATTAAAAGAATATTGCATCGTAAAACCTAAAGAGTACATACAGCTATGTACTTGGAGATAAATTTGTATTCTTAAAAGGTTTTTATCATTAAAATTAAAAATAGAGATCTGCAAACTTGAACAAATTAAATGACAGTAGTTCCTGATTGGGGTCAAGAGTCTATATGAATGTTACTATTTTTTTCCTCCAACTTTAGTTTTTTCTAATTTAAAAAATAACTGTATATTAACTTTGTAATAAAAAATTCTTAAATTTAAATTTCCTTGGAGAAAAAGGCTGTGAAATGCACTAAAGTTGTGTTTTCTGCTTTGAAATGTATATAATTTTAACATTTTTCTAAAAGCTTTTGGATTTTGTTTTAGTAAACATATTAGTAATTTTCTTTTTATGAAGAGTTTCATGGCTTTAGGATTTATTTTCTGTCTCCTTTTAAATTTAGTTTAAAATTAAAACTATCCAGGATTTGGTGAGTTTAAAAGAATCAGATCGTCACAATCTGTTGCATTTCCTTGAAGATGAAAAATATGAAGAGGTTATGGCTGTCCTTGGAAGTTTCCCATATGTGACTATGGACATAAAGTCACAGGGTAAGTGAGAGGTTTCCTGTTGTTTCCCTGTTGACGGACTGGCTCTGGTTTATTTGGCTCAAGTTCTCAAAACACTTCACTTCATAACTTTTAATTAGACTTTGTAGAATTGTACTTTACCTGTCAGATTTGCTGTGATGGAAGATGTCATAGAGTTAGTAGTTTTGGTTTGAGAACGCTTTTGTTCTATAGATCAACTTTAAGGAACATCTTAACTTTTCAAAGAATGGAAGAGATTTCCAAATGTAATGGAAGATATTTGAAATATGTCTATTGTTAGTATAAAATAGCTGCTTAGTTCTAAAATTAATTTTTAAAAAACCTAACTTATTTATACATATTAAGCTTTGAAAATCACCACACTCTGTGCCACATTTCATGTGTTTTTCTTGACTTTTGTCTTTACGTCTGCTTGGAGTGGAAAAAGATTATTTTTCTACCATATAATTGTCCTATGAGTCCCATTTTACAACTGAATATAATATTTTAGAATGGTGACAGAATTAGAGATTATTCTGCTCCATTCCTTCATTGTGACATTATTCTGAGCTTTGGCATTTACTAAGTTGCTGTTGTTAGAATATTCTTGTGAGACCAAGAATACAAGGATGTGTTAGGAATCACTCCTGTTTTTAAAGGGCTTGTAGTTAAGTTCATTTTATTATTAAGACTTTTGGGGATGTGTGTAGCAAATGTGTTTTAAAAAAGTACACAATGAAACAACATTGCAGAAAACATCTTTAAGGTGCTTTTTTCATATAAACTATTTTGAAGTTCTTGCCTTAAAAAATAAGTATTTTTAACATTGCTTAGAGTACTAGTTTGCAGGCATTTGATTATACAGGTAAAATCTTGTGAGTATAAAGTTTGTACAACTTAATAGAGTGACAGAACCCTCTTTTATATCACTGTGAGAGAAAGCTGTGGTAATCCTCACAATATACTATATTTTAAAAGATCTGGATTTGAAACTTGGCAGTGCCAGCATAGCTATTTTGTGGCCTTGGGCATTTTACTTTATTCCTTAACCTCAGTCTCTTTAAATAAATAATAATAATGCTTCATAAAGCTAATTTAAGGATTAATGAGTACATTGTTGAAGACATCTTCTGGAGAAATTTATATAGAGTAGATAGTAAATTATTTTTTATTTAGTAGCCTTAAAATTCTGTACGTTTGAAATATTAAAGTCTCAGGTTGATTTGGATAAGTTAAGTTTTGCTGTTTGCCTTGACGTAGAGCTTGATTTTTATTTATTTATTTTTTATGTCTTACAGTATTGGATGATGAAGATAGCAACAACATCACAGTAGGATCCTTAGTTACAGTTTTGGTTAAATTGACAAGGCAAACAATGGCAGTAAGTAGTCTGTATTTTATGCTTTGAGAGTTTATATATCTGAGAGTTTAAGATATTTATGTTTATTTTCTCATTTTAAGTTATACTGTTCAAAGTCAAAATTATATAGTTTTGCAAATCTAATTTTGGAGATTCTGTTAGCCATTTTGAAATTTTAATTTTAGATTTTCTCATTTGTTTTCACACACACAAAGTTGGAAGATAGGTGAATTCTTCAGCTGATGATTTGTTGATTCCCTATAAATTATTATAATGTAATCTGGTACCTTTCTTAAACTATAAAATGTTATACAGATATTAATTATTGTTAAGAATTTCATTACCTACTCCTTTTTAATCAGTTCTTGAGAGAATTTACTCCCTTTTATTTTTTATTTTAAAAAGTACAGTAAAATAGCTCTTTTAGTAATTATGTAAAAAATTTATGGTGTCTGGGAAACAAATTTAGGCAATGCAGAAAAGTATGGGAAGAAATTAAAATCACCTAAAATTCTACTACTCTGAGATCATGAGTTTTGAAGCTCATCCCTTTAGATAGCCTGATGCATGAATAGCCACAGAATTAAAATGATATTGATAACATGGATCCCTTATTTCACCCCTGCTTCCTTAGAAAGCCACCTTATCAGACCCAGATGACCAGATCTCAGTCTTGTATAAATCATTTTGTATCTTTCTCCATGCTCATGTTTACTATCTGGACCTTTCAGTGCATATATGTACATGCATATATATGTATGCTGGTACTTTCTCATTCCTTTTCATTGAATCTAGTCATATGTATGTTTCCTGCATCTTGTTTTTCTCAGTTTCTGTTATGTATTTACGCTACCTCCCAAGCTAAGCACACCTGCCAAGTTGCAAGTATAGTTGTAACTAATTTTTACTAAACTATATATTATTTCAGCTCAGTTTTATTGAACCAGTGGTAGATTTTAGCCTATTCTACTCTGAGGTCTGTGGGCATCTTCAGGAAATAAATGCTGCATTTAAAACCTATGTCTAAAACCTCTGGTAGAAAAAGCATATTTTGTAGTTGTTATTGTGTTAGTTGCTCAGTTGTGTTGGACTCTTTGGGACCCCATGGACTAAAGCCTGCCAGGCTCCTCTGTCTGTGAAATTCTCCAGGTAAGAATACTGGAGTGGATAGCCATTCTGTTATTCACAGTAGGACATATCAAAACAAAGATACTGATTTTATGGTAGCAGGTGGTAAAGGAAGCATTTGTATGTATCATGGACTCTGGATGAGAGGTGCCTCCTGGGAGATGAGGCTACTCTAAGCCGGTGGCCAGGGTTAGGTTTCAACACTGCCTATGTGCTTTGGAATTCCAAGCCTGAGAAATGAGCACAAAGCTGTCTTTGGGCTGTTGACATTTTTCAGGTAATTGGTAGAAGAAAAAGCAGATGTGGCCTGGAGAAAGGGGAAGAATCAAATATTTATCTTCTAGTATCAACTGTATTTCAATATAATTATTAGAATTCAACTAACAAATGAAGAATGAAGCAGAGGTGATAGAATTAGGCCAGGTGATGACAGACTTTTTCTCTAAAGGTTCAGTCAGTAAATATTAATATTTTTGATTTTTACAGGCCATACAGTCTCTGTAGCAGTGGCTGAACTCACAAATGGGCATGGTTGTATTCTAATAAAACTTTGTTTAAAAAGTAAAAAATTGGCCATAGTTTGCTGGCCCCTGCATTAGGCCAACAGTTTAGAGCCCAGTAGTTATCATTGTTTTCACTTGTTAGCTTTAATAATTCTGGGGGTTTATGGAACAACCCACTTATCATGTTCTATATAGAGTCACATTGAATTCTTAACTGGATTTCAAATTCTAAATTTATAGTGTGTGTACTGATTCAGAATGGATTTTGGGTGGGTGGGTATGTCTCGGATATGTAGATTTTCTTGATGTTCCACTTAGTTATATCTAAGTTATATCAGTTATATTAGCAATATTGCATACAATCATAAATAAACTAATATTGGTCTCATAAAGTTTTGATGTTAGAGTAATATAAGGTATTCAGATTTTCATAACTTTAAAATAGTGATGTCTGATTACTGTTAGAATAAAAATTATGAAATGACTGACTTTATAGTAATTTTACATATTTTAAGGCATTGCATTTATAAATTTATATAGAATGTACTTTTCAAAATATATTTAAGACAGATATGAGATATTTCAGAAGGTAACTTCTAAGGTATCCTTTAGTGATGGCCAAATTTGCATACATACATCATTTAGTAATTGCTAAAAGCCTCCTGTCTAGCCATGTGTTTGTACCCACCTCCTGTAATTGTCAGCAGTTAATAAACTTACTGATAAGGCTTCCCTGATGGCTCAGTGGTAAAGAACCCACCTGCCAATGCAGGAGACGGGTTCGATGCCAGATCCAGGAAGATCCTACATTCTATGAAGCACCTAATTCTGTGTTCCATGACTATTGAGCCTATGTTCTAGAGCCTGGTAGCCATGCTTAATGAGCCCATGTGGCGCAACTGCCGAAGCCTGTACTCTCTAAAGCCTGTGCTCTGCAACAAGAGAAGCTACTGCAGTAAGAAGGCTGCACACTGCAGCTGGAGCGTAACCGCTGTTCTCCGCAATCAGAGGAAAGCCTACACAGCAACGAAACCCAGCACAGCCAAAAATAAATAAACTTACTGATAATATATATTGAAAGATTGTTTTATATGAAGGTTAAATATAAGTTGAACAAAGTTTTTATTTTTCTTGCTCCCTCTACTCTAGGAAGTATTTGAAAAGGAGCAGTCCATCTGTGCGCAGAGGAACAGCCAGCAGAAGATGGGGTAAAAACTTGTTTATCTATCTTTTCTGGGAACAGAACTGTTTTGTTTAGTCCTCTGATTGATTTATCTTGCTGTGGGAGAATAATTCACTTTACTAAAACATTTTATTAGTTTAGCCATTTCCATCTAAAATTTACTGTGACTCCCAAATGAAACTATTGCTACAACGTCTGAGTATGTATGTGTGTTGTGATTTATAGCAGGGTGATACTAACAAGAACAAGACAAAAGGAGGATGGCAACAGAAGAGTAAAGGACCCAAGAAAACTGCTAAATCAAAAAAAAAGAAACCTTTAAAAAAAAAGCCTACACCTGTGCCCTTATCTCAGCCAAAGCAACAGAAACAAAAACAGGCTAACGGAGTCGTTGGGAGTGTAAGTTTACTATCTTATGTAAAGACTATCATTATCATCTTTGTTGAGGTCTGAAATACACTAAAATGTTTAAATCTTATATGTACAGCTCCTGAAGTTTTATAAATGCGTGTACCCATGATACCCAGATCAAGATATGAAACCCACCAGCACCCTAGAAGGCTCCCTGGTACCCTTCTCAGTCAGTGACCCCTCCATCCACCCCCACTCCCTTCTCCACTATGCTGTTACTACCATAAATTAATTTCGCCTGTTCTTAAAATGCATATAAGTAGAGTCATTTGGCAGCTTTCATTCAACATTGTCTTTGACATTCTTCTGTATTATGTATAGCAACAAATTGTGTGTGTGTGTGTGTGTGTGAGAGAGAGAGACTGAGATTCTATTATATGAATATACTACAATTTGTCCTGTGATTGGTAGACATACAGGTTTTTCTAGTTTTTGCCTGTGACGAATAAAGGTGTTGTGATTTGATACATGTCATTTTGTGGACATCCATTTTTCTTTGGTATGTGCCTATTAGTAAAATTGCTGGGCCATAAAATAGGTGTATGTCTAATTTGCTGAAAGAGCCCATTTTCTAAAGTTGTACCTTATTCTACCAGCAAAATATGAGTCAATTGTTCTACATTCTCACCAGTACTTGGTTTTACCAGTCTTTTTTATTTTAGCCACTGTATTGGATCTGTAGTCGGTATTTCTGTGTGTGGTCGTTTTTGTATTTACCTTATGACTAATAGTATTGAACAGCTTTTTCACATGCCTACTGGCCATTTGGATATCCTCATTTATTTTTGGATTGTCTTCAGACAGCTCTTAGGATTCCTTATGTATTGTGGATAAGTGTTTCTTTTAACTCTTAATGGAGTTTTAGATGATTCTTTAATAAGTCTGTTTCATCAGTCTTTATGGTTAAGTGCTTTTGTGTCCTGGTTAAGACATCTGCCTATCCCAAGAACACAAGGAGAGGTAGATACTTTGTTTCCTTCTATAGGTATTACTACAGTTTCATATTTGGCTCTATGATGCATCTTTAATTTTTGTGAATAGTGTGAGATTGGGATTATAGGCCATTTATTTTAGCACCATTCATTGGAAAGCTCTCTGAATTGCAGTCGTAATTTGTTGTAAAATGAGTTACCTCAACTGTATATGTGGAAATCTCTTTATGGGCTCTCCTTCCATTGATTATTTGTCTCTTCTTGTGCCAGTGCCACACTGTCTTAATTATTGTGGCTTGAAGTCTTAAAATGGAATAATGTAAAGTCCTCAAACTCTTACTTTACTTCTTCAAAATTGTCTTGACTATTTTAGGTCCCTTGCATTTTCAGCTAAAATTTTAGAATAATTTTGACAATTTCCACCCCCAAAAAAGCTGCTGGCACTTAGACTGGTATTGTGTTTAATCTTTGGTGCAATATGGGGAGAAGTCACAGGTTAACAATATTGACTGTTTTTATTCATAATTATGCTTTATCTTTATTATCTCCCTTAATTTTTCTCAGCAGTGTTTTGTGATTCCTCTTGGCAGAGAATAACACACCTTTCATTAGATTTACTCCTGTGTATTTGATGCTTTCTAGTTCTATTGCAAACAACATTAAAAAAAGTTCATTCTTCAGTGTTTATTGATGGTGTATTATCAAGGATTCTTGACGAATTGACAATAATTGTAACAATCTGCAGATATTAAAAAAAGGTTTTTTACGTACACAATCATGCCATCTGGGTATGGAAACAGCTTTACTTTAATATTTATGCTATTTCATCCCTTTTGCCTACTGGTACCAGTGAGAACTTGGAGTAGTTGATTTGAAGTTAAGATGGCAGTCACCTAGGCTTATTGGTCTCATGGAAAAAGCATACAGTATTTCACCATTGAGTATGATGTTTAAACTATCTGGGTTTGATGATACTTTGTTTAGGATTCCTGTATCTATTTTTAGGAGAGAATATTAGTTTGTCATTCTTCTTATGATATTCTTGCCCGGTTTTGGATTACATTTATGCTGACCTCATTAGTTAGAGATTACTCTCTCTTTCAGAGAAGGCAATGGCACCCCACTCCAGTACTCTTGCCTGGAAAATCCCATGGACGGAGGAGCCTGGTGGGCTGCAGACCATGGGGTCGCTAAGAGTCGGACACGACTGAGCGACTTCACTTTCACTTTTCACTTTCATGCATTGGAGAAGGAAATGGCAACCCACTCCAGTGTTCTTGCCTGGAGAATCCCAGGGACGGGGGAGCCTGGTGGGCTGCCATCTATGGGGTTGCACAGGTTCGGACACGACTGAAGTGACTTAGCAGCAGTAGCAGTACTCTCTCTTTTTCCTGGAAGGGTGTGTAAGATTGGATTTGTTTCTTATTTGGAAAAATTACATAGAGAAGCCATCTGGGCTTGGAGTTTGAAGAAGAATTTAGTTATAGAGTCTATTTCTTTAACATAGTCTACTTTTTTCCTCATATCAGTTTTAGTAAATTGTGTTTTTCAAGGACTTTGTTTCCTCTAACTTGTCAAATTTATTGACAAGGTTATTCATAATATCCTTATTTTTGATGTCTTTTGATCTGTAGTTATGTATCTTTTATTCCTGATGTTGGTAATTTTATTGTCTCTTTTCCTTTATTAGTCTTGCCTAATTTATGAATTTTATTAATCTTTTAAAGAACCAACATTTAGTCTTGTTTGGGTTTCCCTTTTGTATATCTTCTTTCTCTTTAATTGATTTGTGATCTGTATTATTTACTTCTGATTTCTTTGCATTTAATTTGCTGTTCTTTTTCTTGCTTCTTGAAATGGACTAAGTATTTTGTCTGGGACATTGACTTTCCTTTCTGCATTATACTATTAGTTATTGAAGATAACATTAAATTCCCAAAGCAGTACTTTTCTATAAACTTCTCATTATAGTGTATAAAATATTATATAATTGATGTTTTTGAAAAATGAATCAGCTTAGCCATTGTCACAGTATATTTTGCAAATAGAAATAAATTTTTTTTATTTTATGAGCTATGAAGAGTCAATAAAATAACTGACAAATAAGCAAATAAGTCAAACATTAAACCTCTTCAGCCCGACTCCCACATATTTATATATAAGAATGTTCATAAAATTTTTTTAAATTCTATATCAATATTGAAATTTTAGTCTTGAGCCAGTTTAATTATAATGACCATAGATTAGTTTCAGGGACTCAGGATGTATTCACTGAAACATTCAGAATTTTTGTGGTTGCTTTTTCCTTTTAGGAAGCTACAGTAAAGGAAGATGAAGAAGAAGTTTCTGACAAAGGCAGTGACTCTGAGGAAGAAGAAACCAACAGAGACTCTCAGAGTGAAAAAGATGATGGTAGTGACAGAGACTCTGATAGAGAGCAAGATGAAAAACAAAACAAGGATGATGAAGCAGTAAGACATAGGTTTAAATAACTGGAATTATACCTCTGATGATAATTTTGGTTTTTGTTGTTGTTTTCTTTTGCTTGCTTACTGTTTTTGCTTATTTTAAACAATACTAGTATATTTTATACTGCTGCATTACTTTCTGACAATGTTTTTGACAGATGGTAGTTGTAATTATGAAGGAAAATTATTTCTGACAAGGACTGGAAATCCTAATTTTCTTAAATCTTATATTAGATAGAGTAAGACCTGGGTCTGAGGTGAACTCAGCTTGTTCTCTAAGGCAATTTTTTTTTGTTGGAAATGACTCTGGAAATATGAGGAAAGAAAGGTGGGTTATGAAATAGTAGCAACTACTTGGAAGAGGTTCTCAAAAGTTCCAGGCAGTATTTAGGGTAAAGAAACATTGCTGTGGGCTCTAATGTCAAGAAGTTGGTTAAGGGAAAAGCTAATATTTACAGAATGCCACCTTGTTTCAAGAGGTGTATAAGACATTTAGGAAAAGGGGAAGTCACTGAGGGATTAAGATGGTGAGGTATAGGGAATAGAAAAAAATCTCATGGCATGGCATGAAGTTGCACATGACTTATGAGAAGGCTGCAGAAAAGAATATTTGGTGAACAAATAATGGCCCATAGATGCTCACTGCAGATGAACTGTAACTTGATCAACCAATTTTTTTTTTTTAATGTTTGTGTTGTTCTTGACTGGGCCATTGGTCTAAAAGTAACTCCTGTGGTTTAGGAATTGTAAAGAGATTCCCTGAATAGCCTCTGAAGCAAAAGCAGAGGCCGAAAAAAAAAAGGGGGAGAAAGGGCAATGGATAAAAATACAAGGAGATAAAGTACTTGCCTTTGGCATGGGAGAAAAATAAGGATGTCTGTTTTTAGCAGTTGCTGGCCCTTGAGTGTTTTCATACTTTGAGAATTAAGTTGGTTGCCATGAAATTAAAACTTATCAAAGAGATTATTACCCCTCCCTTTCTTTGAGAAGGAGTTGACATATTTCTTTCTGATTATGGCTCAGTGGGTAGGAATCCGTCTGCAGTGCAGGAGACACAGTAGATCCCTGGGTTAGAAAGATCCCTTGCAGAAGGGCATGGCAACCCATTCCAGTATTCCTGCTTGGAGAATCTCATGGACAGGAGCCTGGCAGGCTGCAGTCCATGAGGTCACAGAAAAGTTGAACACAACTGAGCGACTAAACACAGCATCCTTGCTTTGACAGAAAGTTGACATATTTCTTTCTGATTATATTAGGGTTAGTAGAGGTGACTTTGGGGTTTTGATAACTGATTTCTCAGATGACCAAAAATGCATTCATTCAGTTGACAAATAATTATACAAATAGCAAATAGGAATACAAAGCCAAATGTGAAACAGTTTCTGCTCTTGAATGATAGTAGCCTGAAGGGGAAGGCAGACTAGTGAATAAATATTATGGTACAAAAGAGACTATGTACATTGTGCAAGAGGCAGCGATGGCACAAAGAAAGGAGTGATCAACTCAGCTCTGAGAGGATGGTCTGCGGGACCCAGGAACTTGTACTTTAGGCTCCAAGTACTCCTGAAAAAATAATGAGTAGGAATTTGCCAGGTAGAGAAAAAAGAAAGCAAAAATCCAAACAAGGTTTAAGAGTGAAGTAGCTGGTGAGGTCAGGGAAGTCTAGCAGTTTGAAATGACGAGAATAAAAAGTGAAGAGAGGAAAGCAGTGACAGGAGACGGGAGAGACAGGCTCAGGTCAGGTCGTGATTGGCAGTGTAGTTCATGCTAGACAGGTTAGGTTTGATTTACAAAAAGAAGCATTGTAAGGTTTGAACAGGGAAGTGATCAGATTTGTGGGACTGAACTCTAGTATTTAGCATTGTCAGGAATGCCATCTGGAAGAAGATAGACACCCTTCAAAATGATCGAAAACATGCTTCATTTCCATTATTTCTAATTTTCACTTTACCTAGGAGTGGCAAGAATTACAACAAAGTATTCAGCGAAAGGAGAGAGCACTACTGGAAACCAAATCAAAGATAACACATCCTGTCTATAGTCTTTACTTTCCTGAGGTGAGTTATTCATCCACAGCCTAGTGTTTTCCTTCTTCTAGTCAGATATTTCTTAGTTGCTCTTTATCCTTTCTGTAGCATGAATTGACTCTTATCCTCTCTGTAGCGTATACTGACTCAGATGCGCTAAATGTGTATTCTCGATACGTCACATTTTTGAAGCATTATTTCAATACGTGTTACTTTGAGTAAATGAGTTGTTTAAAAGGAGGATTGTCAACTTTTTAAGTACCTTGTTGTTGTCCTGGGCTTCTGTCTCTTCGTGCCTGGATTACTGAGGGTTGTACTTACTGATGATTTCTCATTTGCAGTTCAGGCAGTCTTAATCAGACAAATGCATATTTTGCCTATGACTTTGTGTGGCTTTTGTGAGTCTCATACTTCTACCATGTTTTGAATAGGATGAAAATGTTCTTAAATTCTGCTCATGGATTTTTTTCTGAGGGTCCTATACTGGCCATCTGGAGACACTAGACTTGTTCTGATAATTGCCCTGATCCATGGGAAGAAGGCCAGCCCAGGCCTGAGGGACCCACTAAGTTTAGTAAGAGCTGATTCCCAAACTCCAGACTGATCATTGCGATGTTCTTTGTTCCCTTGTGCTTGTGGCCTGTTCAGCTTTTGATCTCTTTGATAGGCTGTTTGTCTTTCAGGTGAATTTGAGATCAATTTGAGATCTTGACATACTGCTTTTGCAGATAATTCTCTGTGGCTAGAGGTCAAGGACTATTGCCTCTTAGTTCAGGGAAACTGTTCCACAGACTGCTTCACAGCTTTGCCATAGAACCTTCTGCTCACCACTTGTGTTTGGCGGGTGATTTCATGTGTAAATATGCTTTCTGCTCTAGAATGTCAATCTATAGTTGCTGGGGGCTGCTGAAGGCAAGTTCCTATTACTAGTAATTTGGCTCTCCTAATAAATGAGTGGCTATGCACAGACTTTTGTTTTTTGACTTGGAGAGCAGTCAGCCCAGGATTCCATCTTACTGTGCATGCTGATCTTCTGGCATGTCCTGAGCTATAGCCCATCTGTTAGGGGCATTTCGCCCATTGCAGTATAGTCTGCCAACACCAAGGCTCCTGAAATCAAGCGAATAAATTTCATTCATTGATTGGTTTTAAAAGTACCATGGGATGCTGTAAGCTGCATAATTTGTACCCTTATAATAGACAGCTTTATTTTAGACCATGCTTAGTTAATAGGCAAAGCATTCATTTACTCCCTTAGAACATTTTAGCAGTGAAAAGTGCCTTCTTGTAATTTTATCTGTATGGTAAAACATCCAAAGTGCTGTTTATCAGATAGACTTTATTTGGGATTTTCCTAACTTCTACCTGTCTACCTTCTCATTTACCTACCTACCCACCATACTAGCCACTTATATTACTTAAAGTTTTATGTTAATAATTGACTTAAATGTTATTAAAACTCATATATTTAACAAGAATGATTGGGAATCCCATGCAACAAAAAATCAGTTTTGTTTAAAGTGCAAATAACTCATGGCAGAGACTCTTTTCTACTTTAACCATGTGCATCAAGAGAATCTGGGTACAGTGCCATAGGTTGGCAGTCACTAGCTTCTTAATGTTTATTTTCTTGAATGAATCTCATTTTAATCAAATAGATTTGGGGCATGGGAGGCATTCTCTAAGTAGAGATAAAGAATAAATGCACATTCTTGAACATGTATGTTCTAGTAATGATGTTTCTGAAAATGAAATGTCAGACTGCTTAAATATAGAAATGTTTACCTTATTTCATTAATAATCGTAACTTTTAAAATTGTTATTGAAATATAGTTGACATACATTGTGTTAGATTTAGGTGTACCATCTAGTAGTTTAATATTTGCACACATTATGAGATAATCACCACAGTAGGTCTGGTAACCGTCTGTTCCCATACAGAGTCACTATATTATTGATCATCTTCCTTATGCTGTGCATTATATCACATGACTTATTTATTAATATCTTAGAGCTGGAGATTTGTACTTCCAAATCTCCTTCATTATTTCCCCCGCCACTTCCACCCCTCTTGCATGTTTGTTCTCTGTATCTATGAGCCTGTTTTCATCTTATTTTGTTTTGTTTTTTAGAGTCTACAAATAAGCGAGATTGTGGTATTTTATCTTTCTCTGACTTCACTTAGCACGATATCCTCTAGGTCCATCCATGTTGTTTCTGATGTCAAGATTTTGATTTCTTATGGCTTGAGTAATATTCTGTTGTTTATATGTACCTTCTTTGTCTATTCATCCATCAGTGGACACTTCAGTTGCTTCCATATTTTGCGTATTGTAATAATGATGCAATGAATTGATGTGCACATATCTTTTCAAATTAGTGTCTGTTTTTTCTTTCTTGGGGTAAATTGCTAGAAGTAATCATGGTAGTTGTAGTTTTCATTTTTTGAGGATCTTCCATACTGTTTTCCAGAGTGGTTATATTGATGTAACTGTAATTTTATTGGACTCTGTGTCCTAGACATTTTAACAGGTATTTTTTTGTATTATCTCAGTTCATCTTCACAACACAACTTGAGGTAGGCATTCATCACTTAACAGAGAAAAAAGGTGAGGTTTTAAGAAGTGAAATAATTAGGTCTGGAAGACTTTGAAATAGACATTGGCAGAGTACTGCCTGCAGACAAATCTGCCTCCCAGCTTGTTTTATAAATGAAGTATTATTGTAAATGAAGTTTTATTGGAACAGAGCCACACTCATTCTTTCTGTAATACAATGGCAGAGTTGAGTAGTTACAGCAGACTCTTTGGCCCTCTAAATCTGTGGGTTCTGCATCTGCAAATGTGGCGGGCCAACTATACCATGACATTTTATGTAACAGACTTGCGTATTCATGAATTTTGGTATTCTGGAGGTGGAAAGGTCCTGGAATCGATCTCCTGTGAGTACAACAGTACTCCACTTTGAGTCTGTTATGTTTCTGCCCATTTCGTGCAAAACACACGTAGAAAGACATATGTATACACCTATACCTTTTGTTGTAGTAGTCCTAACCCTTGGATTAAGCAGAAGTTGAGTTAGTCATCCACTTATGATTTGTTATCCTGTTTATTAATGTTGCATTGCCTTGTAGTTTAAGGCATTTAAACAAAAGCTTTTAGTTGAGCTTAGTGTGTACCATTATTAGGAAGATAATAAACTGTATTTTAATGTCTTAAGATTGAAATAAAATAGAAAGCACAAGTGATTTTGGCTTAAAGATATAGACATTTTTCCTATGAAACTATTTTCAATAAAAAGTTATTTTTTAAAACTTTTCTTGGATAATTGAGACTCTTAATGTTGCTTTGGTTAATTGCATATCCTACAATTTATATTATTTTTAGCTCCAGAACTTTTTAAAAGCCATTTTAGAAAGGTATCTTCCCTATCCCATTCTTAAACGGTGGATGCAAAGCGAATGAATAAAAAGTTGCTGATCTGTGCTGTGATGCAGTGGTGGTTGCTGAGCACGCTGAAGTTTGGTGCTCCCAGACTGGTCTTCTAATTTTTTTTTTTTTTAATAGATTTTTGTCTCCTGTCAGTGTTTCCTGCTATCATTGTGCACTCTGGTGGCAATTTTCTTTACCCAGCCCTTTTTCTGTTCCTAATCTTTTATGTAGTACAACTGAAAATGCTGAGCTTATTGAAATTATGTACCATAAATGGTACAAATAGATTCTTAGAATCTGAGATGCTGTCTTGTAAGTAACATGTTTTAATGTATTGATTTCTGATGATGTTACTCAAGTCCCTTCCACTCCTACTTTCTGTCTTTTGCTTATTACTAGGTAAGATTACTAAAATTATTTGCTAGATGAATTCGTGATAGCTTATACTGTTTTATTTTTAGCATATCTTTTATCATTTAAGGTTAATCAGGAGTTTTTAAAATACAGGGTTCATCAGTAGGGTTTAAGGGGCTATTTGAAATCCCAATATTACATACAGAATTCTTTTGTTGTAGAGTGGCTCTAAGAACAATTTATTCATTCAGTAGATGTTTATTGACATCTATTTTGTACCAACCAAGGTGTCTGTGCTGGGGACACAGCAGTGGCTAAAGGGCAGTACAGTTGGCCCTCTGTATCTGTGGGTTTTGCATCCATGGATTTGATCACCTGTGGATTGAAAATGTTGAGGGGTGGATTCCAGGCAGTCCAAAAAGGCAAACTTGAATTTGCTGGGTATTGGCATAGCGATTACAGTGTATTAGATATTATAAGTAATCTAATCTAGAGGCTAGGTAAGGTGTACAGGAGTATGTGCATAGATTAGATGCAAGTACTGCACCAATATATGTAAGAGATTTGAGCATTCATGGATTTTGGTATCCACATTTAGGGTGAAAGGGGAACTTGTCTGAAATCAGCCCCTCTCAGGTACCAAGGAGTAACCATACCCCTAAAATGAGATAAGGCAAAACTGTATTTCTGTAATTCTTTCTGGCTATTTATGCTCTTCTCTTTTTTTCTTTGCAGGAAAAGCAAGAATGGTGGTGGCTTTATATCGCAGATAGGAAGGAACAGACATTAATATCTATGCCATATCATGTGTGTACACTAAAAGATACAGAAGAGGTAAGTATCCAACAACATTATTTAGATATAGAAAACAATATAGAAATCCATTTATCATATACGGCTTATTGCATTTTATTGAAAACACATTTTGTAACTGTTCTCTGACAGCTTTTGGAGGGAGCTCATTGGAAATTGATAGAATATTAAATTTAGGTAGACAACTTGGTGGTCTTTTAAAACCTTGTTCTCAACTTATTTTGGGGAGTTTTCACTGTTACTGTCTTAAGAATATTTGCCTTACCATATCTCCAGAATTTAGTTATGTTCTACAAACTCTTATGCGTTTTATCCTCGTTGGATTAGTGCTCAGAAATTATGGTTTGTATCCTCATTGAATTAGTGCTTTTGTGTTAAAAACAAATGTAAGTACTAGTGATTCATTTTTTAAAGTGGAATTTTTTATTTTATTGCATTGTCCACTGTCAGTGACATCACTTAAATAGCATTGTGATGAACATATTTTGTCCTTGGATTTCCTTGTTTTTTTGCTTGATTTCTTTACGTTAGTA
Source organism: Aepyceros melampus (assembly GCA_006408695.1). Taxonomy (NCBI): domain Eukaryota; kingdom Metazoa; phylum Chordata; class Mammalia; order Artiodactyla; family Bovidae; genus Aepyceros; species Aepyceros melampus. The sequence continues at coordinate 929,128 of SJXQ01008649.1, forward strand.
TTTGAGAAAGAAGGTTCTGTCTACCTGGACATGGTGGACAAGAGGAAAGCTTTTGAATTTCGAGAGAGTTCTGTAATGATGATTTTTAAATCCCAAAAGTTTTTTCCTACCTTTCTAACCAAGTAGTAAATGTTTAAAGTAGTTTATTTTTTTTCGACGCTTAGTGATAGTGCCAACTTATAGGTATCTCTTTCACAGAGTAATTTTAACATTTTTTAAAATTTAAATTTTACCTATTTTTGAATGGATAATACAATTGCCTAATTAGTGTTCAGAAGATAAACAGAAGTACACACACTGAAACATCTTGTATTCCTGTCTCTCAGTCACCCATTCCACTTCCTGGAAACCACCGATATTACCAAATTTTTTTTTATTCTTCATGTGATATTGTAGTAAAGTACAAGCATATACATAGGTATATTCTCCCCAGTTTTGCACAAAAAGCATACATCATATTCTGCACCTTGCCTTTTTCTCAGTGATAAAACTTGGAATTTATACCATATTCATACAGAAAAAAGCTTCATTGTTTGTTTTTACAGCTGCATGGTATTCTTTTGTGTGGAAGTTTATTTATTCAGTGCTCAGCTCTTTAGTGGACTTACAAGATGTTTCTTGTCTTTCGCTGCAATGAATAACCTCATCATTCAAACACATCTATAGGATAAATTCATAGAGGTAGAATTAATGAATTAGAGGCTCTGTACATTGTAATTTTGATAGATGTTAAATGTTTATTTCTCCATAGGGAGAAAGAATGGCCAAGTGTAGTATTTTCATTGCCTCTCAGTTTGTGAGATATAGAAAAATGTTGCAGGCATATTTTCATGCCCCTATAGACCATTCATCCATAGTTTTGAACTCTTTCTTTTTCTCTGTGACACCAGCTGAGTGTCCTGTGGTTTAACCCAGTGCTGACACTTTCCCCAGACAGCTCAGATTAAGGTTCAGTCCCAGAAGACTTCTGTTGCCCCGCTGCCCATCTTTAGATGACAGTTGCAAGTCCCAGCTTGTCATCTGTACTTCTGACCAACTGACTGTAAATCATGGTTCCCATGATACCCTCCTTGGGTTCATTAATTTGCCAGAATGACTCAAAGAACTCAGGGTAACATATTTATCAGTTTATTATGAAAATAGTATGATGAAGTAGATGAATATCTGGATGAAAGAGATACATGGGGCAAGGTATATGGGAAGGGATGTCGAGCTTCCATGCTCTTTCTGAGCAATCTGCTCTCCCAGCACTTCTGCATGTTCACCAGTTTGAAAGCTCCCTGAACCCCTTATTTGGTATTTTTATGGAGGCTTTATCACGTAGGCATAATTGATCATTAACTCAGTTTTCAGCCTCTCTCCAGAGAGTAGGGGGTGGGACTAAAAGTTCCAGGCTTCTCCTCATGGTTTGGGCTTTCTGGTGACTGGTCCTCATCTAGGAGACCAAGAGTTGCATCATTAGAAGAGAACTTATTCTTATCATCCAGGAAATTCCAAGGGATTTGTCAGCTCAGTGTCAGGAACCAGATCCAAAGACCAAATTTTAGAAAAGAAGAGGCTCCTTATGTGCTCTTGTCACTTTGGAATTACAGGGATTTGAGAAGCTCTGGGCCTGTGACTGAGGGCAGACACACACACACACACACACACACATATATATATATATGTATGATGAATGTATTTTCTGTTCTCTCAACATTTGTTCTAGAAATAAGAAAATTTGGCAAGAACTATTCCTGTTTGGTGAAGTCTGTTTTAGTTCAACATTTCATTTATTTTACTTTTATACCCAGCTTCATTTCTTTAAGTTATCAAGATAAACTTGGTTGCTTTAAATATGTTTTCTTGAATTCTGGAGATAGAAATTAGCCCCATCAATTCTGCCTATTTTTATTTCCTTTTTACATAGTATATATATGACACAAATGTCATATATGTAAATACATTTGTTGTCCTTAGAACTTTTGTAATGTGTGTTAGGACCTCTTCTGTCATCTGAGTAAGCACTGGCTATTAAATACTCTCTGGTCTAAATATGTTAGGAAGGAGCTACTGTTTCTTCCACTCTTTAAAATACAGATTTTAAGTTCTGATTTATCTTCTAGGTAGAACTGAAGTTTCCTGCACCAGGCAAGCCTGGAAATTATCAATATACAGTGTTTCTGAGATCAGATTCCTATATGGGTTTGGATCAGATTAAACCACTGAAGGTAAGAATAATGACTGTGCTGTAAATATGGTGTTCCCTAGAAATTGCCATACTGAGTGAAGTAAGTCAGACACAGAAAAACAAATATTGTATGATATTGTTTATAGTGCACACTAAAAAAAACTACAAATGATTATTTACAAAACAGAAATAGAGTCACAGATGTAGAAAACAAAGTTATGGTTACTGGGGTGATAAAAATGAGGGGCAGGGATAAATTGGGAGATAGGGATTGATCATATGCATATTACTATGTATATAAAATAGATAGCTAATAAGAACATGCTGTGTAGCATAGGGAACTCTACTCAATACTCTGTAATGCCCATATGGGAAAAGAATCTTAAAAAAAACCCCAAAACAGTGGATTTATATAAATGTATAACTGATTCTTTTTGCTATACACCCTGTCAATCAACTATACTCTAATAATAAAGTTTTTTTTGAAAATGAATTTTTTTTTAAATCTATGATGGGTATGGATTTACATTATTATACTTGTGTGGGAAATGAAAGTTACCACTTCTTCCTTTTTGAGAAATTTTCAAATACCTGAGAAAGAAGGAAGAAGAGAGATACACAGAGAAAAAGAGTGAATCAAACTGTGCAAAAAAATTTTTTTATACATTTTTGAGGTAATAAAAGGAACTTGAAAAAATAAGGTTGTCTATTTGAGTAAGTGTATTCCATCTCAGAGAAGCAGCTCTAGTTTTGAATGTGGAGTAACAGGGAAAGAGGCCCTCTCATAGTTAGCATAATATACCTGATGGACTGCTCTCAATAGTAAACTTAAAGCGGTATGATGATTTAGAACCTTGAGTGCAACTTACCAGCGTGATAGGTCGCAGAGTCGGACATGACTGAGCGACTGAACTGAACTGAACTGAAAATATGCCATACCTTTATGGGGCCTCACCAGATGGTTTCTGTTTTCTTTAGAAAGGCATATGTATTTCATCTTAGAGTATACACTTGTGTGAGTATCATTTGAAGCACATTCTCATCGATGTTACCATTTCACTTGTGAAAGTGAAAGTAGTAAAGTTGCTTAGTCATGTCGTCTCTTTGTGACCCTGTGGACTGTGTCCATGGGATTTTCCAGGCAGGAGTACAGGAGTGGGTTGCCCTTCCTTCTCCAGGGGATCTTCCCAGCCCAGGGATCAAACCCAGGTCTCCTGCATTGTAGGCAGACGCTTTACCGTCTGAGCCACCAGGGAAGTCTCTTGACCTTTTCATAAAAGGCATGCTGCTGTGTTAGAGAGATGGTGCTGAAGAAGTGTTGCACTGTGTACTGGGACTCAACTGAAAGGAGCCAACAAAGGCGCGGCTTTTTTTCCCCATGAGGGCACTGTATTTCTTTCCATTGGCTATAGGATGTTAACTTCATGAGTAGTCTGGAGGCTGCAAATATCTCTTTGGAGTCACGCTTGAACTTTTTTCCCATCCACAGAAGACTTATTAAGAACAGTGTTCCTGCTGAAGAGTCAGAATTATTCATCTTTCATGCTGCAGAATAAATAGTATATAGCTCCTGTAAAATCATTTTAAACTACACTAGAAACTTAACTATACTAACATGTTGCTAGATTCACATTTTTATTTTGTGGATGAGTATCTGTTCTTAAATGTGTTAAAATTTAGAGTTAAAAGATGTAATCTTTTCTTTACAAGTGCTACTGTCAAAGATAACCTTTTCTTTACCAGATATTTCTTACATTATTCCTCCCCAGATTTCTAATGTCTGCATCTAATTCTTTTTTCTAGTTGGAAGTTCATGAGGCTAAGCCTGTGCCAGAAAATCACCCACAGTGGGATACAGCAATAGAGGGGGATGAAGACCAGGAAGACAGTGAGGGCTTTGAAGACAGCTTTGAGGAAGAGGAAGAAGAGGAGGAAGATGATGACTAAGCATGGACCATAATATTTGCACATATTTGCAAATTTTTGCTATTTTGGAAGTGTATAATAAACCAAAAGCAGTGCAGAACTGATGTTGAGGGAAGTGTTGCTAGAAATGGGTGTGTTACCAAGGCAGTGGTGGTGCCTTGTGCAGTCTGAAAGATGCTTAAGGTTTGTGAAAGCCTTGCAGGTATGGGATGGTGCATTTATTTCATCTGCAAATGATAATAAACCCTTTGTTATAACTGTCCGAAGTGTGGGCTATGTATTATCATCTATGGTCCCAGTAAAAGTAAAGGTACATGAAAAACAATCTATAAATGAGTGACCTTTCTTTGTTTAGCTTTAGTTTTAACAGTAAAGTATGTGTGATAAACACCACAAATATTTTAAGTAACATCTGCTCAAGTTTTAATGTCTTAATAAGCTCTATTATTCATTTACTGACATTTTGCAGTGATATAAGACTATTTATAACAGCTCCATTCATAGCTTTAAATATTTTATTTTTGCCTATCTTGGTCATAAGTTGGCATTCTGTCACATTCCACATAATCTAGAGGGCTACGTTTTGGGATTTTCCTTTTGTTAATTGCCCAGAGTTACCAGATAGATTATAAAAATGGCTTTTAATGGCTTAAAACATTTTTAAGCCTCTATTTTAGCAGATCAATGCAGGATCTAATTCTTTTTATAAGCTATAGATCTAAAAATGATTGTGGGACCATACGTTCTCTGATGTTGGTGACTTGTGTTACTAAACGTTTTTAAAAAAAGGTCACTAAAAAGCTGAAATACATTCTTAGCTTTTAATCTACCTGACTCTTATCAGAAGCCTTTTAAGGTAAAATATAACATGCAAAGGAGGCATTTTTTTGTATTCATTTTGGACTCCTGTCAATAAAATAGAAGTTTGACTCATTTTATGTTTGTAATGGTGTGTGTCTTTTTACTCCCAGAAAGGGATATATAGGAGAACTCATTCTTTTATTTTTCAACTAAAAATTTAGTAATACTGTCCATGACTGCTAAAGTGACTGCTATTTCTGTATACTATAGAAAAACCTGTGATTGGAGGGAACTTCCCCCTCACACTCTCACACAGTTCAGCCTGCAAGGATCATGCTTACAAAGGGTAGAAATGTGTACATGATGAATTATTGAGGTAAAATGAATATTTTTGTTACTAAATATGGAGGAAACATAAGTTTATATTATAGTACTGATGGTAATAATCCTCCCCTATCAAAATCTCCATAGATCCAAGTGCTGTAGAATACTAATTTGTGGCCTTGTTTATTTAAAAGGTTCCCACTTTCCATGCAGAGCTACCACTGGTATTTTGTTACTGCTGCTGCTGCTAAGTCGCTTCAGTCGTGTCCAACTCTGTGCGACCCCATAGATGGCAGCCCACCAGGCTCCGCTGTCCCTGGGATTCTCCAGGCAAGAACACTGGAGTGGGTTGCCATTTCCTTCTCCAATGCATGAAAGTGAAAAGTGAAAGTGAAGTTGCTCAGTCGTGTCTGACTCTTAGCGACCCCATGGACTGCAGCCTACCAGGCTCCTCTGTCCATGCAGTAGTTGGAAATAAAATTTGAAACCTAACAAAGCATGAATTTTTTTTTGTTTGTTTCTAAATTTGGGATGTAGTATTTCCTATAATATGGTCAAAGCAGATTTTTTTCTCTGGAGCCTCCATCGTCTGTTTTTGTTTTAAAAGTGTTAGTGAGACCCTTCCTTGGCAAGCAGGAGTACCACTGTTGTGTTTGTGAGGATTTGTTTCATTTTGTAAGTAGAGGGTAGGTTTAATTTCCAGGTGAGGTTTTGCTGGGAAGCTGCTGGTCATCTAAGTGAGGTGGGAAGGGAGTGAGCCAGCCAGTAGCATCCAGGGAAAGGAGAGGTTAGAGAAAACTCAGGCCGAGTGAAATTGAGCAAATGAAACAAAGTGTCACTACACAGTCCTGGTTTTCTTGAAAGATACTTTTGAAGAAAAGTACTTATTCTAGTGGCTGTTTTGTCTTAAAGAGGTTTTATAAATTATTCAAGCAACTGGCTTCTTTCTCATTTTTAAGACTAGAGGATGATTTCACAACCTAGTAACTGACCACAACGCTTAGGAAAAAAACAGCATCACCTCATTAGGAAATCCTACTGGTCTGTGTTGCTTTGCCATTTATGTGATATATCTACTTCACAACCAATAACATGTTTTCCTCTAGTGAGTACTTTAAGTAAGCTCTTTCCATATTGCCATAGTGAAATGACTGAGCTTTCATTTTATCATTCTCTTCTCTCAGCACATCTGTGAACTCTACATCCCTTCTTTCTTTCTCTTGAGATGTAATAGCTAATTTACCCTTGTGTGCATTTAATCAAATGGAACGTTCATTAAGTGTAGTTTCAGTTTGGTCCCATCAAGAAACACTGACATTTTGTCAACAGAGCAGATAAACATATAGATGAAAACCATCAGTGTGTGTATGTAAAGTGAAAGTGTTTTTTTAAATGAAATTAAGCCACTTAAATTGTGTAGTATTTTTATCTTTTTGAATTGGTGAAGTACCTATTAAGTCATACTCCTCCAGAGGAGACCATCAGTGAAAGTCTTTCAGTTATAAATTTTTGTTGCACAACTTGATTGAAGCCCTATGTGCATATCTCAGTCTCAAAGTCAGGTGTTCATATCCTTTAACAATTAAATTTTTTTGTGAATTTTTTTAAAATTAAGGAGTACATGGAGTAAGGTTTTCTGTGTAGAACATAACTCTGTTCTCTTTATCCCAGCTTGCACTGCGTGCTGGTGAAGGATGAGCCTTTCTGGCTGCAGGGCTCCCGCGCGAGAGGGGAAGCTCAAGTCCTGGGTAGAAGCAGAGCAGGCGGACACCAACGGACTGATGTGGGAAAGGGGAGCAAGGGTGTGAAGGAATGTAAAGAGGCTCTGAGCATGTTATTCTTGACCACAACATTTATCCAGTCATTTGCTTCAGCCAAGCAAAGATACTGGAGTGGTCTTTAGCAACAATTGTAATTCCAAATGTAATTCCACATCTCACATGTTTTTCAAAGAGTTGTTCATTGTTCACCACCTGTTTACTGAATTTCAATGTGTCCAGGTCTGTGATCAGACACTGGGGCTATTTAATAAGAATTTATATTCTTATGGCTTGCAGGTATTAAGGCAGGCAAATAAATGTATGGCAATCTATTTTAATCCATTTGCATTCTAATGGTCATTGTTTGGAATGCATGTTTTTGTTTGTTTTTCCACTGTAGGCAGAGGAGGTTTTTTGTTTTTTGTTTTTTGTTTTTTTAAATGTCTAGCTATTTGTTGGTTTTGAATGTTTCTTTAAAGCTTTTCCTCCCCAAATATTAAACTACAGAATCCCCAGTTTAATCTGCTCTATGATAACTGAGACAGCTATCAGTGAACTATAATGGGACATTTTACTAGCTGTGCAGTGATTAGTCCAATTATGTCTTAAAAAGTTAGCATCAAGCATCTTCACATTTAAACTTGATGCTCAGGCTATTTTGCAAAACTTAAAAAAGCTGTGATCTTGTACATTTCTCTGTAACTAGCTAAAAATTCAAATCTAGCAGTCACTGGCATGCTTCAGGGCTGCGGTTTTAGGTGGCGATGTGTACCTCTCAGGAGTATGCAGTCATCAGTCTGTTGGGAAAATGTTAAAGTGGTTGTTTGTATTTAATCTCAACCTTTTAAATTTCTATTTTTGTGTGTTTTATAATGTACATAATATATTGTACAATTGTACACTTCTATAATTTATAAATAAATATTTATTGGCATATTAGACATTTTTTTCTGATTTCAGTGCTTGATCAAATATCTGGATTTGCTGCCTTAAAGTGTTGCTGTAGTGCTGTTTAAAGTGTTGGTATAGTGCCATTTAAGCAGAAATGAAGGTTTGGAGTTTTAGTACTTACCATTTGAGTTCACAAGATGATGCTCCTTTGCTAGAGTCGAAGGGCCAGCATCCACTGTGTAGCAAAGTGGTTATTTTCTGAGGTGGAACTGAGCAGGTATGGTGACAGGGTTAATAGATGAGCAGAGGGAGGCAGCTGTTGTCTACAGAATGAACGTGGAACAGGTGAGGGCAGAAGTGCTAGGTGCGGCTTCAGGGACTTCCAGCAAAGTCTGCAGCTCTGGTAGTGGTCCCTGCAGTCAGTGGCTGCTACAGATTGCAGGTGAGTGTGAGAAGGGCTGTCCACTCTTACTAGATGGTCCAGCACTAACCTCTCAGGCTTGGTATGCAAAGGGAGCTGTGTACCTTTTACCTTCATGAACACCTGAAGTTTACGTTTTAAAATCTGCATAACTCTGCAGTGGATACCACTTTGTTAAGTTGCCAAGTCGTGTCCTCGTCTTTGAGACCCCATGGTCTGTAACCCACCAGGCTCCTCTGTCCATGGGATTTTCCAGGTAAGAATACTGGAGAGGGTTGCCTTTTCCTTCTCCAGGGGATCTTCCTGACCCAGATATCAAACCCATGTCTCCTGCATTGGCTGAAGGATTCTGTACCACTGAGCCACCTGGGAAACCCCTGGATACCACAAAGGGTATGAGCAAATTTCAGAAAGAACTTTAAACCACTTTCCTGTAGTTTCTAGCTTGGTTCCGGTAGAGGGCGATATGGCTATAATTTTCTTTAGCAAAAGAGTGGTTTAGTTTGTGAGACAACCAAAATTAAAGACATGCTGTGTAATTTATTTCTATCATCATCTAGGCTTACCTCCTTCCTCCTTAGTGTTTTCTTTCTTATATATGTCTTTTAATATATTAAACTTCTTGGTTTTCTGGCTTGATCCCTTGAGCCCCTTTGCAGCAAACTCCAGAAGACAATCCACATTTATTAATTGTGCTAGAATTGTATCAGATTGTTTGCCTGAGAGAAGTGGGAAGTTGGGTAAGACAAAGAAATCATTTTATTGTACGAAATTAATTTTTGGATGGTAAGTGTCAAAAACCATGAAAGGGTCTGACTCTGTGCAAGCACACTCTGTGCAGTGTCATGGATGCTGGCAGAAGACAGGAGACCCTCAAGTCAGAGGCATCACAGACAGCTTCCTGTTGCCTAGTTACTCTTCTGTCCCCCAAGTTCCATGGGGCTGATGTGGAGCAACCCAGGTGGACGCTGCATATGCTGAGGAATTCTGAGCTCAAGAAACCTCTCTGAAGTGTATGCAAGCATAGCTGCCCAAGAGGGAAGTACTCTTTCTTCCAAGGCTGTCCCTTATGCAAATATAAAAGGATAGTTTGGAACAAAAGCATTGTGCATCTGCTCACAAGGTTTGCAGAAACATGAGACAGCTATAGAAAATTGTCTCAAAATTTGGAATTCAAATATACAGTATCTATATTTACAAAGACATGAGCTTCCCCGATGGTTCAACAGGTAAAGAATCCACCTGCAATAAACGAGACACAAGAGACGGGTTTGATCCCTGGGTCGGAAAGATTCCCTGGAGGAGGGGATGGCAACCCACTCCAGTATTCTTGCCTGGAGAATCCTATGGACAGAGGAGCCTGGCGGGCTACAGTCCATGGGGTCGCAGAGTCAGACATGACTGAAGTGACTAAGCACATGGAGTACTTATTTTCAAACAGAATGAGTTCTATTTAGTGAAAATTAGGACCAGTGAGCGGAGAAGGTGATGGCACCTCACTCCAGTACTCTTGCCTGGAAAATCCCCTGGATGGAGGAGCCTGGTGGGCTGCAGTCCATAGGGTCGTGAAGAGTCAAACACGACTGAATGACTTCACTTTCACTTTTTACTTTTATGCATTGGAGAAGGAAATGGCAACTCACTCCAATGTTCTTGCCTGGAAAATCCCAGGGACGGGGGAGTCTGGTGGGCTGCCGTCTATGGGGTTACACAGAGTCGGACATGACTGAAGTGACAATAAACCTCTTACAAATGTTTTATTGTCAAAGATAATTCTATGTTGCAGTTGAAGACAGTTTACTTAACATGTGTGCCAACTAAAAGAAGGTCCAGAATTTTCCAAATTGAATCCAGAGCAGTGTGACAGTGGAAAAACGGATGTCTAAAAATGAACACTATAGTTGTTATATATTGTAGCCATAAAATCTTTTGATAATTGCCTCTGTGACTTTCCCCAAAACCTCAACCCAAAATGTGTCCTTCACCGACACCCATCCACCTTCTCTCCTGAATCACACTCTTCCCAGCAAACTGAAAGTGTGCCTCCAAGTGAGTCTGGATCCTTGTAGAACAGCTGACATTCCTTTTTCCTAAGATGCTACCCAAGTGCAAGAAGTCTTTGGAACATCTTTGACTGAAATAATCAAGGGACCTCTAAAATATTCTTCTGAACAGTTGTGCTGGCATCTGATCATCCTTGAAAGAATATTTATTTTTTTCCCGTGAAAAGTATTTAGAGATAATGCAAATAAATTGAGAGGGTAGTCACATTTGCTGATTATTTCAATGAAAACTTAAGCATGTGACTAAAATTCAATGAGTGACTTTTAAAAAATCATGATTTTTGTTTAAAGTGCACTGAGGACTTTCAAGGAGACATTCAGTAATATTACGGGGGTAACTATAGCCTCCCTCATTTTTAAGAATTAATCCACATCTATATCTTTGTGGAATTAGTCTACTTTATAATCGCATCCACAGTGTCTCCAGCTTTTAAATTTCTTGATTCTCTGCCACTTTTCTTGTGACTCCAGTTGCCGACGATGCTGTACATCAACTTTTCAAAATTTTCCATAACCCTACAGTTCCTTTTTTTGACATGACTACACATATATGAGTGAGAGAGAGAAAGGGGAACAACGAGAGAGGTGCCCCCAGTTGAAGGGAAGCAGGGCCTCCCTTCCAAGTATTGGAGTTGCAGCCACCAAGTCCCCACCACCAAGTCCCTGTTTAGAACTCTGCAGTTCCTTCACCATCCCGAGGAGAAGATCCTACTCCATCTACCCACCCCACTCACCAAGGGCTGATCTGGGTCTATTATCATGGAAATTATAAGGATTAATGCGACTTTCAGCAGGATGCTTTTGAGAATTGGAGATGAATCCAGTGTTATGACTCACAGCATTATTTCTTTATACACTGAGTCCCCACAGCTTTCAAGTCTTCTGACTTAATGACAGGATATCGCTTTGAGTGTCAGGAATGACACCTCAGGAGCAGCACATTTCAGATGAGCTTAGGTTTGAATTTTGAGTAGAATTGTTACTGTCTCGGTGTGTTGAAAGAGTAATATTTAGAACGAGAAAAAAAAGATCATCTCCCTTGGTATGATTTGTAAAGTTTTCTTTGCATTTAGTACTAGATACTTACAATCTGATTGAACCAAGTGCCTGCCCACACCTCCCCTCCCTCAACCCCCTCCACAGCCTAATAAAAGAGCCGGGATATAGGGGATATAGGTATGGAAGCAAAATCCATGGATTTTAGTCTTGGCGCTACCTCCATCGGGTGGCATTACAGTGGGGAGTTAGTGAGAGCTTGAGTGTACATGCTGAGGCCCTGGGAGGCTCCCTGTCCCCAGCTCTGATTCTCAGTAAGTCCCACTCCCATCTGTGCCCACAGAGGGTAGGGCATTGACCTGAGGGAGAGCCATGGAAACGAAGATGCGGGTAAGAGAAGTGACCCGTCACAGTTGGTGACAGCCTGGAGCTAGGACCCAGGCACCTTGCCCCACGGGGGCTACGTTGAACAACCCCCAAGTCTCAACTCGCACCGCTGCTTCCAATAGCAGGGCGAGAGCGGAAGCCCATCACTGCCTGGGCTCCTCCAGGGGCTGCAGGTGCGGGCACCTGAGGTAGAGGGGAGGGGCAGAGGACGCGCAAACAGTGGACTGTGGTTTACAGTTCCGGGTGCTCGGGATGCAAAGAGAGCAACACAGGAAAAAAGCAGACAAAGATCCCTGGCGACATTCTAGAAGAGGAGAAAGAATGGACAATAAACATAATCGATAGATTTTATATAGTATCACTGAAGATGATGGGGCGTCCCAGGTGGCTCAGTGGTAAAGAATCTGCGGCCAGTGCAGGAGACTCCCATTCAGTCCCTGGGTCAGAAAGATCCTCTGGAGAAGGGAATGGCAACCCACTCCAGTATTCTTGCCTGGAGAATCCCAAGGACAGAGAAGCCTGGCGGGCTACAGTCCATGGCGTCACAAAGAGTTGGACATGACTGAGCATGCACGCACACATGGATGGTGAAAAGAGTGATGGGAAAAAGAAAGTAGAGAAAAGCAAAGCAGGCAGATGGAAAACAGGTTTTGATTTTTGTGGTCAAGACGGGTCTCATCTTAAAGCTGACACTTGGGCCAAGGAGTGAAGAAGTTAGCCGTGCAGATGTTTGGGTGGAGAGTATTCTAGTCAGAGGGCGAAGCTGACACACAGGCTGTAAGCCAGAAGCAGCTGGAAGTGTGGGGAGCAGCAAACAGGACATCAAAGTGGCTGGAGCAGAGTCAGGGGAGAACAGCAGCAGATGAGCTCAGAGACATGGAAGGCCAAGGGCGCAGCAGGAAAGGCCCTGAAGGTTGTTTAAGGACTGTGGTTTCTGCTCTGATGAAGGAAGAGCCACTGCTAGGTTTTGAACAGAGGAATGACAGGATCTGGCTTATGTCTTCAAGGATTCCTCTGGCTATTGTGTTTAAAAAAAAAGAACAAATGAAGGAGAGAGGGGTTGAAGTAAGATGACCAATTAGAAGATTACTGAAGAATTCTCCCTGGAATTTTTACATGTGTTACGAGCAACGGGTGATACAGAGACAGACCTCAGAGACTGCAGCCTCGTTCCAGACGAGGCAAAGCAGGTATCGCAATAGAGTAAGTCACAAAGTTGTTGTTGTTTTTTTTTTCAGTTTCCCAGTGCATATAAAACATATTTGCATGATACTATAACAGTGTACAATAGCACTATGTCTAAAATAAATATGCACTTTAATTAAAAATACTTTATTGCTAAAGCACCATCATTGAGCCTTCAGCAAGTCAATCTTTTTGCAGTAGTAATATCAAAGATTATGCTTACAAATCATCACAACAAATATTATAGAGAAAAAGCTTGAAATATTGTGAGAATTACCAAATTGTGACACAAAGACATGAAGTAGGCAAATTCTGTAGAAAAATGGGCTTGATAGACTTTCTTGAAACAGAGTTGTCAAAAACTTTCAATTTATAAAAAAGAAAAAAAGCACAATAAAACTATGCCTGTATGAAGGAAAGGAAGTGTTAGTTGCTCAGTGATGTCCAACTCTTTTTTTTTTGTTTGTTTGTTTTTTTTTTTTTAATTTTTTTTAAATTAATTTTTATTTTTTAGTTTGTTTTGCTTTACAATACTGTATTCGTTTTGTTACACATTGACATGAATTAGCCATGAGTGTACATGAACTCCCAATACAACCTGTATGAAGGAAAGGAAGTGTTAGTTGCTCAGTGTGTCCAACTCTTTACAACCGTATGGACTGTAGCCCTACACCTCTGTCCATGAGATTCTCTGGGCAAGAATACTGGCATGGGTTGCCATTCCCTTCTCCAGGGGGTCTTCCTGAGCCAGGGATTGAACCCGGGTCTCCTGCATTGCAGGCAGATTCTTTATAGTCTGAGCCACCAGGGAAGCCTCCATGCCTGCATAGCTCTCCCTTTGTCCAAGTTAGGGCTTCTATGGGCTGGCAGCCATGTGGAGGTGGGGTGCAGTGTTTGGATTTGGGATGTGCATATTTTGAAGGTAGAAGGTGCTGATCTCTATAAGAGCCATTTCAGTGGAACAATTGGAGACAAAAACCCTATTCCAAGCAGGCTTGAAATTCCAAATGGGAATTATAACTGCAGTATTGGGACCAGAGCAGACAAAGAGGCCAATGACTCAGAGTAGGAATCCAGAAACAATCCCACACGTGCAGATAGACTCACACATTTAATATATGTGACAGTTTGGCACTGCAGACAATGGGGGAAAGGAAGGCATTTTCAAAATATGGTGCTGGGACAATAGGAAATCCATTTGGTTAAAAAAAAAAAGATGTAAGGCTTCTGTCTCATGATTTATACAATAATTAATTCCAGGTTGCATGTAAGTCTAAAATTGAAAGACAAAACAATGAATGCTTTTGAAATATAGGAGTATTTATTCATGACCTTAGGGTAGGATACAATGAGCATGTCTAAAAACAAAAGAAAACTGAGAAACTGAATTATATCCAAATAAAGGACTTCTGTTCAAAGACACAATAAAGAAATGAAACAGCAAGCCCCATAGTGGGAGAGATATTTGCCACACATGTATTTGACAAAGGACTTGTATCCATATTAAATAAAAAATGCTGACAAAACTGGTAAGAAAAAAAGGCAGATAACTCAATAGGAAAATAGGCAATAGGCTTAAAAAGACACTTTGTGTCACAGACTGGATTCTTCAGAAGCAGACCATGAGAAGGAGTTTGTGGTATGAGATATTTGTAGAATCAAGATGCTTATTGTGAACCAAAGGGAGAAGAGGCAGGTCTGGGAGGAGAAAGGAGCTGAACTTCGAGGCAGGCTCAGCAAAGCCCAGGCTAATCCAGTGGAGGTTGCTCATTGAGGTGTCCCGTGTCCCATGTCAGGTTGATGCAGCTGTGCCTTGCTCAGCCAGAGTAGAGCTTCCCAGGAAGAGCATGACCTTGGCCAAGGTGGTTCTCTGCTGTTGAGGCTGACCCTGAAGAAGCCGCTGGTTGGAGGCTGTCTGGGGACCACACTTCCTGCCACTGGGCAGCAAGTCCTTCCTGGAAGAAGGAGCTGAGTACCATGTCTCCATATCTACTACAGTTCACAAAACACTGTATCCTAAGGTCCAAAAAGACACACAAAAATCTGCTCAAACCCTTTAGCCATCAGGGAATGAAAATGAAAACTACAGTGAGATATCACTACAGACTCACGAGAATGGCAGAAGTTGAAGAGATTGACAATGCCAAGTGATACTGAGGACAACTGGAAATCTCATCTACTCCTGATAGGCTTGTAACTTTGTAGATTACTATATAAAACAGTTTGCCATTTGTTATCAAACTTGATGGGGTTTCTCAGGTGGCTCAGTGTTAAAGAATCCACCTACCAATTCAGGAGATGCAGGAGACTCTGGTTCAGTCCCTGAATGGTGAAGATCCCCTGGAGGAGGAAATGGCAATCCACTCTGGTATTCTTGCCTGAGAAACCCCATGGACAGAGGAGTCTGGCAGGCTCCATAGGGTCCATAGGGTCGCAAAGAGTGGGACACAACTCAATGACTGAGCACACTCTGCACCCCCCCCCACACACTAAACTTGACATGCATAGACAGTGACTTAGAAATTACACCTTTAGGAATTTATTCAGCAGAAATGCATGCATATATGCACCAGTAGGCATGTATAAGAATGTTCACAGAAGCCCTATTCATAACAGTCCCAAGCTAGAAGTAACCTAAATATTGATTGATAATAGAATGGATAAATCAAGTTTTCTGGTTTATTCAAAGGTTGAGGTGGGCAGCCTCCAAGATGACCCCTAGTGATGCCTGCCTCCTGGTGCTCACACCCTTGGTGGTCCCCTCCCACACTAGACAAGGATGGTCTGTGCGATCAACAGCTTACAGCAGCAATGTGTCACTTCTGAGATTAGGTTACAAAAAACATTGCAGCTTCCATCTTGGGAGCTCCTTCAATCACATTTTTTTTTTCTTTTGGACTGTTTGCTCTGGGGAACCTATGTCACGAGCAGCCCTATGGAGAGGCCTCTGTGGCAACACTCTTGTCAACAGCCATGTTAGTGAAAGTGGAGATCTTCCAACTAAGACTAAGTCTTCAGTGACTATAATCTCAGGCAACGGCTTAACTGCAGCTACACGAGACACCCAAAGCCAGAATACCCAGCTAAGCCATAAATGAACCCTGACTTTTAGAAGGTAGGTGATATCATTAATGCTAGTTTCAGCCCACTAAATCTTGGGGTAATTTGTTACACAGAAATAGATAACTAGTGCAATGAGGTTTTATAAAGTAATGAAAATAAATGAAATGCAGTCACATTTGTCAACATGGGTGAATTTTACTAACATGATATTGCATGAAAGAAGCCAGGATCAGAATCCATTTTTTTATTATCCTACTGTTAAAGTTCAAAAACCAGGTAAAACTACAGTGTTGAGGGATGCACGCCTACAAGGCAAAACAATAAAATAAATCAAGCAAGTGTTGGTCATAAAAGCCAGGATGGTGGCTACCTTTGGGGGCAGACAGGGAAGTGGGAAGGGGCCTGAGAAAGGCTTCTGTGCTATTTTAGCAAAGGTATTTGTTTCAAATAAATCATTAAGCAGTATGGTTTGGTTTTTACCTTCCACTTCCTCTCACACCCTTGGTGGTCCCCTCCCACACTAGACAAGGATGGTCTGTGCGATCAACAGCTTACAGCAGCAATGTGTCACTTCTGAGATTAGGTTACAAAAAACATTGCAGCTTCCATCTTGGGAGCTCCTTCAATCACATTTTTTTTTTCTTTTGGACTGTTTGCTCTGGGGAACCTATGTCACGAGCAGCCCTATGGAGAGGCCTCTGTGGCAACACTCTTGTCAACAGCCATGTTAGTGAAAGTGGAGATCTTCCAACTAAGACTAAGTCTTCAGTGACTATAATCTCAGGCAACGGCTTAACTGCAGCTACACGAGACACCCAAAGCCAGAATACCCAGCTAAGCCATAAATGAACCCTGACTTTTAGAAGGTAGGTGATATCATTAATGCTAGTTTCAGCCCACTAAATCTTGGGGTAATTTGTTACACAGAAATAGATAACTAGTGCAATGAGGTTTTATAAAGTAATGAAAATAAATGAAATGCAGTCACATTTGTCAACATGGGTGAATTTTACTAACATGATATTGCATGAAAGAAGCCAGGATCAGAATCCATTTTTTTATTATCCTACTGTTAAAGTTCAAAAACCAGGTAAAACTACAGTGTTGAGGGATGCACGCCTACAAGGCAAAACAATAAAATAAATCAAGCAAGTGTTGGTCATAAAAGCCAGGATGGTGGCTACCTTTGGGGGCAGACAGGGAAGTGGGAAGGGGCCTGAGAAAGGCTTCTGTGCTATTTTAGCAAAGGTATTTGTTTCAAATAAATCATTAAGCAGTATGGTTTGGTTTTTACCTTCCACTTCCCACACTTTTTTGTATATGTGTTGTATTTCATGATAAAAAAGGCAAACAGAGAACGGAAGGAGAGAACTGGAGTAAGAGTGCAAGCAACTCTTAAGAGGAATATTGCTACAAAAAGACCAAAGCGGGGCTGGGTGGGGGTTGCGGGGGCGGTGGGTGGTGTGTGGAAAAGACCAAAGAGAGTAGTGACTGGAAGAGAAATGAAATAACAGTGTGTTTTATGCAGAAGGAAATCATCTACTAGAGAGGAAAAACTTACAAGAGAGGGGAATTGCTGAAGCGAGGTTCTGCAGTAGACAAGAGGGATGAGCTGGACTGAGTCTGGACTGAGCTGAATGCCAGCCAGATATAGACATCTCTATATCTATGTGTCTGAGAGAGAGAGAGACAGACAGGCATTTTAAGGAATTGGCTCAAACAGTTGTACAGGCTCAGTTCAGTCAGTTCAGCTCAGTCGCTCGGTTATGTCCGACTCTGCGATCCCATGGACTGTAGCACGCCAGGCCTCCCTGTCCATCATCAACTCCCAGAGTTTACTCAAACTCATGTCCATTGGTCAGTGATGCCATCCAGCCATCTCATCCTCTGTACAGGCTGGGCAGGCCCCAAATCTCTAGGGTGGCTGCTGGCAGCCTTGGAGACCAGGGAAGGGTTGATGCAGTCTTGAGTTCAAAGGCAGCTTGGAGGCAGAATTCCCACCTTCCTTAGGGGAAGTCAATCTTTTCCCTTTTGATCTCTTCAACAGATTGAATAGACCCACTCACATTATGGAGGATAATCTACCTTACTCGGAGTCTACTGATCAAACTGGTAATCTCATTTAAAAACTACCTTTACAGCAACATCCAGACCTGTGTTTGAAATATGAGAGTCCTTTGGCCCAGCCAAACTGACACATAAAATTACCACTCACTGTGAAGACTTTGACAGTATTTGTCAATTAACTTGCTTGAGGTGGAGAAGGAGGGAGACAGTCAGTCGGCTGCTAGGACTCCTTGCCTTCAATTTTCGCTAGAACGTCTGCCTCCTGACTTTTCTGTCCACCTAGAGAACGTGCACACAGCATTGTGGGAAGTGGAGAGGATGGACTCATTGTGTGAATCAGGTAAAACCAGGCCCAAGATATCCACTTACATCTTTCTTACACTTTGGCAAGTCTTGTGTTTGAAAAGATGGACTCTTCATCACATTTATTATTGTTTTTAATTGATTTTTATTTTTTAGTTTGTTTTGCTTTACAATACTGTATTCGTTTTGCTATACATTGACATGAATCAGCCACGAGTGTACA
>SJXQ01008649.1:949037-961154 GCA_006408695.1 Aepyceros melampus
GGCGTGCTGTGATTCATGGAGTTGCAAAGAGTCAGACATGACTGAGCTACTGAACTGAACTGAACTGGCTTCTGTATGGCCATGTATAGAAGAGGATACTTGCTTTCATCTAGAGAAGCCTGTCATTTTGTATTGCCCTGCAGTAAAAAAGATAAGCAATGACTTAATATGTAAAGGACTATGAAAACACAGAAAATGAGATGATTAAGGACTTGTGCAGTATTCACTTTTGATGAGACACTTTTAACACTAAGATTATCTTGCTAAGGTAACCCATACTTTAAAGTGGATCTGATTGAATTATTCAAAATCAATGAAAACTACTAAGTGCTTTGGATTGTATGTTTTTTTTTCAATATCCAGAACTTAGTAAAGTAAGAATTATGAATGAATACAGCAAGAATATCCATTCAAATTATTAATCTAATTTCTCCATTATTTTACTCATTACCTTTGTTACGTACATTATCTGTAAAGATCTTGGTATTGGACTGGTGGAAAGTATTGATAAATTATTATTTCAAAGTTGTAAAAATAAATAAAGGAAACATCTCTTAAAGTGGAGTCAGGAAGTCCCGGAGGGATAACTTTCATACATGTACCAACAACTTCTTGCCACCTGCAAAACTAGCAGGAAGAAAAAAATAATTATTTTAACAAGTGCTGTTTGTATAGAATTCTTTGTATAAAACTCCCTCAGTCTCAACTTCTTATCTATGATAATAAGCTACTTTTCTTCTGGTACAGGGAAGACTTTTTTACAGAGAATTTTAAGATAAGGACAGGAGATTGCCCTTGTCCCAACAACAATGTACAACCACTATTTGTAGCCAAAATGAAAATGTCATAATCTCAAACACTTGTTCTTTTCCAAAGAACTTTTATTTAAAACAGTCCTGCCCAGTTTCCTCCTAAAACCTAATAAAATCTGACTTCCTTTTGTCCCTTCACACTTGCCTATGATTAACTTTAGTTTGCCTGTTCCAAATTGCAGTTCTCTGTTTTTCTGACATAAATCCATTTTGCCGTAAAGAAACAGGTTTATTTTTTTAAAGATTAACAAAAGTAAACTCAAATATGAAATCTATGCAACTATTCTCCAATAACTTATGATTAATAAGAGTTCTGATTTTATTCTGTCATTTGTAGCTGTTGTGGAGCACCAGCATGTATCAGTGTTATTTTGTTTTTAATCTCAGATAGATTTGTAACAGGAGCACTGAGACTACCACCATATAGCAATAATCAAGGCAGGCTCATTCTTCCCACTGGCATGAGAGAGTGCTAGACTATATTCTCCTTGTCTCCAGTAAAGGTTGACAGCCCAAGAGATGATTTTCTAGTTTCAAGAAGTGTCCAACATATAGGTAAAGGTTCTTTACAAGCTGACATAAACAGTTGCAGATATCTCCTACAAAATAGAAATCAAGTTCTTTGCATTTTTTTTTTCTCTTTTGTCTTTTAAAATCCTTTAAAATTGAACCAATCTACCACTACAGGACCATTTCTAGCCATGACCCTATGGATTGAGGATTCCATCTTGATATTCACCTCATGGTTTCACACAAATTAGTCTGCCAACATGTTATTTTCCTCATAGCTCAGCAACACAAACCTACCTTTACCTGAATTCTGAGTTTTTCATTGGTGTGACACTAGGGCAAAGACCCAATGAAGTTTTTCTTCGCGTTCTCACCTTCATGATCATGCCTTCTGAGTGCCTGCAACCTTTACTGTCTGTAGAGTAGACCTGTCACCTATTACATATTTTGTATAGCATTCCGATTAGAAATATGATCTGGGATAAGTTATTTAAATGCAACTATTCTCCAATAACTTATGATTAATAAGAGTTCTGATTTTATTCTGTCATTTGTAGCTGTTGTGGAGCACCAGCATGTATCAGTGTTATTTTGTTTTTAATCTCAGATAGATTTGTAACAGCAGCACTGAGACTACCACCATATAGCAATAATCAAGGCAGGCTCATTCTTCCCACTGGCATGAGAGAGTGCTAGACTATATTCTCCTTGTCTCCAGTAAAGGTTGACAGCCCAAGAGATGATTTTCTAGTTTCAAGAAGTGTCCAACATATAGGTAAAGGTTCTTTACAAGCTGACATAAACAGTTGCAGATATCTCCTACAAAATAGAAATCAAGTTCTTTGCATTTTTTTTTTTTTTCTCTTTTGTCTTTTAAAATCCTTTAAAATTGAACCAATCTACCACTACAGGACCATTTCTAGCCATGACCCTATGGATTGTGGATTCCATCTTGATATTCACCTCATGGTTTCACACAAATTAGTCTGCCAACATGTTATTTTCCTCATAGCACAGCAACACAAACCTACCTTTACCTGAATTCTGAGTTTTTCATTGGTGTGACACTAGGGCAAAGACCCAATGAAATTTTTCTTCACGTTCTCACCTTCATGATCATGCCTTCTGAGTGCCTGCAACCTTTACTATCTGTAGAGTAGACCTGTCACCTATTACATATTTTGTATAGCATTCCGATTAGAAATATGATCTGGGATAAGTTATTTATACTCTCTGCTTCATTTTATTCGTGGTAAAATGAGACAAATAATTGTATATACTTTGTGCTGAGCTGGAAATTAAATGAGCNTCTGTAGAGTAGACCTGTCACCTATTACATATTTTGTATAGCATTCCGATTAGAAATATGATCTGGGATAAGTTATTTATACTCTCTGCTTCATTTTATTCGTGGTAAAATGAGACAAATAATTGTATATACTTTGTGCTGAGCTGGAAATTAAATGAGCTAAAAATTGTAAAGTGTTAAGCTAGGGCTGGATACATAGAAACACTAAGGGTTATTACTATTATGGTAACCTTTTATTCTAGAGCATTCTATTTTGATAGAATGTATCAAGAAGAAGAAGAAGATTAACTATTAATTTGAATTAGAAAGTGTCTTTAGGAGTAAATGTACTATTTGACTCTTGATTTATGCCAATACAAGTCTCTGACTTTTATGTATTATCTAAACTAATAATATATACCAGATACTAAATAAAGCTATATGTTCATGCAAGCTCTATTGAACACTAAAGCTGCAAAAAATATCATTTGGAATACTCTAATGATTCAATTGCAAATGCACCAATAATTATGCTGAAAGATTGTTAGGTTACATAATTCATCATGAGAGAGAATCAAGAAAATATGATAAGTGTTACTGACATATCATTTGATTAGCATAATATATTTAAGCTATGAAGTTTAAAATAATTTTATAGGGAAAAATTTCAAAATCTTATCAGAAAAAAAATTTATAGCATATGCTCTGTGCTATAAATTATTTCTGGGCATTGCTTTAAAGTGGGAAACTGGATTTTAGTCTTTAAATTCTATAACCACAAAAAAAAAAATCACAACTTCCTCGAAGTTATTTGTAGACTATATTGATTAATTTCTCTCTCTGTCACTGGTGTATAAGCTATTTGAGAGTCAGAGTCATTTGTTTGTTTATTCATTTATTTGGTAATAAATCTTTTATTCATTAACGTAGCATGCATACATTCATTCATTCATTCATTCATCTCCAGTGAATCCCAAGCATCTCATTGAGTGCTGAATAGATCTTTTAAATAAATGATGAATAACCTCATTTTTTTATCTTTTAATAGTAGAGATAGAATAAATAATCTCTCAGCTCCATAACTATTAAATATTATAATGTAATATTTAAATGTTTTACCAATGATGCACAAATAAGAAAAACAGAAATTCTTCTATATTCTTTCATTCTTCTCTGAAAACATATTTTGAATTTCATGAAGTTTATGTGACTCTGTCCACTCTACTGAGACATAAGCAGAACTAGTTTAATGCACGGATTATTAAATTTTCAACTACAGAGTGAAAGGTACCATAATTATAATTTTTGATATTAAAATAATATCAGCCATATATTATTCATTCCTGAGTACCTAAACCATTTTAGGTGACTTATTTACTTAAGTTACATTTAATTATTACAACCAGTCTCTAGTATTGGAATAGTAACATACAATTATAAAATGGAGCACAGTATGAGTGATAACTTCCTTGATTTTGCACTATTGGTGACAACTGGGATTCTAAACCAAATTGCTTTGAATGCAAAGATCAGACTCATTCTGTATTGAACAATCATTAATGCTAATTATGAATGAATTGAAAATAATGTTTTCTTTCTATTTATAGTACAGATCTCCATGATCCTCTATAAATAAATATTAAAGTCACCAATCTAGGATGCTAAGTAAGAGGGCTCCTGAAACAAATTTTTAAACCTGTTTTGCATACTGATCTGCACCTTCACAAATGAAATTATTCTTATTCAATAATAGTTAAGATAGGAGAACTTTTTTTCTTAAAACTAGTAGAAAATGCAAATGACAAATGGGTAGAAATAAAGGAAAAGAATCCTATATTTGAATTAAATATATGCATTGACCTCTACTTTAAGTATCTTTGCTTCCTAATTTAATACAGCTTTAAAATTTGAATACACAGTGAATTAAATAAAAGTATACAATTATTTTTTTCACCCATCACATGTTTTGTTTTTAAAAGTATTATATTTTGTCTAAAGAGTGATTATTTTCCTTTAACTTCCTTTTCTTGTCCAACCTTACATGAGTCTTTTGAATATTTCCAAGATTTATCACCTCTTACAACCAAGTCCTGATCATTTCTGTCATTTTCTGATGATTCCATTTGAGGAGTCTAGTCTATACTTGACTTAGGTTTAGAAACAGAAAGTAGAAGTAGAAATGACTCTAACAGTTCAATTAACTCAAATAAATTCCAACCAGTTTCTTTTCCAAAATGAAAATTTGCATGATATATCTGAAACTTAGGTCAGTTCTCAGCAGGACCCATGTCTCTAACTTCTTACTCAAATTATTTACACCATATCCTGCTTAAGAGATTCAAGAAGTTTCCTTTTGTAGCATTATACAGGCTTTACAAGAGTCTTAAAGGATCACTGAAGCTGCTATGGACATTCTCAGTGGTATTAAAATATATATTGATTCACAATATTATCTTGGGTATTTAATTTTTATGATTAAAATTATATTGGTGCAATTTTCTACAACAATACACTTTTGTTAACCAATATACATGTGCATTTATTTTAATGCTACAAATAATTTGTTCAACTCATTTTAAGGTTTATGGTGTACTATAATGTATAATCTGTGAAGTCTCAGAATAGTAAAATAGTTTAACTATTTTCACTTTCTAATTTTTTTTCTCATGTAATAATTAGCTGCTTGAGAATTTGTCATCAATTAAATATCCATAATTATAGATAAATTTTATTTCACTTAATAGTCAATGCTATTAATTTTACCTGATCTATAAAAATTAAAAAAATAAAATTATGTAACTACAGATCATATTTTTTTGCACAATTTTGACTTTTTTCCAATGGTAATAGCAATTTCTAAACTTTATGTCTTCTAGATGTTAACTGGTTTATGACTATAACTCTGGTGGATGACATTAAGGTATCTTCCAATGATTTCTGCATCTCTTTGTTTATACTTTGCATAAAACCCTCTCTTTGAGTGTGAGTAGAAACTATGACATTTCTAATTTTAGAGGTCAGCAAAACTGATGAGGTGTCTTTCCCATGATCATGTTAAACTACTGAAAATGCATTACCAGAATTTCTTCATTCTCTGTAGCTGCTTTCAAAGAATCAAGTTGCCTTCAACCCTAAAGCTAAAAAGAGACACATTCTGCCAACAATCTGGAAGAGTTTAGAAGTGGATCCTTCCCAGTGCAGTTCTCCAGCCACAGCCATGAACTTGGTTGCAGCCTTGTAAAGGATCCCGGCTATGGAGTTGGGACTCTGCAAAGTATTTTTGCCTCTAAATTAATACTGAATAGCTTAGATTATTATTTGAAAATCAATGCTTATTGTATAAAAATTGTTGAAAGAATTGGAAATTCTTCTGCAATCAGAGATAAGTAGGAAAAAAGATACCATTTTTAGGAATCTAGACTTTATTAGTTTTTCTTTTTCAGCCTGGAATAAAGCTTTCTTACTATTGGAATTTAATTTTGACACTTTTTAAGCACCTAAAATCACTTATTATTGCAATAGTTCTTAATAGTACCTATAATATTATGGCTAATACTTAAATATTGTGCTTGGGGGACTTTTAAAACAATTATGTTATCAAATACTGTAATAATTATTCATATAGAGAAAGATTGAGGGTGGGAAAGAGAGAGAACAGAATATACTATATTACTACATCACACATTGAACATTACCTCATAATCTACATAGAAGAAAATGGAAGGAACAGGGGATTAATATTTAGTGAGTAACTCTGTCTGGCATTGTATTAGGCCTTTACATATTCAAGCTAATGCTGTTAGCCTTGAATCAATATTTGATAGTATAAAAGAAGTGAATGATTTTCGTGTAAAGATTTAGAAGTTATCACTTTCATTCTTACAACAAAGAAAAAGTTGAATAAACTGAAATCGTTGACTTTTCTCGGATCCAATGGAGAAGGGAAGGTACTGGGCAAATCTTTAGTCTGAAATCTAGAATAGCAGTTGAAGCCAAAGTACCATAGCCAAGATCTGGTTTCCTGGAGCAGAATCTGCTGGATCCTTAACTTAGCTATTTTGACAGGCTAAGTATCAAATAGTATAACGTAGAGTCTGGTACCCGCAATTTAGGAAATCCCCTAAATGTCTTTCTTGAGATAAAGAAAGAGTTTACCTCAAAGAACCCCAACTTTTACTGTTCTCACAATAAAAAGGTAAGGGAATAAAGGCTTTGAAGCTCTGGAGGGTAGAGAACAAAAGTAACTATTTAGAATGGGAGATTGGGATTAATATACATACAGTACTATGTATCAAATAGATAACTAGTGAGAACATCCTAGAGAAAGAAATGGCAACCCACTCCAGTATTCTTGCCTGGAGAATCCCATGGATGGAAGAGCCTTGAAGGCTACACTCCATGGGATCACAAGAGTAGGACACAACTTAGCAACTAAACCACCACAGTGAGAACATGTAGCGCACAGGAAATTCTACTCAGTGCTCTGTGATGACTTAGATCGGAAGAAAATCCAGTAATGAGGGAAAGTATGTATACATATGGTTGACTATGGTTTTTCCAGTGGTGATGTATGGATGTGAGAGTTGGACCATAAACAAAGCTGAGTGCTGAAGAATTGATACTTTTGAACTGTGGTGTTGGAGAAAACTCTCAAGAGTCACTTGGACTTCAAGGAGATCAAACAAGTCAATCCTAAAGGAAATCAATCCTGAATATTTATTTTAAGGGCTGATGTTGGAGCTGAAGCCCCAATACTTTGGCCACTTGATGCAAAGAACTGACTCTTAAGAAAAGACCCTGTTGCTGGGAAAAGATTGAAGGTAGGGGAAGAAGGAGGTGACAGAGGATGAGATGGTTGGATGATATCACCGACTCGATGGCTATGAGTTTGAACAAGCTCCAGGAGTTGGTGATGGACAGTGAAGCCTGGCGTGTTGCAGCTCATGGGTTCGCAAAGAGCAGGACATGACTGAATGACTAAACTGAACTGAACCAATGATTGATTATTTTCTGTACAAGCAGGCAATGACACACTTTTTAGAAACTGTACTCCAATTTTATATATATATATATATATATATATATATACATACATACACATATATCATTTCATATAACAAGGCTTAATCTTACTAAAAAAGATTTTACCGAGTTATTGTCTAAGCTGTGGGAAGGGACTTTCTCCCCAAATAGTTCTCATAGTCTCTTCACTTAAGTGGGAAAGAAAACTAAGTAACACTCGTGCAGGTCACTCATGGACAAGGAACGTAGGCCTATTAAAAGGCTGAGATTTAATCATAAAATTATAAAGTGAATTCCCTCCTTATGCTTTACATTAAAACAAAAGAACTCCAAATCAATGGGAGTGATTAAAGCTGAGAGATCTGTAAGACACTGACACGAATAAAGAGTTCTTATGGAAACCCAAAGAAAATAGGTGAAACCTAATATCAAAACACTAAAGAAATGGAGAAATCAGAAACACTACAACAAAAAGAAAGAATGCTTTTTGAGGGCTTATCAGTAGAACTGGACATGGCAGAAGAATAACTGAGCTTTAATACAGGTCAATAAAATCTTTCAATCTGAAATGCAAAGACAAAAAGTAGCAATTAAAAAAAAAAGGAACATTCAAAACAATTTCAAATGCTGTGAGATACATAATTGAAATAGCAGAAAGAGAAAAAAGGGAATGGAGAAGAAGAAATATTTGAAAAAAATAATTACTTAAAATGTTCCAAAATGAATACCAGATAACCGCAGATCTAGAAAGTTCAAAAAACATCAAACAGGTTAATGACCAAAACAACCTATATCTAGGCATATACTCAAACTGCAGAACAACTGACAAAATTAAAATTAAAATCTTGAAAGAATCCCAAAGATACAAACTTTCTACCTATAGAGGAAAGTGGTGAGGATCACAGTGCAGTTCCTGTTACAAACCATGCAAGAAGAGAGTAGAGTAAAACATGTGTGTTGAAAGAGAGTAAACATAAACTTAGAATTCTGAAACTTTTAAAAGTGAAGGAGATACAAGATATTCTCAATTAAACCAAACTTATAGAAATTCATTGACAGCAGAACTACCCTCTGTGAAGTATTTAAAGAAGTTCATAGGGAGTAGAAAAATTAAAGAAGCTCATAGGGAGTGCTCCAATACTTTGGCCACCTGATGCAAAGAGCTGACTCATTGGAAAACGCCCTGATGCTGGGAAAGATTGAGGGCAGGAGGAGAAGGGGACGACAGAGGATGAGATGGTTGGACGGCATCACCGACTCAATGGACATGGGTTTGGGTGGACTCTGGGAGTTGGTGATGGACAGAGAGGCCTGGCGTGCTGCGGTTCATGGGGTCACAAAGAGTCAGATATGACTGAGCTACTGAACTGAACTGAACTGATAGGGAGTAGAAAAATGATGTAAGTCTAAAACTTAGATCTACATAAAGAATCAAAGAGCAAATGAATAAATAACTGAAATAATTTATCATTCTTAATAATTTAAAAGAAAATTTTTGAAAGTAATATTAACATTGTGTTTAATGGTTGGAGCATAGGTATAAGTGAAATGAATCACAGCAATGTTATAAGAGCCAGAAAGGAGAAATTGAATATACTCTTTTATAAAAGTTACCTGTGCTACATGTGAAACAATATAGTGTCACTAAAGAGGGTTGTGAATTAGTTTAAAATATATATTATAATTTCTAGAGAAATCACTATTATTTTAAGAAACACAATTAATATGCCAATAGAGAAGATAAAATAGAATTATATGAAATGCTCAGTTAAAACCTAAGAAAGGACAAAAGGGGAGGTAGGAAACAAAGGACAAGCAGAATAAGTAGAAAACCATTATTAAACACAAATATATCAAGAATTTCTTTAAATGTAAATGGCCACATATGCTAATTAAAGACAGAAATTCCAGAGTGAGCTATCAAGCCACAAATGATTCAGATAAATTTTAAATGCTTTATGCAAAGGTAAGAGAATCTGCCTGTAATGTGGGATACCTGGTTTTGATCCCTGGGCTGGGAAGATCCCCTGGAGAAGTGAAAGGGTACTCACTCCAATATTCTGACCTGGAGAATTCCATGTACTATATAGTCCATGGAATCTCAAAGATTGGACGTGACTGAACGAAGCTAGTGTGAAAAGGTTACAAACTGTTGATTTCAATTATACAATACTATGGGAAAGGCAAGACTATAGAGAGTGTGAAAAAAAGATCAGTGGTTGGTAGAAGATGCAACAAAAGAGGAGGGTTGAATAGGTGAAGAACAGGGTATGTTTTAGGCCAGTGAAACTGTTTTGTATGAGACTATGATGGGCAAACAGTGGAAACAGTCTCAGACTTTAATTTTTTGGGCTCCAAAATCACTGCAGATGGTGACTGCAGCCATGAAATTAAAAGACGCTTACTCCTTGGAAGAAAAGATATGACCAACCTAGATAGCATATTCAAAAGCAGAGACATTACTTTGCCAACTAAGGTCTGTCTAGTCAAGACTATGGTTTTTCCAGTGGTCATATATGGATGTGAGAGTTGGACTATGAAGAAGGCTGAGCGCCGAAGAATTGATGTTTTTGAACTGGTGTTGGAGAAGACTCTTGAGAGTCCCTTGGACTGCAAGGAGATCCAACCAGTCCATTCTGAAGGAGATCAGCCTTGGGCTTTCTTTGGAAGGAATGATGCTAAAGCTGAAGCTCCAGTACTTTGGCCAGCTCTTGAGAAGAGTTGACTCATTGGAAAAGACTCTGATGCTGGGAGGGACTGGGGGCAGGAGGAGAAGAGGACGACAGAGGATGAGATGACTGGATGGCATCACTGACTCAATGGACATGAGTCTGAGTGAACTCTGGGAATTGGTGATGGACAGGGAGGCCTGGCGTGCTGTGATTCATGGGGTCACAAAGAGTCGGACATGACTGAGTGACTGAACTGAACTGAACTGAACTGATGATGGTGGATACCACACATTTGTCAAAATACACCAAACTTTACAGCATGAAGATTTGAATCTTAATATATGCAACATTTAAAAAACCATTTAGAAAAAAATATAAATCAAAAAAAAAAACCATTTAGGATGTCAAGGGTTCTGGGGAGGTAATGATGACTATAACAAAAGAATCTAACTCCATTAAAATTGTATGAAACCATCTCACTTGAATAGGGAAGGGAAAGGTGCGACCCAAATAACTTAAAAAGTAGAGCTTGTAAAACTAAAGGTTAAAAAAAAAAAAGCATTAGGTAGAATTGATAATTTTTTTTCTACTAGGGGTACAAGGTTTATAATTCTAATTGTATGAAACCATCTCACTTGAATAGAGAAGGGAAAGGTGCTGACCCAAATAACTTAAAAAGTAGAGCTTGTAAAACTAAAGGTTAAAAAAAAAAAAGCATTAGGTAGAATTGATAATTTTTTTTCTACTAGGGGTACAAGGTTTATAATTCTGACATTCCTCTGTATGTATACTAAGGAGAAAAGAGAAAAGTGCAAGTGAAAGTCAGTCAGTTGTGTCTGACTCCATTACCATGGGTGGAATTCAGGCCAGAATACTGAAGTGGGTAGCCTTTCCCTTCTCCAGGGTATCTTCCCAACCCAGGGATTAAATCCAGGTCTCCCACATTACAGGTGGATTCTTTACCTGCTGAGTCAAAAGGAAGCCCAAGAATACTGGAGTGGGTAACTTATCCCTTCTCCAGTGGATCTTCCTAACCCAGGAATCGAACCGGGGTCTTCTGCATTGCAGGCAAATTCTTTACCAAGTCAGCTATCAGGGAAACTCAGAAATGTAATCCCAAAAAATATATTTGCCTCTTCTCAAGAAGTAGAGTATAAGCCTTCAAACTTAAGTGTTGGCTCCTCATAGCGACCTCTTTTCAAAAAGTACAATGAGTAAGCACAGGAAAAGAGTAATTTCATAGCAGAGAAACCTGCCAAACACTATCAGTTATTCAGGATAATCAATGTTGTAATATCAACAGTGATGTTATGTTGATAATATGCATCCTGATATAAGATGATGGAAATGGCACTTTCTTTCTGTGATCTTCCTACACAAAACTCACAACCTCAGTTTAATCACAAAAATATTACAGACATATCCATAAAAGGTATTTTCTACAAAATACCTGACCAGTGCTCCTCAAAACCACCATGTTGACAAAAATAAGGAAAATCTGAGAAACCATCATAGCTAAGAGGAACCCTGAAATATATGACTAAATGTAATGTAGTATCCTGGATGTAATCTTCAGATGGAAAATATAACATTAGGTAAAATTAATGAAATATGAATAAAGATCCATTAATAATATGTATCAATATTGGTCCAATAACTGTAACAAATGTACCATACTAATGTAAAATTTAATAAGAGAAAATGATTGTAGAGTATGAGAACTCTCTACTATCTTCAAAAGTTTTCCTAAGTCTAAAATTATTTTAAAGAGAAAAAGCTGAGGAAAAAAAAAAAAAAACCCAAAATGTGTTGT
>SJXQ01008651.1:4723-91050 GCA_006408695.1 Aepyceros melampus
GATGCAGGATGCAGGATAATTGGGACTGATGCAAGGGGATAATCCAGAGAGAGGGTGTGGGGCGGGAGGGGGGAGGTGGGGGTCAGGATTGGGAGTTCATGTACACTCGTGGCTGATTCATGTCGATGTGTAGCAAAACGAATACAGTATTGTAAAGCAAAACAAACTAAAAAATAAAAATTAATTAAAGAAAAAAAATAAAGATACCAAGATTTTCTTGCTTGTTTTGTTTCATTTTCCCACAAAGTAGAACTCTATTAAAATACAGTAAACTCTTCTGATTTCCTGACCTCTGCTATGTCTAGTCTTCAGTGTCCTCTGCTTCCTGCTCTCTGATTCAAGTAATTAAGATGGTTTGCAGTTTCCTAGGTCATAAAAAAGATATTGAGAAGATGGCGGAGGAATAGGATGGGGAGACCACTTTCTCCCCCACAAATTCATCAAAAGATCATTTGAACACTGAGCAAATACCACAAAACAACTTCTGACACTGGCAGAGGACACCAGGCATTAAGAAAGGCAGCCCATTGTCTTCAAAAGGAGGTAAGACAAATATAAAAAATAAAAAGAGAGACAAAAGAGCTAGAGATGGAGAGCCATACCGGGAAGGGAGTCTTAAAAGAGGAGAAGTTTCCAAACACCAGGAAACCCTCTCACCGGCAGGTCGGTGGGGAGTTTTGGAATCTCAGAGGGCAACATAACTGGAAGGAAAAACAAATAAACAAAACCCACAGGTTACATGCCTAACTACAACTCCCAGCAGAGAAGTAGCCCAGATGCTAGCATCCACCACCAGCAAGCAGGGGCTGAACAGGGAGGTGCAGGCTGCATTGCTTAGGGTAAGGACCAGGCTTGAATGCCCTGAGGGCAATCTGAGGGAGCTAACGTGAGATAGAAACCCAAACTGTAGATAGCCAGAAAGAGGTGGGGAAAGAAAGGAGGAAAGAGAACTTTCCGGTGACAGGCTCTAACCTAAAGCTCTGCAGGCCCACTCACAGAACAAAGGACTGAACGAATACCAGAGGAGAACCAGCCAGCAGAGGACCAGCCCATACCCCACTGGAGGCAGGGAGGCAAGTGGGTGACAGCCAGAGCTGGAAAGGGGCAATCTCCACCCCAGAGATAGCATCCTCTACCAAACTGAGAGCAGACTTCCAGTTGTTAACCAAGTCTTCCTGGGATCCTGGATGGTTGACATCCACCAGGAGGGTCACAGCCAGAGAGCAGCTCCCCAGAGGAGACACATGACACACCTGAGACAGCACTCCTGCTGCGCACCCAGGAAACCGAGTGACTGGGACAGAGGAGGTGGTAAGACGCCCGGCCCCACCTGAGGAGACTGAGCTCACCAAGCACCTGGTCGCCTGAGCTGCTCCAACCTGGGAAGGGCACAAAATGCAGGCCCAACCAAGTCTGTATCTCTGTGGAGTACCTGAGAACCTGAACCTGAGTGGCTTAGACCTGGGAAGTGCATAGAACCCAGGGCCTGCCTTTGACAGTTCCCTTGCAGAGCGATTTGGAGGCTGAGCAGTGTAGACTGGGAAAGCACACACACAGTGGGCGGGGGAAAACCCAGTGTGGCCCAGACACTGCAAACACTCTCTACACATGCCAGTGATATTTGTTTGTGGTGCTCCTCCCTCCTTGCAGCACAATCGAAAAAGTGAGACTAATAAATGACCACCTTCACCATCTTGTGTCAGGGCGGAAGTTACATACTGAAGAGACTTGCAGACAAGCCAAAATAAACAAAGAAGGAACCACTTTGGAAGTGACAGGTGCAACAGATTAAAACCCCATAGTTAGCACTGGCTACATTGGAAGGGACCTATAGACATTGAGAAGAAGTATAAGCTGGAACAAGGAACTATCTGAAACTGAACTGACCCCATACTGCCCTCAACAGCTCCAGAGAAATTCTTAGATATATTTTACTATTATCATATTTTAATTTAAATTAAAAAAAAATTTTAAGTTCTTTATCACTCCTTTAATTCTTATTTTTAAAACTTACTATTACCTTGCAAAAAAAAACCCCTATTTTAAAAGCAAATTTCATATTTTTAAAATAACTTTTGTGATTTTTTTTTATATTGTATTTTTGAGAGTCTAACCTCTACTCTAGATTTTTAATCTTTGCAATTTGGTATTTGTTATCAATTCTGTACCTTTAAGATTCCAGTTTTCAGCATCCATTTTTACTTAGGAATGTGATTACTGGCTTGATTGCTCTCTCCCCTTTTGACTCTCCTTTTCTCCCCCAGGTCACCTCTATCTCCTCCCTCCCCCTTCTAATCTCTACTTAACCCTGTGAATCTCTTTGGGTGATCCAGGCTGTGGTGAACACTTAGGGAATTGATCACAGGCTAAATTGGTCTCTCTCCTTTTGACTCCCTCTCCTCTCCTCCTGGTCAACTCTATCTCCTTCCTCCCTCTTCTCTTCTCTGTGGAACTCTGTGAAACTCTCTGAGTGTTCCACATTGTGGAGAGAAAATAAGGAATTGATTACTGGCTAGATTTCTCTCTCCCTTTTTGATTTCCCCTCTTCTCCTTCTGGTCACCTCCTCCCTCTTCTTTTCTCCATGTAACTCTGTGAACCTCATGGGGTGTCCCTCACTATGGAGAATCTTTTCACCAAAAACCTAGATGTTTTATCATCAGTGCTGTATGGATGGAGAAGTCTTGAGACTGCTGTAAGAATAAACTAGAGGCAGGAGACTTAAATCCAAAACTTGAGAACACCAGAAAACTCCTGACTCAGGGAACATTATTCAATAAGAGCTCATCCAAAAGCCTCCATACCTACGCTGAAACCAAGCACCAAATAAGAGCCAAGAAGTTCCAGAGCAAGACATTTAAAGCTAATTCTCCAACAACGCAGGAAGATAAACCTGAGAACAAAAATACAGGTGGCAAAAAGTCACACCAAACCCACAGACACCTCAAAACTAACTACTGGACACTTCATTGCACTCCAGAGAGAAGAGATCCAGCTTCACTCACCAGAACACCAATGCAAGCTTCCCTAACCAGGAAACCTTGACAAGCCACTCGTCCAACTCCACCCACAGGGAAGACTGTTCACAATAAAGAGGAACCACAAACTCCCAGCATACAGAAATGCTACCCCAAACACAGCAACCTAAACAAGATAAAAAGGCAGAGAAATATTCAGCAGGTAAAGGAACATGATAAAAGCCCACCAAACCAAACAGAAGAGGAGGAGATAGGGAGTCTACCTGAAAAAGAATTCAGAATAGTGATAGTAAAAATGACCCCAAATCTGGAAAACAAAATGGAGTTACACATAAACAGTCTGGAGACAAGGATTGAGAAGATGCAAGAATAGTTTAACAAGGAGCTAGATGAAATAAAAAGGAGTCAGTCTTAATGAATAATGCAATAACTGAACTCAAAAGCACTCTGGAGGGAACCAACAGGAGAATAACTGAGGCAGAAGATGGGATAAGTGAGGTGGAAGATAGAATGATGGAAATAAATGAAGCAGAGAAGAAAAAAGAAAAAAGAATTAAAAGAAATGAAGACAACCTCAGAGACCTGTGGGACAATGTTAAGAGCTCCAACATTCGAATCATAGGAGTCCCATAAGAAGACAAAAAGAAAGGCCTTGAGAAAATACTTGAGGAGATAATAGCTAAAAACTTCCCTAAGATGGGGAAGGAAATAGCCACCCAAGTCCAAGAAACTCAGAGTTTCCCAAAGAGGATAAACCCAAATTGCAACACCCTAAGACACATATTAATCAAATTAACAAAGAACAACACAAAGAACAAATATTAAAAGCAGCAAGGGAAAAACAACAAATAACACACAAGGGGATTCCCATAAGGATAACAGCTGATCTTTCAATGGAAACTCTTCAGGCCAGAAGGAAATGGCAGGACATACTTAAGTGATGAAAGAGAAAACCCTACAACCCAGATTACTGTAAATTACTGTAAATTACTAAAAGGTCTTCTCTAGACAGGAAACACAGAAAGAGGGTATAAACTCGAACCCAAAACAACAAAGTAAATGGCAGTGGGATCATATTTATCAATAATTACCTAAAATGTAAAAGAGTTGAATGCCCCAACCAAAAGACAAAGACTGGCTGAATGGATACAAAAGCAAGACCACTATATATGCTGTCTGAAGCTTCCCTGGTGGCTCAGATGGTAAAGTGTCTGTCTGCAATGCTGGAGATCCAGGTTTGATACCTGGGTCAGGAAGATCCCCTGGAGAAGGAAATGGCAACCCACTACAGTACTCTGGCCTGCAGAATCCCATGGACAGAGGAGCCTGGTAGGCTACAGTCCATGGGGTCACAAAGAGTCGGACAAAACTGAAAAACTTAACTTTACTTATATATGCTGTCTACAAGAGACCCACCTCAAACCTAGAGATACATATAGACTGAAAGTGAAGGGCTGGAAAAAGATATTTCATGCAAATGAAAACCAAAAGAAAGCAGGAGTAGCAATACTCATACCAGATAAAATACACTTTGAAATAAAGGCCATGGAAAGAAACAAAGAAGGACACTACATAATGATCAAAGGATCAAGCCAAGAAGAAAATATAACAATTATAAATATATATGCACCCGACATAGGAGCACTGCAATATGTAAGGCAAATGCTAGTAAGTATGAAAGAGGAAATTAACAGTAACACAATAATAGTGGGAGACTTTAATACCTCACTCACACCTATGGATAAATCAACTAAACAGAAAATTAGCAAGGAAACACAAACTTTAAATGATACAATGGACCATTTAGACCTAATTGATATCTATAGACATTTCACCCTAAAACAATGAATTTCACCTTTTTCTCAAGTGCACGTGGAACCTTCTCCAAGATAGATGACATCCTGGGCCATAAATCTAGCCTTGGTAAATTCAAAAAAATTGAAGTCATCTCAAGCATCTTTTCCGATCACAATGCAGTAAGACTAGTTGTCAACTACAGGAAACAAGCTGTTAAAAATACAAACACATGAAAGCTAAACAACACACTTCTGAATAACCAACAAATCACAGAAGAAATTAAAAAAGAAATCAAAATATGCATAGAAAAGAATGAAAATGAATACACAACAACCCAAAACTGATGGGATTCAGTAAAAGCAATGCTAAGGGGAAGTTTCATAGCAGTACAAATTTACCTCAAGAAACAGGAGAGAAATCAAATAAATAACCTAACTCTACACCTAAAGCAACTAGAAAAAGAAGAAATGAAGCACCCCAGGGTTAGTAGAAGGAAATAAATCATAAAAATAAGGGCAGAAATAAATGCAAAAGAAGCAAAGGCGACCATAGCCAAAATTAAAAAAGCTAAAAGCTGGTTCTTTGAGAAGATAAATAAAATAGACAAACCATTATCCAGACTCAACAAGAAACAAAGGGAGAAGAATCAAACCAACAAAATTAGAAATGAAAATGGAGAAATCACAACAGACAACACAGAAATACAAAGGATCATAAGAGACTACTATCAGCAATTATATGCCAATAAAATGGACAACTTGGAAGAAATGAACAAATTCTTAGAAAAGTATAACTTTCCAAAATGGAACTAGGAAGAAATAGAAAATCTTGACAGGCCCATCATAAGCACGGAAATCAAAACTATAATCAGAAATCTTCCAGCAAACAAAAGCCCAGGACCAGACAGCTTCACAGCTGAATTTGACCAAAAATTTAGAGAAGAGCTAAATTTCCAGTGGTCGTGTATGGATGTGAGAGTTGGACTGTGAAGAAAGCTGAGTGCCGAAGAACTGATGCTTTTGAACTGTGGTGTTAGAGAAGACTCTTGAGAGTCCCTTGGACTGCAAGGAGATCCAACCAGTCCATTCTGAAGGAGATCAGCCCTGGGATTACTTTGGAAGGAATGATGCTAAAGCTGCAACTCCAGTCCTTTGGCCACCTGATGCGAAGAGTTGACTCATTGGAAAAGACTCTGATGCCGGGAGGGATTGGGGGCAGGAGGAGAAGGGGACGACAGAGGATGAGATGGCTGGATGGCATCACTGACTCGATGGACGTGAGTCTGAGTGAACTCCAGGAGTTGGTGATGGACAGGGAGGCCTGGTGTGCTGCAATTCATGGGATCACAAAGAGTTGGACACGACTGAGTGACTGAACTGAACTGAACACCTATCCTACTCAAACTCTTCCAGAAAATTGCAGAGGAAGGTAAACTTCCAAACTCGTTCTATGAGACCACCATCACCCTATTATCAAAACCAGACAAAGATGCCACAAAACAGTAAACTACAGGCCAATATCACTGATGAACATAGATGCAAAAATCCTTAACAAAATTCTAGCAAACAGAATCCAGCAACATATTAAAAAGATCATCCATCATGACCAAGTGGGCTTTATCCCAGGGATGCAAGGATTCTTCAATATTCACAAATCAATCAATGTGATACACCACATTAACGAATTGAAATATAAAATCCATATGATTGTCTCAATAGATGCTAATAAAATGGACAACATGGAAGAAATGGACAAATTCTTAGAAAAGTATAACTTTCCAAAACGGAACTAAGAAAGTTCCAAAATGGAAATAGAGAAAGCCTTTGACAAAATTCAACATCCATTTATGATAAAAAAACCCTCCAGAAAGCAAGCATAGAAGGAACATACCTCAACATAATAAAAGCTATTTATGACAAACTCACAACAAACATTATCCTCAATGGTGAAAAATTGAAAGCATTTCCCCTAAAGTCAGGAACAAAACAAGGATTCCCACTCTCATTGCTACTATTCAACATAGTTTTGGAAGTATTAGCCACAGCAATCAGACCAGAAAAAGAAATAAAAGGAATCCAGATTGGAAAAGAAGAGGTAAAACTCTTGCTGTTTGCAGATGACATGATTCTATACATAGAAAACCCTAAAGAGTCTACCAGAAAATTACTAGAGCTAATCAATGAATACAGTAAAGTTATAGGATATAAAATTAACACACAGAAATCCCTTGCATTCCTATACACTAACAATGAGAAAACAGAAAGAGAAATTAAAGAAACAATTCCATTCACCATTGCAAAGAAAAGAATAAAATACTTAGGAATAAGTCTACCTAAAGAAACAAAAGACCTATATATAGAAAACTATAAAACACTGATGAAAGAAATCAAAGATGACACAAATAGATGGAGAAATATACCATGTTCATGGATCAGAAGAATCAATATAGTGAAAATGAGTACACTACCCAAAGCAATCTACAGATTCAATGCAATCCCTATCAAACTACCAACAGTATTTTTCAGAGAACTAGAACAAATAATTTCACAATTTGTATGGAAACACAAAAAACCTCGAATAGCCAAAGCAATCTTGAGAAAGAAGAATGAAACTGGAGAAATCAACTACTTGACTTCAGGCTATACTACAAAGCAACCGGTCATCAAGACAGTATGGTACTGGCACAAAGACAGAAATATAGATCAATGGAACAAAACAGAAAGCCCAGAGATAAATCCACACACCTATGTACACTTTATCTTTGACAAAGGAGTCCAGAATATACAATGGAGAAACGACAGTCTCTTTAACAAGTGGTGTGGAGAAGGCAATGGCACCCCACTCCAGTACTCCTGCCTGGAAAATCCCATGGATGGAGGAGCCTCGAAGGCTGCAGTCCATGGGGTCGCTGAGGGTCGGACACGACTCAGCAACTTCACTTTCACTTTTCACTTTCATGCATTGGAGAAGGAAATGGCAACCCACTCCAGTGTTCTTGCCTGGAGAATCCCAGGGACAGGGGATCCTGTGGGCTGCCGTCTATGGGGTCACACAGAGTCAGACATGACTGAAGTGACTTAGCAGTAGCAGCAGCTGGGAAAACTGGTCAACCACTTGTAAAAGAATGAAACTAGAGTGCTTTTAAACACTATACACAAAAATAAACTCAAAATGGATTAAGAATCTAAATGTAAGACCAGAAACTATAAAACTCCTAGAGGAAAAACACTCTCTGACATAACTCATAGCAGGATCCTCTATGATCCACTTCCCAGAGTAATGGAAATAAAAGCAAAAATAAACAAATGGGACCTAATTAAACTTAAAAGCTTTTGCACAACGAAGGAAACTATAAGCATGGTGAAAAGACAGCCTTCAGAATGGGAAAAAATAATAGCAAGTAAAGCAACTGACAATTAATCTCAACAATATACAAGCAACTCCTGTAGCTCAATTCTAGAAAAATAAGTGACCCAATCAAAAAATAGGCCAAAGAACTAAACAGGCATTTCTCCAAAGAAGACACACAGATAGCTAACAAACACATGAAAAGATGCTCAACATCACTCATCATCAGAGAATGCAAATCAAAAACCACAATGAGGTACCATCTCATGCCGGTCAAAATGGCTGCTATAAAAAAGTTACAAACAATAAATGCTGGAGAGGGTGCAGAGAAAAAGGTGGAAATGCAAATTAGTACAGCCACTATGGAAAACAGTGTGGAGATTCCTTAAAAAACTGGAATAGAGCTCCCATAGGACTCAGCCATCCCACTGCTGGGCATATACACTGAGGAAAACAGAATTGAAAGAGACGTGTACCCCAGTGTTCATCGCAGCACTGTTTACAATAGCCAGGACATGAAAGCAACCTAGATGTTCATTGGCAGATGAATGGATAAGAAAGCTGTGATACATATACACAATGGAATATTACTCAGCTATTAAAAATGCATTTAAATCAGTTCTAATGAGGTGGATGAAACTGGAGCCTATTATACAGAGTGAAGTAAGTCAGAAAGAAAAACACCAAATACAGTATATTAATACATATATATGGAATTTAGAAAGATGGTAATGATGACCCTATATGCAAGACAGCAAAAGAGACACAGATATAAAGAACAGACTTTTGGACTCTGTGGGAGAAGGTGAGGGTGGGATAATTTGAAAGAATAGCATTGAAACATGTATATTATCATATGTGAAATAGATTGCCAGTCCAGGTTCAATGCATGAGACAGGGTGCTCAGGGCTGATGCACTGGAATGAACCAGAAGGCTGGGCTGGGGAGAGAGGTGGGAGGGAGGGTCAAGATGGGGAACAGATGTACACCCATGGCTGGTTCATGTGAATGTCAGGCAAAAACCACCACAATATTATAAAGGAATTATCCTCCAATTAAAAAAGAAAAAAAACACCTGCTTTGAAAGGAACAATAAAAAAAGATATTGATAGAGAAAGGAAGGAAGAAACAGAACTAATTTTTAAATACTAGCTAAAGCAGGCAATGTTCTCTGTTATGTATAGCCTCAATACTTGAAGTTCAGTTCCTGGACAAGAAGCATAAACATCACCAGGAAGCTTGTTATAAATACAGTGTCTTAGTTTCACCTGAGACTCACTGAACCTGAACTGCATTTTAAGAATGGCTTGTTTGCACATTATTAATGTCTGGGAAGTATTGGCCTGGAGATACTAACTCAGATATCTCCCCTTTCTCTTACTTTTTTTTCAGGTCATTGAAAGAACTGTAGAGAGCCACATCATTCTGTTCAATGGTGGTGATCTCACTGTTACTCATCCCAGCGAAGGCATAGATCAGGTGAATGCAGAGGCAGGGATCAATGTTGTCAGGCTTGAAGCTTCCCAGGCCTGGACGGTACTGGGCCCAGTTAGAGAAGTAGCATACCAGCTGGTAAGCAGAACCTGAGGAGAGTGAGAAGTAAGAACAATGGCCTGAGTTAGGTACCACTGAAATGTGCTATAAGTGTTAGCTTTGCCTCTGTTTGCCTCCCTTTCCCTCAGATGCCTGTTCTCTGTGCAGGGTTGGTTAGTAGGAACACCTTCACAAATGAGTTCAAAGCTTCTAATGTGGGAACCAGTCACTGATTTGAGGCTGGTTATTTTGAACTTTGACAGATTCACTTTGTGATCTCAGCTAAGCTGGAGAACCACTTAAGAAAAGATGCCTGGTAGTCCTCCTATGAAGCCTAGTGAATAAAATGTATAACTCTCAGGTGATCATGCTGAAGAGGATAGCAGTAGCAGCCAATACATCAAACCCATCTGTCTGTGAAGAAGACAGTAGATTTCTTTCCCTAGTACAGCTTATCTCTTGGTATATATATTTTTTAAAAGTAATATTTGGATATGACAAAATAACATTTAATACATTAAGCAGACAAAAACTGCATTTTGTATAATTTACAGAGTTTGGAGGTTTATGGTAGGGAAACATGTCAAGGATAAAATACAGAGTCCATGACTTACCTAGCTGAGCATTCAGCAGAAAGGCCAGACCTAGAGAGAAAGAAACAACATGAATTCTGAACCAGTTGTCTATATCTTGCCAAATATAATTCTGAGGCCTTGGGTACCATGCTATGGGTCATAGATGTTTACAACCCAAGTGGCACTCAGGGGTTATGCCAAATAGTAGGCTTTTCAAGGAAGGCAAAGGGATTCCTGGTGGCTCAATAGTAAAGAATTTGCCTGCCAATGCAGGTATAATGGGTTTGATCCCTGGGTTGGAAAGATCCCCTAGAGGAAGGCATGGCAATCCTCTCCAGTATTCTTGCCTGGGAAATCCCAAGAACCGAGGAGTGTGGTAGGCTACAGTCCATGGAGTTGCAGAAGAGTAGGATACAACTTAGTGACTAAGCAACAACAAGCAATAAAGCTTCACTTCCTTTCTCTTAGTCAAAAATGAGCATGGCTCCCTATTCTTCCACTTCCATGTCAGTAACAAATGTTATTGAATGCAGAATTGGAAGTCTACTATCTGTGGAAGATCTACTTACTGAAACTATCCAAAATTTACTCTACTCAGTGACTACACACCCATCCATGCTTCACTGTCCTAAACTTGGATGAATACAGCCTTCACACACAAAGCATCCTCTAAATTAGTGAACTCAGTATCTCCAAGAGCCTTGGGATTTATTTAAACCAAATTTAAGTACACTTATAGCAGAAGAGAAGAACTAGGAACTGTGAAGAAGACTCCAGATGGCATTTACTGGCTTCTACCAGAGCACTTTTGATATGATTGTTTTATAAATTGAGTTGGAGATATCATCTGGAAAAGCTGAAGCTATAAAATGTTTGTAAATCTCAGCTCTAGAGCAACTAATAAGCTGTGGATACTACTTGGCTCTAAACAATGTACTGAATCTATCCATTTAAATGATTGAATTTCTGATATTTTTATATCAGCAGCATAGTAGAACAGTAAGGGATAAAAGAGGAATAATTCTGAAAACAGTAGAAAAAAAGACAACTTGCATAACTGTATCTCAGTCCCTACTGGTTTCCATCTCTGAAAAAGATAGACCAAAAACACAAGCATGTAAATAAAAATAATACCAATTAAAATGAGTTGGCATAGGAAGATGGATAGAGAAAAGGAAACAACCCAACAAGAGATGGGAGAGTAAGAGAAGCACTGGAAGAAAACTAGCCTTTCTTTTAGGACTATACTCATGGCACAAAGAAGACAGAAATGCTGCCATAGTCAATCGAGAAGAGAATTAGAAGCAGATATACTTGTGCATGTCGGGATTCCCTTGGAAATTTGAAATGATGAGAAAAGAATAGAAAAATGTAGAGCTATGTGTGAAGACTACTTCATGCCTTTCAGATACAGAGAGGGAAAGAAATCAGGTAAGAATAAGGCTCCATCTCCAATTACAGACTCACCTGTGAGGAGAATAAGTTTTGCCATGGTTGCTGTCAGTACTGGTCTTGCAGAGCCTAGATTTGCCTTTTATACCATCTGACAACCAGGTCATTACAAAGGATATCTTCCAAGCAGAGAGCATGTAATCCAGATGTGTATATAGCTAATCAGTAAGTCAACAGATCTCCTCCCCTACAAACAACCACTCATGGACCTCTAACCTGCACTTCCCCTCACCACCTCCTCTTGCTTAATAAGGGCAAACATCATGTTTCCTAATGGAGTGGTAGAGACCATCACCATGAAAAGTACAAGCTTGATAGGGTTTTTGGCAGTTCTCAGGGCTGATAAGCATCCATTTAAACATTATGATTAGGTTTTTATGCTGTGGACATTTCGTGCCTGGTATCAAAGCATGTATTTATTGGAAAGTGAGCTCAGCATTCAGAAAACGAAGATCATGGCATCTGGTCCCATCACTTCATGGGAAATAGATGGGCAAACAGTGGAAACAGTGTCAGACTTTATTTTGGGGGGGCTCCAAAATCACTGCAGATGGTGACTGCCGCCATGAAATTAAAAGATGCTTACTCCTTGGAAGAAAAGTCATGATCAAAATAGATAGCATATTCAAAAGCAGAGACATTACTTTGCCGACTAAGGTCAGTCTAGTCAAGGCTATGGTTTTTCCTGTGGTCATGTGTGGATGTGAGTTAGACTGTGAAGAAGGCTGAGCGCTGAAGAATTGATGCTTTTGAACTGTGGTGTTGGAGAAGACTCTTGAGAGTCCCTTGGACTGCAAGGAGATCCAACCAGTCCATTCTGAAGGCGTCAACCCTGGGATTTCTTTGGAAGGAATGATGCTGAAGCTGAAACTCCAGTACTCTGGCCACCTCATGCGAAGACTTGACTCATTCATTGGAAAAGACTCTGATGCTGGGAGGGATTGGGGGCAGGAGGAGAGGGGACGACAGAGGATGAGATGGCTGGATGGCATCACAGACTCGATGGACATGAGTCTGAGTGAACTCCAGGAGATGGTGATGGACAGGGAGGCCTGGTGTGCTGCGATTCGTGGGGTAGCAAAGAGTCGGACACGACTGAGTGACTGAACTGAACTGAAACACTAAAAATCCTCCGAAGGTATTAGTTGTTCTTAAATATTT
Source organism: Aepyceros melampus (assembly GCA_006408695.1). Taxonomy (NCBI): domain Eukaryota; kingdom Metazoa; phylum Chordata; class Mammalia; order Artiodactyla; family Bovidae; genus Aepyceros; species Aepyceros melampus. Next base: position 17,566 of record SJXQ01008651.1, read on the forward strand.
TTCCTTTGTAGAATTAGTCATATATAATTTGTACAATCAGTGCCTAAGGAACTTCCATCTTATTAGGTGCTACTTTATGAACATTCTACCCACACCTGTTCTTTGAAATGATCCTAGTCATGTGTGCTCAGTCAAGCAATCATGTTTGACACTTTATGACCCCATGGACTGTAGCCCACCAGGCTCTTTTGTCCATGGGATTTCCCAAGCAAGAATACTGGAGTGGGTTTCCAGAAAGAAGTAGGTTCCTTCTCCAGAGGATCTTCCCTACCCAGATTTGGAAACCCTGTCTCCTATATTGGCAGGCAGATTCTTTACCTCTGAGCCACCCAATATGAGACAACCTTAGTCATGATTATACATTAATTTTATCTAAGAACATATGGTTCCCAAAATGTACTCTCTGGAGGTCAGTGAGAACTCCCTAACCCACAGGTCCAAATTACATCTAGAAAACGTTCAAAAATATTTTGTACTGTGGAGAGATGATAGTGATGATATTGAAGAGTTTCTTTTAATAGAACTATCTGCATCATGACCTTGTATAGAATTTTTTTGTTTAAAATTAATTCCAATGCACCCTCCTAAACATTATGCACTACTATAATCCTATAAAATTTTTCTGCTTCAGCCAAAATGGCCTATTCTTTGTCCCCAACATGTTTTGCATGCCTTTGCTCACACTGTTCTCCATAATTTGCATGTAATGTCTTCTCCTTCTCTTCACTGCCTACCGCACTATTACAGTTCTTCAAAGCCCAAGTCGGATCCTCTCTTTGAAGCTCAGTGATCTCTCCTTCCTCTGGAATACTTATGTCCTCTAGTGCACACTGCCTGTGCTTGCTTCCATGATGCTGTCTTATGACAGTACCTGGAAAGCAGTTGGTGGACATATGAATGCCCATCATGGGATGCTGGCAACTTAGCAGACTTATTGTAGATATAGACTAGGTTTTATTTTCATCACATTTAAAAACTATGTTGTATCCATTCACCCAGTGATAATTAGGTCCTGAGTATTTGATTCCCCCTCATAGGACCAAAGAAAGTTTGGTAGAAGTGCTGCCAGAGATTTCAGTTATAAAAAATGATGTCAACAAACACTACAAGCACCTATATATGCCAGAGATCATGCTTGATGTTTATATTATTAAGAATTTATTTTTTGCAAGTGAATAAAACCAACTTTGGGTTTCCCAGGTGGCTCAGTGGTAAAGAATCCACCTGCCAGTGCAGGCAACATAAGAGATGTGGGTTTGATCTCTGGGTCAAGAAGATCCCTTAGAGAAGAAAATGGCAACCCATTCCAGTGTTCTTGCCTGGGAAATCCCATGGACAAAGAAACTGGAGGGCTACAGTCCATGGAGTCACAAAAGAGTCAAACAAGACTTAGTGACTAAAATAAACAAACAAACAACAACCAAAAACCCAACTCTAGCAAGCACAAAACATTATATTAGAAGAATATGAGGAAGCTCACAGAATCAAAGATAAGAACATGGGATGTGCCACTGATAACAACAAAACTCACATGTCTTAGGTTAGCAAAGTAGGAGGTGGGCCTAGGACCAATAAGCTCCAATTTTATTTTTTATTCATGCGTCAGTCCACACAAGAATCAAGTCCTGGGAGAAATAGTCTGATTCTGTAGCTTTGAGCTTGAGCCACTCTTTTGCTTAAGGAAAGATCAGGGCACTTGGATTTAAAGTCCATCTGGATTGGCCACAAAATGAAGTTCTAAAAGAATGGAGAGTGAATACTGCAAGACTAAAAAACAATTAATATTCATCAGAGGGCTCCACATCATTATTTTATTTAGCCTATGAAAGGATTACTACTGTCACCTCAATTTTGTAGATGAGAAAATTGATCAAACAAATCTTAAGCACCAGGTCCTGGATTCAGCGCCAAGGCTAGGGGTATCCACAATGGAAATCTCTGAATATTTACTCTGCATTGCTTCCTTATATAAAGTGGTCTAGTTGGTGTCCCAGGTTGAACTGGGAAAGGAGATTCTATAAGGTTCAGTTCAGTTCAGCCACACAGTTGTGTCTGACTCTTTGTGACCCCATGGACTGCAGCACACCAGGATTCCCTGTTCATCACCAACTGCCGGAGCTTGCTCAAACTCATGTCCATTGAGTCAGTGACCCCATCCAACCATCTCATCCTCTGTCTTCCCCTTCTCCTCCTACCTTCAATCATTCCCAGCATCAAGGTCTTTTCCAATGAGTCAGGTGGCCAAGTATTGGAGTTTCAGCTCCAGTATCAGTCATTTAAAAGAATACTCAGGACTCATTTCTTTTTGGATGGACTAATTGGATCTCCTTGCAGTCCAAGGGACTCTCAAGAGTCTTCTCCAACACCACAGTTCAAAAACATCAGTTCTTCAATGCTTAGCTCTCTTTAGGTCCAACTTTCACGTCCATACATGACTACTGGAAAAACAATAGCCTTGACTAGAAGGACTTTTGTTGGCAAAGTAATGCCTATGCTTTTTAATATGATGTCTAGGTTGGTCATAGCTTTTCTTCCAAGAAGCAAGTGTCTTTTAATTTCATGGTCCAAGTCACCATCTGTAGTGATTTTGGAGCCCCCCGAAAGAAAGCCTATTTCCACTATTTTCATTCTATTTTCCATGAAGTGATGGGACCAGATGCCATGATATTAGTTTTCTGAATGTTGAATTTTAAGCCAACTTTTTCATTCTCCTCTTTCACTTTCACCAAGAGCTCTTTAGTTCTTATTCATTTTCTGCCATATGTATGGTGTCATCTGAAAATCTGAGGTTGTTGATATTTCTCCTGGCAATCTTGATTCCAGCTTGTGCTTCATCCAGCCTGGCATTTCACATGATGCACACTGCAAATAAGTTAAATAAAGCAGGGTGATAATATACATCCTTGATGTACTCCTTTCCCGATTTGGAACAAGTCTGTTGTTCCATGTCTGATTCTAACTGTTGCTTCTTGACCTGCATACAGATTTCTCAGGAGGCATGTCAGGTGGTCTGGTATTCCCATCTCTTTAAGAATTTTCCACAGTTTGTTGTGATCCGCACAATCAAAGGCTTTGGTCTGGTTAATAAAGCAGAAATGGATGTTTTTTCTGGAACTCTCTTGTTTTTACAATGATCCAACGAATGTTAGCAGTTTGATCTCTGGTTCCCCTGCCTTTTCTAAAACCAGCTTGAACATGTGGAAGTTCTTGGTTCACATACTGTTGAAGCCTCACTTGGAGAATTTTGAGCATTATTTTGCTAGCGTGTGTGATGCTGCAATTGTGCAGTTGTTTGAGCATTCTTTGCCATTGCCTTTCTTTGAGATTGGAATGAAAACTGACCTTTGCTAGTCCTATGGCCACTGCTGAGTTTTCCAAATTTGCTGGCATATTGAATGCAGCACTTTCACAGAATCATCTTTTAGGATTTGAAATAGCTCAACTGGAATTCCATCATCTCCACTAGCTTTGTTTGTAGTGATGCTTATTAAGGCCCACTTGACTTTGCATTCCAGAATGTCAGCCTTTAGGTGAGTGATCATATCATCGTGATTATCTGGGTCATGAATATGTTTTTTGTGTAGCTCTTCTGTGTATTCTTGCCACCTCTTCTAAATATCTTCTGTTTCTCTTAGGTCCATACCATTTCTGTCCTTTATTGTGCCCATCTTTGCATGAAATGTTCCTTTGGTATCTCTAATTTTCTTGAAGAGATCTCTAGTCTTTCCCATTCTATTGTGTCCTCTCTTTCTTGCATTGATCACTTGAAAGGCTTTTTTTTATCTCTCCTTGCTATTCTTTGGAACTCTGAATTCAAATGAGTATATCTTTCCTTTTCTCCTTTGCCTTTAGCTTCTATTCTTTTCTCAGCTATCTGTAAAGCCTCCTCAGAAAACCATTTTGCCTTTTTGCATTTTTTTTCTTGCTCATTCTCTCTGTACAATGTCATGAATCTCCGTCCATAGTTCTTCAGGCACTCTATCAAATCTAATCCCTTGAATCTATTTGTCACTTCCACTGTATAATCATAAGGGATTTGATTTAGGTCATACCTGAATGGCCTAGTGGTTTTCCCTACTTTCTTCAATCTAAGTCTGAATTTTGCTATAAGGAGTTCATGATCTGAGCCACAGTCAGCTCCCAGTTTTGTTTTTGCTGACTGTATAGAGTTTCTTCATCTTTGGCTTCAAAGAATATAATCAATCTGATTTCGGTATTGACCATCTGGTGGTGTCCAGTGTGGAGTTGTCTCTTGTGTTTTGGAAGAGGGTGTTTGCTATGACCAGTGCATTCTCTTGACAACACTGTGTTAACCTTTGCCCTACTTCATTTTGTACTCCAAGGCCAAACTTGCCTATTACTCCAGGTATCTCTTGACTTCCTAGTTTTGCATTCCAGTCCCCTATGATGTAATGGCCATATGTTTTGAGTGTTAATTTTAGGAGGTCTTATATGTCTTCATGCTGCTGTTGCTGCTAAGTCACTTCAGTCGTGTCCGACTCTGTGCGACCCCAGAGACGGCAGCCCACCAGGCTCCCCCGTCCCTGGGATTCTCCAGGCAAGAACAGTGGAGCGGGTTGCCATTTCCTTCTCCAATGCATGAAAGTGAAAAGTGAAAGTGAAGTCGTTCAGTCTTGTCTGACTCTTAGCGACCCCATGGACTGCAGCCTACCAGGCTCCTCCATCCATGGGATTTTCCAGGCAAGAATACTGGAGTGGGGTGTCATTGCCTTCTCCGAGGTCTTCATAGAACCATTCAATTTCAGCTCCTTCAGATTACTGCTTTGGGCATCATCTTGGATTGCTGTGGTATTGAATGGTTTGCCTTGGAAATGAATAGAGATCATTCTGTCGTTTTTGAGACTGCATCCAAGTACTGCATTTCAGACTCTTCTGTTGACTATGAGGGCTACTCCATTTCTTCTAAGGGATTCTTGCCCACAGTAGTAGATGTAACAGTCATTTGAGTTAAATTTGCCTATTCCAGTCCATTTTAGTTCACTGATTCCTCATTCTTGCCATCTCCTTGATTTTCCAGGCAAGAATACTGGAGTGGGGTGTCATTGCCTTCTCCGAGGTCTTCATAGAACCATTCAATTTCAGCTCCTTCAGCATTACTGCTTTGGGCATCATCTTGGATTGCTGTGGTATTGAATGGTTTGCCTTGGAAATGAATAGAGATCATTCTGTCGTTTTTGAGACTGCATCCAAGTACTGCATTTCAGACTCTTCTGTTGACTATGAGGGCTACTCCATTTCTTCTAAGGGATTCTTGCCCACAGTAGTAGATGTAACAGTCATTTGAGTTAAATTTGCCTATTCCAGTCCATTTTAGTTCACTGATTCCTCATTCTTGCCATCTCCTATTTGACTACTTCCAATTTACCTTGATTCATGGACCTAACATTCCAGGTTCCTATACAATATTGTTCTTTACAGTATTGAACTTTACTTCCATCACCAGTTCCATCCACAACTGGGTGTTGTTTTCACTTTGGCTGTGTCTCTTCATTCTTCCTGGAGTTGTTTCTCCACTGGTCTCCAGTAGCATATTGGGCACCTACTGATCTGGAGAGTTAATTTTTCAGTGTCATATCTTTTTGCCTTTTCATTATGTTCATGAGGTTTTCAAGGCAAGAATACTGAAGTGGTTTTCCATTCCCTTCTCAGGTGGGCCACATTTTGTCAGAACTCTCCACCATGATCCATCTGTCTTTGGTGGCCCTACATGGCATGGCTCATAGTTTCATTGAGTTAGACAAAGCTGTGGTCCCCTTTATCAGTTTGATTAGTTTCCTGTGATTGTGGTTTTTGTTCTGTCTGCCCTCTGATAGATAAGGATAAGAGGCTTATGGACAAGGTACCCAGGAGAATATGGTGGGGATGAAGAGCTAGATTTGTATCAAATTAAGGTTATGTCAAAGATATGCAAAACAAAGCAAACAAACAAACAAACAACCAAAAAAAAAAAAAAAACAGAAAAACCACTAGTCCCAGATTTATCGTATTAGTATTTGACTCTATCAGACCCAACTATGTTTAGATTTAGTGAGATATTTTTCATTGAATATGGTTCTCCTGGCCCTGTATAAAAACCTGCAGATGTAACATCCCTTCTTAATAGCTATTTGGGAGATCTATGTGAGTCTCTGTCAAAGTTTCCTTCCATCTAAGCACTTGAGTGTTGGAAAGAATTACCATCATCATAAGATTTGTAGAATAATAAAGGTTTAAAAGTGTTGGTATTGTATATTATCTCATATTCAAGTTTTTTCAATAAGCCTATATTATGTTTAGTCTCCCTCAATTTTAAGTACAATGTAATATACACTTGAGTTTAGGTATACACCTTAAAGAAAAATATTAAAATGAAACACCTATTCCACTACCCAGGCTTTTTTTCAGCTGTGCTGGGTCTTCATTGTGGAGTTCAGTTCAGTCGCTCAGTCGTGTCTGATTCTTTGCGACCCCATGAATCACAGCACGCCAGGCCTCCCAGTCCATCACCAACTCCTGGAGTTCACTCAGACGCACAACCATCGAGTCTGAGATGGATGAGTCTGGATGAGATGCCATCCAGCCATCTCATCCTCTGTCGTCCCCTTCTCCTCCTTCCCGCAATTCCTCCCAGCATCAGAGTTTTTTCCAATGAGTCAACTCTTCACATGAGGTGGCCAAAGTACTGGAGTTTGAGCTTTAGCATCATTCTTTCCAAAGAACACCCAGGCCTGATCTCCTTCAGAATGGACTGCTTGGATCTCCTTGCAGTCCAAAGGACTCCCAAGAGTCTTCTCCAACACCATAGTTCAAAAGCATCAATCCTTCAGCGCTCAGCTTTCCTCATAGTCCAACTCTCACACCCATACATGACCACTGGAAAAACCATAGCCTTGAATAGATGGACCTTTGTTGGCAAAGTAATGTCTCTGCTTTTGAATATGCTATCTAGGTTGGTCATAACTTTCCTTCCAAGGAGTAAGTGTCTTTTAATTTCATGGCTGCAATCACCATCTGCAGTGATTTTGGAGCCCCCAAAAATAAAGTCTGACACTGTTTCCACTGTTTCCCCATCTATTTCCCATGAAGTGATGGGACCAGATGCCATGATTTTCGTTTTCTGAATGTTGAGCTTTAAGCCAACTTTTTCACTCTCCTCTTTCACTTTCATCAAGAGGCTTTTGAGTTCCTCTTCACTTTCTACCATAAGGGTGGTGTCATCTGCATATCTGAGGTTACTGATATTTCTCCTGGCAATCTTGACTCCAGCTTATGCTTCTTCCAGCCCAGTGTTTCTCATGAGGTACTCTGTGTAGAAGTTAAATAAGCAGGGTGACAATATACAGCCTTGACATACTCCTTTTCCTATTTGGAACCAGTCTGTTGTTCCATGTCCAGTTCTAACTGTTGCTTCCTGACTTGCATATAGGTTTCTCAAGAGGCAGGTCAGGTGGTCTGGTATTCCCATCTCTTTCAGAATTTTCCACAGTTTATTGTGATCCACACAGTCAAAGGCTTTGGCATAGTCAATAAAGCAGAAATAGATGTTTTTCTGGAACTCTCTTGCTTTTTCCATGATCCAGCGGATGTTGGAAATTTGATCTCTGGTTCCTCTGCTTTTTCTAAAACCAGCTTGAACATCAGGAAGTTCACAGTTCACGTATTGCTGAAGCCTGGCTTGGAGAATGTTGAACATTACTTTACTAGCATGTGAGATGAGTACAACTGGGTGGTAGTTTGAACATTTTTTGACATTGCCTTTCTTTGGGATTGGAATGAAAATGGACTTTTTCCAGTCCTGTGGCCACTGCTGAGTTTTCCAAATGTGCTGGCATATTGAGTGCAGCACTTTCACAGCATCATCTTTCAGGACTTGAAACAGCTCAACTGGAATTCCATCACCTCCACTAGCTTTTTTCGTAGTGATGCTTTCTAAGCCCCACTTGACTTCACATTCCAGGATGTCTGGCTCTAGGTGAGTGATCACACCATCGTGATTATCTTGGTTGTGAAGACCTTTTTTATACAGTTCTTCTGTGTATTATTGGCACCTCTTCTTAATATCTTCTGCTTCTGTTAGGTCCAGACCATTTCTGTCCTTTATCGAGCCCATCTTTGCATGAAATGTTCCCTTGGTATCTCTAATTTTCTTGAAGAGATCTCTAGTCTTTCCCATTCTGTTGTTTTCCTCTATTTCTTTGCATTGATCACTGAGGAAGGCTTTTTTTTTTTTTTTAATCTCTTCTTGCTATTCTCTAGAGCTCTGCATTCAGATGCTTATACCTTTCCTTTTCTCCTTTGCTTTTTGCTTCTCTTCTTTTCTCAGCTATTTGTAAGGCCTCCTCAGACAACCATTTTGCTTTTTTTCATTTCTTTTCCATGGGATGGTCTTGATCCCTGTCTCCTGTACAATGTCACGAACCTCCATCCATAGTTCATCAGGCACTCTGTCTATCAGATCTAGTCCCTTAAATCTATTTCTCACTTCCACTGTATAATCATAAGGGATTTGATTTAGGTCATACCTGAATAGTCTAGTGGTTTTCTGCCAGGGTCCAGCCCCGGTGGATCCAGGGTGATTCGAAGGTGGAGACGGAGTCGGCGAGAAAAACACTTATTTAGAATTTTCTTTTCCATGGGATGGTCTTGATCCCTGTCTCCTGTACAATGTCACGAACCTCCATCCATAGTTCATCAGGCACTCTGTCTATCAGATCTAGTCCCTTAAATCTATTTCTCACTTCCACTGTATAATCATAAGGGATTTGATTTAGGTCATACCTGAATAGTCTAGTGGTTTTCTGCCAGGGTCCAGCCCCGGTGGATCCAGGGTGATTCGAAGGTGGAGACGGAGTCGGCGAGAAAAACACTTATTTAGAAATATAAGATTAGATAAGGGAATAATAGTATAGTAGGAAAATTTAGATGGAGAAAAGAAGGCTGAATAACTTGGTTTATATGGAATACCAATCACCACCTATGTAGGCCACAGGCATCTTTCTGTTCTCCCGAAGGAGAGGAGGCACTGAGGCCTCCCTGGTCCGATCTTAGAAGCCCAGGCATGATTAGTAGGCTTGGTGAGTACCCACTCCCCAGATGGGAATTCAGCCAGAAGAGGAAAGAAAGAACGACATGGGGGAGTCAGCCTTTCCAGAAACTGATCCCCTTTTCTTTATTTTCAGGTTTGCTTATATACCTTTTTTTACACATTGGGATGAATACAGAGTTACATGAGAAAGTGTGGGGCGGGAGGGGGGAGGCGGGGGTTGGGATTGGGAGTCCATGTATACTCGTGGCTGATTCATGTCAATGTGTAGCAAAACAAATACAGTATTGTAAAGTAAAACAAACTATAAAATAAAAATTAATTTAAAAAAAGAAAAAAAGAAAATGCACCATGTGAAACTGTGAATTGGTTATCTTGTAAGAAGAGGGAGAAATTTGGGGAGGGGGGTGTTGGGTATACAATGAAAGACTCTAAAGTGGGATTCCAAGACAGCAGGGTTTAACTCTGGATTGAATATTAGATGGTCAGATGGCATCACCAACTCAATGGACATGAGTATGAGTAAACTCTGGGAATCAGTGATGGACAGGAAGTCCTGGCATGATGCAGTCCATGGGGTCGCAAAGAGTTGAACACGACTGAGCGACTGAACTGAACTGAGTATTAGATGAGAGGAAACTATTGTTAAGAAAATAGCAAAGAGGTGTAGGGCTGTGGTGACTTTTGAGCATCTAATATGAATATCATAATCTGAGTATTAGAAGAGCTGAGAAACAGACTCAGTAGTTTATGTTCCTGGAAAATAAATATGTCTGAAAAGGCCCTATTCAAAGCTTTGGAAGTCGGATAGAGTTGGAAGTCAAGGCTGCTTCTCTGTGTCAAAGTGACACACATAGCCCAGGCCCTTCAGACAAGGACATTTTCCAGGCTCTCTGCTCTGGTTTCAAAAGCAAATTTTCTGATAGGCCATAGTTTTAAAAATAAAGGATTTTTAAGCATCTTGTTATTTGTGTTGATAAACAAAAGTGGTTTTTACAGACTTCTTTGTTCTGATCAAAGTAGAACCATTTAGAAACCCCTAGAATATTCATGGGGGTTCCCTGATAGCTCAGTTGGTAAAGAATCCACTTGCAATGCAGAAGACCTGGGTTTGACCCCTGGGTTAGGAAGATACCTTGGAGAAGGGAACAGCTACCCACTCCAGTGTTCTGGGCTGAAGATTCCATGGACTGTATAGTCATGAAGAACAGACACAACTGAGCGACTTTCACTTTCAGAATATTCATATTTATACCATCATATTATGTTTACATATTGGGCAATAGGGCAATCATACTTATCAGCAAAATAAAACTACTCAATGGAACTGAAGAAAAAGTGCTAAGTTTTCATTCTCAGAAAACAGTTTAAACAACCTTCAGGCAGTACATTGCTTTGAAAGGCTGTGCATTATTTTGCTTAATTGATTAATGACTTTTGAAATTTTAGCTTCAGGGACACTTTTGAAGATTAATTTAAAATATAATGCCACTATTGATTAAAATAATAATTGCCCTGTTATTTAAGGGTTGTCACTCTCCTTCAAATGAACCTGTGCTATTTTGAAAATAAATAAATAAATAAAAGTGCCAGGTCATCAGCATCTGAGGTGGAGTCAGAAAGAACTGTAACTTTTTAATATTAAAATGTATCATTTTAGCATCATAAATGTTTAGTTTTCAAGGAGAAAGCAATAGCTACTGGGTAAACTTGTGATAACCTATGAAAAATTAAAGAAACTTCAGTCTGGAAGTATAGAATATCTTTCCAACTATGTTTCCGTTCAAACTTTATTAATTTGGTGGATAAATGCATTGTCAGCATCTCTAGACTCTGAGGAAGAGCCGTTGCTTTTGCTTAATGAGGTAATGTAACCTGTTAATATTCCAGGTCACTACCTTGAGAGCTTTCAGTACTTAAGTAATTTGGACTTGAAGAGAATGAGCAGAGGGAGAACAAATACATCAATACCTGATTGCTGAGGGAAAGACAAATTTGTCGCATTTCACTCAACATAAGGGATCTTAAGAGGAGACCAAACATACTGCAAGAGTGGAAAACACTCATTGCCAAGCAACAAAGTTATTCCTGTGATACAATGTAGGCCAAATTGTGTTGTGAAATGGGCTTGTTATAAAAGAATACTAACTTTAATGAGGTACGGGCAGGAGATGTGTTATAAAGCAATCTGCTATGTACTGGAATTTGGAGAAAGGCAGGCTTATCCTGTGGTGTCCAATGAGGCAGAGTTATGGAGACCTTGCCCTAAGGTGATTTCATCAATAAGGCAATGATCTAGCAAGCACCTAGAGGCTAATGATACTATGATGCATCAGCAACTTTTAAATTTCATTAGCCAAGGACAAATTTTTTTTTTAAAGGTGATAAATGCTCCATTAGCAAAACTACAATTATGAAATAAGCATGTGAAATTATTAAAGTTTTAGATGCAAGAATATGTATGGATTTACATGTTGGGTACAGTTACCCAAGATATAATGGATATGTAATCACTTTGTTAATTAAAAATCCCAACACAAAGCAATTGATATTTGACAAAATAAAAATATACCTCATAAATTAAGAAATTAAGAGACTTGAAATGAGTTTAATGTGAATTCTTATATAATATCAATGAAGCACTAAGAGAAAACCCACATGTCTATAGAAAGCAAGTTTAATGCCTTGGTTCAGCATCATCTATGATTGCTGGCTTCAGAATTCCTAATCTGCTAATATTCCAGATTTAGGCAGAGTGAAGCCAGTAATCATAGACTATGCTATAGTGTCTTATAAGGCTTCTCATAATAATAAGGCAATATTTTCAGTATACTAATGTGTTCAGAGCTAAGGGAATGGAAGACAAGCTATTCATCAGGTTCCCTTAAAACCCCAATAATCCTATTTAAAAATAATTTGGAGCTCTGAAAAATTGAATGAATAATAAAGTAACGTCTCGTATCATGATTTTTCTGCCGTGATGCACTCTCTCTTCTGTCTTCCTTTGCATTCTTTTAATATAACAATCTTGGGAAAGTAAACTTGGAGACACTAGTTTATCTGGGAGCAGAAGCGCAGGGCATATAATTTCTAAGGGGCTCCCTCTAAGCCTGGTCGGTTAATGCAACTATTACCTCCAAGTCATGGAGATGGTAAAACTGTCCACTTTGTCTGGACCAGTCTTGTCAATAAATTTGTTGAAAGGAAATCTTTGAGTTACATCCACTTTCTTTGTTACTTTTCACATAAATTTCCATTTCATATCTTTATTCCTTTCTATTTCTAGATTTGCATCCCAATTTATAGTTTACTTTAGAAAGGTGCATTTATAGTTTGCTTAGAGAAGCATTTTTACTGTTCACTTTCACCATGTCTATCAGCATTAGTATCTTGGGAAACAAGATATTCTGACCCAGAACAATATTCCCAATATAACCACCTCATGTGAAGAGTTGACTCATTGGAAAAGACTCTGATGCTGGGAGGGATTGGGGGCAAAAGGAGAAGGGGACGACAGAGGATGAGATGGCTGGATGGCATCACGGACTTGAAGGGCGTGAGTCAGTGAACTCCGGGAGTTGGTGATGGACAGGGAGGCCTGGCGTGCTGCGATTCATGGGGTCGCAAAGAGTTGGACACAGCTGAGTGACTGAACTGAACTGACTGAAAATGTATTAGTTAGCTGGGATTATAGCTTGATAAAATAATCTGTGACGAATACTTTAGGGGCATAATCTCTATCTATTCATATTATTTAAAATGCAAGTCCCATAGGTAAAGACTATTAGATACCTATATTCAGGCACAGCCCCAGTCTCAGATGTCATGATCGATTTTGACTTGAATCATAAGAATTTCAAAGATCTCAGCTCTATACTTTGAGCATCAAGCAGCATCTGAGGCCAGTGTGACCCTAGACCTGGGACCTGGGTTCTGATAATTGTTCCTGAGTCTGAGGTCTGAGCTCCTCTTCTGCTGATGCACAACAGGTTTTCTGAGTCTCTTCCTTAATCCCTCTTCCTTTCCTCTTTCCATTTTAGTGTCAAATCTATCTCAAGACTGGAAGCTTATTCAAACTCTGTTCCAGAGACCAGAAGCAATAATTTCTTGAGACAGAGAAACAATTTACATCAGAGTTTTTGAAAATGGGTGCCTACACTCTTACTAAATATATATTCTTCCAGAAGTATGTATCATTGTGAAATACATCTGGAAAACAATGCATGGAGGTCCTACCACTAGAGTCACAATGTACTTTCCTATGTTAAAGGTGTAAAAGACCTGAAAACACAGTTTAGTACTTACTAATTCCATGTTTTTCAAACTTATTTGACGAAGCACTCCTTAACCCCTCCGTAACACCTGTGAACAGCCATGGGAATGTGCTTTGGAAATGCTGGCTATAATTTACTTAGATATGAAGTTTAGCCTCACATGAGACCATCATGCTAACTAATTGCCCAACTTTACTACCAGTCACTGCCTTTGCAACAGTAGATAGCAGTTTACCTTTGGGTCACTGGTGTCAGAAGCCAGATTGAACCCTGATTTTGTCACCAATTGTTGTTGTTTTTCAGTCATTCCATTGTGTCTGACTCTGCAATGCAATGGACTGCAGCACGCCAGGCTTCTTTGTCCTTCAGATTCTCTTGGAATTTGGTCAAACTCATGTCCATTGAGTCTGTGATGCCATCCAACCATCTCATCCTCTGTTTCCCCCTTCTACTTTTTCCCTCAATCTTTCCCGGCATCAGGGTCTTTTCCAATGAGTCAGCTCTTCACATCAAGTGGCCAAAATATTGTAGCTTCAGCTTTAGCATCAGTCCTTCCAATGAATATTCAGGGTTGATTTCCTTTAGGATTGACTGTTTTGATTTCCTTGCAGTCCAAGGGAGTCTCAAGAGTCTTCTCCAGCACCACAATTGGAAAGCATCAATATGTATAAAGGCTATGGCACCCCACTCCAGTACTCTTGCCTGGAAAATCCCTTGGACAGAGGAGCCTGGTGGGCTGCAGTCCATGTGGTCACTAAGAGTCAGACATGACTGAGCGACTTCCTGTCGCTTTTCGCTTTCATGCATTGGAGAAGGAAATGGCAACCCACTCCAGTGTTCTTGCCTGGAGAATCCCAGGGACGGGGGAGCCTGGTGGGCTGCTGTCTCTGGGGTTGCAAGGAGTCGGACACAACTGAAGCGACTTAGCAGCAGCAGCAGCAGCAGGGGCAATTTAATCTGGGCCTAAATTTCATCTTTGCCAAAAGTGTTTGTTATGAAAATTAAATTAATTAACTCACATAAGCTGTAAAGGAGGAACAGGAAATTCAATGGATTATGTAAAAAAAACAAAAAAAAAAAAAACAAAAAACAAAAACATTCAAAATCATTAGCCAAATGAGTAAATGGAATACAGCAAATGAATAATTCTTTTACAAAATAAAATCAAAAAAATTTCATTGATAGAGCAAAATAAGAAATAACATGGCAGGCAAAATTCTCTGATACTATTTTGTAATTTTATAACATTTTTCCAAGTGTCTTTATTCTTTGCTTGTAAGAAGCTTTTCTCCTAAAAATCATGGTTTAAAAAAAGACTTAAAAATCATTAAGAGGCACTTCCCTGGTGGTCCAGTGGTTAAGACTTCACCTTCTAATTCAGGGGGTGTGGGTTTGGTACCTGGTCAGGGAATTGAGATCACACGTACCTGGGGGACAAAAAATCAAAACAAAACAGAAGCCATATTGTAACAAAGTAAAGACTAAAAATGGTCCACATCAAAAATTCATCAAGAATGAGATTTCCTGGAGAGTGAATTAGGAAGGAAGTATTAAGAATTTAGAAATTATTTTACTTAGAGAAATAAGACCTGATGAAAATATGGGAGATGGCAGCCAGAGGGAGGGGCTTTCCTGGTGGCTTAAACAGTAAAGAATCTGCCTGCAATGCAGGAGACCTGGATTCGATCCCTGGCTTGGGAAGACCCCTGGAGGAGGGCATGGCAACCCACTCCAATATTCTTGCCTGGAGAATCTGCATGGATAGAGGAGCCTGGAGGGCTATAGTCCACGGGGTCACAAAGAGTTAGACATGACTGAACAACTAAACACAGCACAGCCAGAGGGACTGGGTAAGTTAATTAAGTCTCACAGGAGAATGGAGACTGCAACTTAAGTGAGCAGAATGAGTATAGAGGGCTTGGGGGCAGGCTCCATCAACATGGGGCCCTCCTTTTTTTTCTCCTCTCTGCCCTCAATAGTATTTTTAAAATCTCAATATGTTGTCTTTGGCTTTTGTTAAGTTTCAGAAAGATTAAGAAGATTAAATATAGAAGTCTTGATATTGGAAGGTCACTCTGGAGAGATCACTTATTCTGGAAAATTAGTGTCTAGGGCAACAATAGTGATGAAAGGCAGGCAGAGAGTATAAGTGAAAGGTTCAGTCTATGGGCTCAGCACAAGGCGCCCACATAGAAAACCAAAGATAAGAGATGTGAGCAACCAGTCCTGGGCAAGAAATTTCAAACAGGATAAGGGGTATAGGGAATTTGCAAGCCTGGAATGTATCATGTATTTATTTATCTCTTAAAATACTGCCCAGAACATTCTCATCGGGAAGAAATAAGGGGTTTAAAGCATATATGAAACATACATTAATATGTATTAATAATGCACCAGTTCCCCCTGAAGCAAACTGGTAAACTTATGCCAGGCAAGAACAGGGAAAAGACTGTAGAAACTGTACACAAATATTCAGTATCAGACTGTATTTTATTTTGTGAATAATAACAGGGCAAGTGAATCAAAATAAATATCTTCTGCCCTTCAACTTTTTCATAAATTAAGATCCCTCAAGTCTTCTCAGTTGTCTTCTCTTGGTGAGCTAAGGACTAGTTTCCTGTACTTTCTCATCCATACCTATGGTTTTAATTATCCTTTGTGTGCTGACAACATGAATTTCCTTCCCAGCCTAGACCTTACTTTCTAATTTCTGAGTAATCTACTCAGCTTTATTTAAGTATCCCACATAGAACTCTCGATCTCCAACCTCAAATCCATTTAGTTTGCAAACTGATTAGAAATTTCTCATATAAACTCTGTTTCTCATCACCCGCATGAAATTCACCACGGATTCCTTCTACTAGCCATTAAAGAATCACTTGAAACATTAATTTAAAGATTATATGACATTTATTATTCCTCTCCTCTTTGGGGCATGTAAGCTGTTGCTCTGTTTTTAAAGTGAAGTTGCTCAGTCATGTCCGACTCTTCGCAACCCCATGGAGTGCAGCCTACCAGGTTTCTCTGTCCGTGGAATTTTCCAGGCAAGAGTATTGGAGTGGGGTGCATTGCCTTCTCTGGTTATGTGTGATATATATGTATAATAACATGTAATAAGTTCAGTAATGTGTTGAATAGCACAGTATATAAATCATTTCATAAATTCCTTATCATTTCACTATTGATTTCAAATCTCCTAGAAGCCATATGTTGCATTCATAAAATTTGTCTTTGATATAGTAAAATAATGATGCCAAATGTTTTGATTACTCTTAAAATGAATAGTGTTGCTTTTCCTTCATTATCTGTGCATTTGTAAATGATTTTATCAGAAACCCAGGACTATTTGATATACAAAAGATACTTGAACTGCTTCATAGACATTTCCGTGTCCCTAGAGAAGGCAATGGCAACCGACTCCAGTACTCTCGCCTGGAAAATCCCATGGATGGAGGAGCCTGGTAGGCTACAGTCCATGGCGTCGCGAACAGTCAGACACGACTGAGCAACTTCACTTTCCCTTTTCATTTTCATGCATTGGAGAAGGAAATGGCAACCCATTCCAATGTTCTTGCCTGGAGAATCCCAGGGATGGCAGAGCCTGGTGGGCTGCCGTCTATGGGGTCGCACAGAGTCGGACACGACTGAAGCGACTTAGCAGCAGCAGCAGCAGGGAGCATAAGAAAAAGCTTCTTTTGTTGAACATATTCATGGAAATACTTACTTTGCATGGCTACAGTCCATGGCGTCGCGAACAGTCAGACACGACTGAGCAACTTCACTTTCCCTTTTCATTTTCATGCATTGGAGAAGGAAATGGCAACCCATTCCAATGTTCTTGCCTGGAGAATCCCAGGGATGGCAGAGCCTGGTGGGCTGCCGTCTATGGGGTCGCACAGAGTCGGACACGACTGAAGCGACTTAGCAGCAGCAGCAGCAGGGAGCATAAGAAAAAGCTTCTTTTGTTGAACATATTCATGGAAATACTTACTTTGCAAAAATAATTCCTTGGAATGAAAAAGAGTATTTGCAACATATGATATAAAGATGAGTACAATATTTACAAATGTTGTTTTTTTAAAACTAAGTATCTTCATAACTAGTACTCACTGAATACTAACTTTAGTTAGCAATTGTGTTACGTGCTTTGCAGGTGTTTCCTTTTGATACAGTGCAGTTTGTACTATTGTTATCACCATGCTGCAAAGAAGAAAAATAACGTCTTATAAAGTTCAAAATATTTACCTAGAGCTAATATTTACAAAGAGATCATGCTTTTAACATTATGTTATACTGGTATCACCTATTACTTTCAAATGATACTTAGAGTAATATATATAGTACCCCTGGAAAAAGGGAGATTGTGACAGATGTAGACAAGAAAAATTCTTTCTCTTTATTATGTGCATTTTATGTTTGAATCAATTTATTAATATTAAAGGATCTCATAGGATTCTTACCATGCAACAATATATATGATTCATTTTATTGAGCAGTTACTATTATATATACATTGCACTTATTTCATCATTGTACGAAATCTGAAATAAGTTCTTCTGTTTACAGTTCAAGTAAGTTTTTCTGCTTATGTCACCTTGGGGAAGTGACTTGGACTTCTAGTGCCTGTGTTTCTTTATCTGAAAAACCTACTTCAAAGGTTTGTTCTAAAAATTAAATTAATAAAACTATCTAAAATACTTAGCATTCATCCTCCTCCAAAAACCAAATACTGAGGACAACTCTAACTGCTGATGTTACTACTTCTTCAACATTAACCTGAACATTACCTCTTCTGGCTACTTTCCTGATTCTTCAAAGCAGGATTAGATGTCTGCCTTTTAATTTACCTTGATAATGTACTATGTTAGTAGCTTTTGTGAAAGAAAGTCAACCAGAACATCCTTGGCATGAGCTTTTATTCTAGAATATGGAACATTAAAAAGTCTAGAGGAACAGCCAAGGTGAAAAGGAGGGTGAAATGTTTTATTGGGTTTTAGTAGCAGGAGGCTCTTTCAGTTTTGAGTACTTTAATTTGAATCCTAATATGTCCATTAAATTGTTTTATGCACGCTTGTTTTTGTATGGAAAAAGTACAGATATTTGTGACTCTGAAGAATAACCACTTTCTCCAAAGGGAAGTGTAGCTTAGTCCAAAGAAGAAATGCACTTACTTGCAACTTTGTTTTGATTCTGAGGCTTGTCTGTTTTGATGCATCACTATTCCTGGGGTGTAATTGTCACATCTGAAAGTCTCAAGCATTTGCCATGTCCCTTCGACTGCCTCAGAATCTGAAATTGATTTTTTTCTTCCTGACCCTGGAGACTAATGAAAGGTCTGCTTGCCTTTTCATACTCGGTGCAGCTTTGACACCTGCCTCATGTCAAAAAATGTTTGGCTCACTTCTCTTCATGTCTCTTCTTACTAGTGTTTTCAATCCTTAAGTCCTCAGTGTCGTGGTAGATCTCTGGTGCTTTCAAGTATAAGTAGTTTAATTTTTTTTTCCCTAGCTTTAGTAGGGTTTGTCTTACATGAGTTAGTCCTCTGTAGCCAGAAGATAAAGTACATTCAAATGGCTTTTAAGTATTTAACAGATGTCTCTGTCACTTGTAAACAAAATAAACAGAAAAATTATCATAACCATGTATGACTGGCAAAGATAAAAATGCTGGCAATATTCTAGGTTGGATGAAAAATCACAGACATTTATTGTCATAATATTTTAAAGCTGAAAATTGTACATTATCTTTGTAAGAAATTTAGTAATACCAATCAAATTTTGAAATGTTACCTCACTTTGATCCATTATTTTCTCTTCCAAAAATACATCTTAATTATATACTCTTACAAATGTGCTATATTATAAACATGAAAGTAAAATTCAGTGCTGTTTATAGTAGAAGATTTCTACAAATAATCTGGATGTATGTTACTAATTTATTAATGGATATATTTAATGAAGTTTTGTGAACTCATGCTAGAGAATACTCCACTTATTAAAAATATAAGAATTGCTTAGAATTATAAAGAAAAATACTAATCTTCAAAATATGTTACAATCTTCACATTATATTAAATAAAATGGAAAATGTCAGAAAAGTGCTTTTCAGGTGCCTTGACTTTTGGTTAAAATGGCAAAATAATATATGAGTGTGTATATCAGAGTTTAGATATCAAGGGAACATTTCATGCAAAGATGAGCTCAATAAAGGACAGAAATGGTATGGACTTAACAGAAGCATAAGATATTAAGAAGAGGTGGCAAGAGTACACAGAAGAACTGTACAAAAAAGATCTTCACAACCAAGATAATCATGATGGTGTGATCACTTACCTACAGCCAGATCCTGGAATGTGAAGTCAAGTGGACCTTAGAAAGCATCACTATGAACAAAGCTAGTGGAGGTGATGGAATTCCAGTTGAGCTATTTTAAATCCTCAAAGATGATGCTGTGAAAGTGCTGCACTCAATATTCAACATAGTTTTGGAAGTTTTGGTCACAGCAATCAGAACAGAAAAAGAAATAAAAGGAATCCAAATTGGAAAAGAAGAAGTAAAACTCTCACTGTTTGCAGATGACATGATCTTTTACATAGAAAACTGTAAAGATTCCACCAGAAAATTATTAGAGCTAATCAATGAATGTAGTAAAGTTGCAGGATATAAAATCAACACACAGAAATCCCTCACATTTCTATACACTAATAATGAGAAAATAGAAAGAGAAATTAAGGAAGCAATTCCATTCACCATTGCAATGAAAAGAATAAAATACTTAGGAATATATCTACCTAAAGAAACTAAAGACCAATATATAGAAAACTATAAAACACTGGTGAAACAAATCAAAGAGGACACTAATAGATGGAGAAATATACCATGTTCCTGGATCAGAAGAATCAATATAGTGAAAATGAGTACACTACCCAAAGCAATCAATAGATTCAAAGCAATCCCTATCAAGCTACCAATGGTATTTTTCACAGAGCTAGAACAAATAATTTCACAATTTGTATGGAAATATAAAAAAGCCTTGAATAGCTAAAGCAGTCTTGAGAAAGAAGAATGGAACTGGAGGAATCAGTTCATCTGCCTGACTTCAGCCTCTACTACAAAGCCACAGTCATCAAGACAGTATGGTACTGGCACAAAGACAGAAATATAGATCAATGGAACAAAATAGAAAGCCCAGAGATAAATCCACACACCTTTGGACACCTTATCTTTGACAAAGGAGGCAAGAATATACAATGGAGAAAAGACAATCTCTTTAACAAGTGGTGCTGGGAAAACTGGTCAACCACTTGTAAAAGAATGAAACTAGAATACTTTCTAACACCATATACAAAAATAAACTCAAAATAGATTAAAGATCTAAACGTAAGACCAGAAACTATAAAACTCCTAGAGCAGAAGATAGGCAAAACACTCTCCAACATAAATTACAGCAGGATCCTCTATGACCCACCTCCTAGAATATTGGAAATAAAAGCAAAATCAGACCTAATTAAAATTAAAAGCTTCTGCACAACAAAGGGAAATATAAGCAAGGTGAAAGACAGCTTTCAGAATGGGAGAAAATAGTAAAAAATGAAGCAACTGACAAAAAAACTAATCTAAAAAATATACAAGCAACTTATGCAGCTCAATTCCAGAAAAATAAATGACCCAATCAAAAAATGGGCCAAAGAACTAAATAGAAATTTTTCCAAAGAAGACATACAGATAGCTAACAAATACATGAAAAGATGCTCAACATCACTCATTATCAGAGAAATGCAAATCAAAACCACAATGAAGTACCATTTCAGCCAGTCAGAATGGCTGTGATCCAAGTCTACAAGCAATAAATACTGGAGAGGGTATGGAGAAATGGAAACCCTCTCACACAGTTGGTGGGAATGTAAACTAGTACAGCCACTATGGAAAACAGTGTGGAGATTCCTTAAAAAAACTGGAAATAAAACTGCCTTATGACCCAGCAATCCCAATACTGGGCATACACACTGAGGAAACCAGAACTGAGAGACGTGTGTACCCCAGTGTCCATCACAGCACCGTTAATAATAGCGAAGGCATGGAAGCAACCTAGATGTCCATCACCAGATGAATGGATAAGAAAGCTGTGGTACATATACACAATGGAGTATTACTCAGCCATTATAGGGAATACATTTGCATCAGTTCTAAAGAGGTGGATGAAACTGGAGCCTATTATACAGAGTGAAGTAAACCAGAAAGAAAAACACCAATACAGTATACTAATGCATATATATGGAATTTAGAAAGATGGTAACGATAACTCTTATGTGAGATAGCAAAAGAGACACAGATGTATAGAACAGTCTTTTGGACTCTGTGGGAGAGGGAGAGGGTGGGATGATTTGGGAGAATGGCACTGAAACATGCATAATATCATATGTGAAAAGAACTGCCAGTCCAATTTCGATGCATGAAAAGAATGCTTGGGGCTGGTGCACTGAGATGACCCAGACGGATGGTACGAGAAGGGAAGTGGGAGGGGGTTTCAGGATGGGGAACACTGTATACTCATGGTGGATTCATGTTGATGTATGGAAAAACCAATGCTATATTGTAAAGCAATTAGCCTCCAATTAATAAATATATTTATATTTAAAAAATATAAACAAAAAAAAAAAATGCCGGCAAATTTGGAAAACTCAGCAGTGGCCACAGGACTGGAAAAGGTCAGTTTTCATTCAAATTCCAAAGAAAGGCAATGCAAAAGAATGCTCAAACTACCACACAATTGCACTCATCTCACACACTAGTGAAGTCATGCTCAAAATTCTCCAAGCCAGACTTCAGCAATATGTGTACCATGAACTTCCAGATGTGCAAGCTGGTTTTAGAAAAGGCAGAGGAACCAGGGAAAAAATTGCCAACATCCGTTGGATCATCAAAAAAGCAAGAGAGTTCCAGAAAAAAACATCTATTTCTGCTTTATTGACTATGCCAAAGTCTTTGACTGTGTGGATCACAATAAACTGTGGAAAATTCTGAAAGAGATGGGACTACCAGACCACCTGACCTGCCTCTTGAGAAACATGTATGCAGGTCAGGAAGCAAAAGTTAGAACTGGACATGAAACAACAGACTGGTTCCAAATAGGAAAAGGAGTATGTCAAGGCTATATATTGTCACCCTGCTTATTTAACATATAGGCAGAGTACATCATGAGAAACTCTGGGCTGCAGGAAGCACAAGCTGGAATCAAGATTGCCAGGAGAAATATCAATAACCTCAGATATGCAGATGACACCCCCCTTATGGCAGAAAGTGAAGAGGAACTAAAAAGCCTCTTAATAACGTGAAAGAGGAGAGTGAAAATGTTGGCTTAAAGCTCAACATTCAGAAAACGAAGATCATTGCATTTGGTCTCATCACTTCATGGGAAATAGATGGGGAAACAGTGGAAACAGTGGCTGACTTTATTGTTTTGGGCTCCAAAATCACTGCAGATGGTGACTACAGCCATGAAATTAAAAGACACTCCTTAGAAGAAAAGTTATGATCAACCTCGATAACATACTCAAAAGCAGAGACATTACTTTGCCAACAAAGGTCCAGAAATGGCAATCCACTCCAGTGTTCTTGCCTGGAGAATCCCAGGGATGGGGAAGCCTGGCGGGCTGCCATCTATGGGGTCGCACAGAGTTGGACATGACTGAAGCGACTTAGCAGCAGCAGTAGCAGGAGCAGTCAAGGCTATGGTTTTTCCTGTGGTCATGTATGGATGTGAGAGTTGGACTGTGAAGAAAGCTGAGTGCCAAAGAATTGATGCTTTTGAACTGTGGTGTTGGAGAAGACTCTTGAGAGTCCCTTGGACTGCATGGAGATCCAACCAGTCCATTCTAAAAGAGATTAGTCCTGGATGTTCATTGGAAGGACTGATGCTAAAGCTGAAACTCCAGTACCTTGGCCACCTCATGCAAAGAGTACTAATTGGAAAAGACTTTGATACTGGGAGAGATTGAGAGCAGGAGGAGAAGGGGACAACAGAGGATGAGATGGGTAGATGGCATCACCGACTCAATGGACATGAGTTTGAGTGAACTCAGGGAGTTGGTGATGGACAGGCAGGCCTGGCGTGCTGTGATTCATGGGGTTGCAAAGAGTCAGACACGACTGAAAGATTGAACTGAACTGAACTGATGTCAGAGTTTTAATCCCACAGTTTCAATCCCTGTGTTGGAAAGATACCCTGGAGGAAGAAGTGGCAACCCACCTCCTTATTCTTGCCTGGGAAATCCCAAGGACAGAGCAACCTGATGGACCACAGTCCATGGGGTTTCAAGAGTTGGATATGACTTAATGAATAAACAATAAAAGGCTTGTTAGTATGTAACTGAAATAGTGGACACCTCAAGGACAAGAATGGTGGAGGAAACGAAATCTGGGATATATTTTCATATTACATTTCATTGGATTAACTTCTGCATGCTATTCTCTGGATCTTTCAGTTCAGTTCAGTTCAGTTGAGTCGCTCAATCGTGTCCGACTTTTTGTGACCCCATGAGTCGCTGTACACCAGGCCTCCCTGTCCATCACCAATTCCCGGAGTTCACAAAGACTAATGTCCATTGAGTCAGTGATGCTATCCAGCCATCTCATCCTCTGTCGTCCCCTTCTCCTCCTGCCCCCAATCCCTCCCAGCATCAGAGTCTTTTCCAATGATTCAGCTCTTCGCATGAGGTGGCCAAGGTACTGGAGTTTCAGCTTTAGCATCATTCCTTCCAAAGAAATCCCAGGGCTGATCTCCTTTTGAATGAACTGGTTGGATCTCCTTGCAGTCCAAGGGACTCTCAAGAGTTTTCTCCAACACCACATTTCAAAAGCATCAATTCTTTGGTGCTCAGCTTTCTTCACAGTCCAACTCTCACATCCATACATGACCACTGGAAAAACCATAGCCTTGACTAGATGGACCTTTGTTGGCAAAGTAGTGTCTCTGCTTTTCAGTATGCTATCTAGGTTGGTCATAACTTTTCTTCCAAGGAGTAAGCGTCTTTTAATGTCATGGCTGCAGTCACCGTCTGCAGTGGTTTTGGAGCCCCCCAAAATAAAGTCTGACACTGTTTCCACTGTTTCCCCATCTATTTTCCATGAAGTGATGGAACCAGATGCCATGATCTTCATATCTTTACTAGGTAGTAAAACTACCTAGTTTATTATTCAAATATATTTAATTAAACTAGCATAATTTGCTCCTGATAGTGAAGATGATGCAGTCTAATCACTGGGCATGTAAAATATGCATTAGTTATTGACTTTTCATCTTCATTATCCTTTTTAAGTACAGTGTTACAAGTACTTGTTTGAGAACATGTGAAATCAATAATCTGTGGGCTACCTGAATCACCTTCTGTCTTTAAGTGAAGATGAACAACATATGACTGATGATCCACATAAAATAAGGTTTGTTCCCCAGTGAGAGATCTATTGAATTATCTCTTGACTTTTGAAGATATAATAGTTATTTTAAGTTTCTGGTACTGCATGAATGTGACCAGGCATTTCTTTTAATTAATTCAAAAATTTCACTTAGAAAACATCCTCTTAGAAATATTTTATGGAGATGGATTTACCCTTCTTTGCCTTCTTAAGCACAAGTTTTGACAACATATTTGACACAGTTGTCAATGTTATTATGCTAGTCAATAGTGACAGTACAAAGTTAAAAAAACTCCAATAGACTTTAGCCATCAAGGATTGGCATATATGTTATTAATCTAAAGTCAGAATTGGTTGGTTTACTTAGGACTTTGGATCAAAAATTTGGATTGGGATTTTGATATGAAACCAGATATCTTTAAGGCTAATATATAAGACATCACACACCCTGTGATCTTTTTTACAGCAAAATTATTTTGCCATGTATCCGAGAAGGGATGTAAATACCCTGCTATGTGACCTAGTTACTTTCTAATAACTAGTTCTAAAAAAATTAGTAACTATGTAATAAAAAATATGAGAGTCAAGATGAAAGTTTCAAAGAAAATACATCTGTACTGCTTCATGCCATCACAGCCTCTGTGGACAATTTAAATATTTTGAAATACATTTGGCAGTATCTTTACAGTTAAAAATGATATGCTTTTGTCCTGTGAACTCTGAATTATGTTTTGCCCCCATTATTATGAAACTAATGCTGACAGAATTAAGATAGCTTACCGTCTTTAATATTATAGGAGGAAAATTCAGCTCCGTATAGGTTGATTATTTATGATATTCATGGTTCATTATCATGGATAATAGGTAGTCCCTTAAGTAATATATCCAGTTATTTTCTGATCTAATGTGCTGATTCTAAGATAAGTAAGCGGCAGAAAGCAGAAATAAAGACACACATTAGCCATCACATGGAATAAGGATAATAAATGTTAAATCATAAATTTTGAAATTAAAGTTTTCTCAGAAGTCAGTCATCTAATTCATACCTCACTGACCCATGCATTTGTTTTATTCAGGCATTTATTATAATCTTTTTTACATTTCCACTCATAAGGAAATATTTTTCACATGTAAAAGTGATTGCAGTTTTATAATAAAAGTATAATGACTTACCATATTATATTAGTTTCAGGTGTACTACGTAGAGATTCAATATTTTTATCCATTACAGAAGGATCACTCTAAGACCAGTTATCATCCATCATCAAAGGTAGTATAATATTTTAGCTATATATAATATTATTATCTATATTCCCCATCTGTACATACTATTCCCATAACTTCACTTTTGAAGATATAATAGTTATTTTAAGTTTCTGGTACTGCATAAATGTGACCAGGCATTTCCTTTAATTAATTCAAAAATTTCACTTAGAAAACATCCTCTTAGAAATATTTTATGGAGATGGATTTACCCATCTTTGCCTTCTTAAGCACAAGTTTTGACAACATATTTGACAGAGTTGTCAATGTTATTATGCTAGTCAATAATGACAGTACAAATATTAGTTATAAAATATAACTAATATTCCCATAACATATATTTTATAACTGGAAATTTGTATCTCTTAATCTCTCTCACTAGTTTCGCCCAGCCTCTCCTCCTCCCTGGAAACCACCTGTTTGTTCTCTGTATCTATTTCTGTTTTTTGTTTGAAAAATTATACTTTACTGATTGAAACCTCATAACATTTTATATGCAGTTTAATGTTTTATATATGCAGTACTTTACTTAATACTGCATACTAAGCTGACTTAAAACATTCTGACTTTGATGAAGTTTCAGTTCAGTTCAGTTCATTTCAGGCGCTCAGTTGTGTCTGACTCTTTGGGACCCCATGAATCGCAGCATGCCAGGCCTCCCTGTCCATCACCAACTCCCGGAGTTCACTCAGACTCACATCCATTGAGTCCATGATGCCATCCAGCCATCTAATTCTCGTCGTCCCCTTCTCCTCCTGATCCCAATCCCTCCCAGCATCAGGGTCTTTTCCAATGAGTCAACTCTTTGCATGAGGTGGCCAAAGTACTGGAGTTTCAGCTTCAGCATCATTCCTTCCAAAGAAATCCCAGGGCTGATCTCCTTCGGAATGGACTGGTTGGATCTCCTTGCAGTCCAAGGGACTCTCAAGAGTCTTCTCCAACACCACAGTTCAAAAGCATCAATTCTTTGGCACTCAGCCTTCTTCACAGTCCATCTCTCACATCCATACATGACCACAGGAAAATCCATAGCCTTGACTAGACGGACCTTAGTCGGCAAAGTAATATCTCTGCTTTTGAATATGCTATCTAGGTTGGTCATAACTTTTCCTCCAAGGAGTAAGCGTCTTTTAATTTCATGACTGCAATCATCATCTGCAGTGATTTTGGAGCCCAGAAAAATAAAGTCTGACACTGTTTCCACTGTTTCCCCATCTATTTCCCATGAAGTGATGGGACCAGATGCCATGATCTTCATTTTCTGAATGTTGAGTTTTAAGCCAACTTTTTCACTCTCCATTTTCACTTTCATCAAGAGGCTTTTTAGTTCCTCTTCACTTTCTGCCATAAGAGTGGTGTCATCTGCATATCTGAGGTTATTGATATTTCTCCCGTCAATCCAAGGATCAAACCCAGCTCTCCCGCATTGCAGGCAGAATCTTTACCAGCTGAGACACAAGGGAAGCCCAATAAGTATTGTTAATACAATATAAATGCTATGTACATAGTTTCCTTTTTAGAACTTTCAGAATTATTTTTTCTGAATATTTTGAATCCATGGTTATTTGAGTTTGAGGACACAGAACCTGCTGATGAGAAGGATATTTGTTGTTCACTTGCTAAGTCATGTCCAGCTCTTTGTAACCCCATGGACAGTAGCATCCCAGGCTTCCCTGTGCTTTGCTATCCCTGAGTCTGCTCAAATTCATGTCCATTGAGTCGACTATATTATCTATATTATCCATGTCTAAAATCAGAACACAAGCATTAAGAAAGGCTATTTTTTCATTGTTATGAAAAGACAAATCTTTCCTTGATAGGAAACATCACTGAGCCTTCTTATGTTTTAAGCAAAACTATAGAAAATATATGTAATTTGATAAGAGAAATTTACAGAATTTTTTAAGGAGAAAAATCAAGCTCAGTGAGAGTAAACAAAACATCTAGTATAGTATCATAATGCCTCCTATGTGCTACTTCTTTAATTTATAATTGCTAAGTAAGTAAAATGAAATAAGGCAGCATCAGAGATTTCTAGCATAAATAACTTTATCATAGAACTAATTAGTCAAAAGCATACATTATGTTCTTATGAAGAAATTACAATTGCTTATGAATATTCTATATCTAATCCAAGTTTCTGCTTATAATGTAGTGGGTTGGGTAGTGTGTCCCCCATATCCATACCCCCTAGACCCTCAGAATGTGACATTATTTAGAAACAGGGTATCTTTGCAGACATCATTTAGAGCCTTGAGATAATATCATCCTGGATTTAGATGAGGTCCTCTTTCCAATGACTGATGTCCTTAGAAGAGTGGACACAGAGGAAGTCATGTAGGGGAAGCCATGTGAAGATGGTGGTAGAGATTGGAATGATGCTGCCACAGACCAAGGAACACCAGGACTACCAGAAGCCAGAAGAGAGAAGGATTCTCCCCTAGAAAGTTCACAGGGAACATGGCCATGCCCTCACCTTATATTGGACTTCTGTTCCTGGATGTGTGAGAGAAAAAATTCTGCTTCTTTAATCCATGAAGTTTATAATTTTTTTTTTTTTTTTTTGCAGTAGATCTGGGAAACTAATACAGGTATAGAAGGCTAAAGCAGGCATTATTCTCATCCTTACTATAAAAACATAGTTTAGATAAGCTACCTAATCACAATTTTTGATGGTTGGAAGGCATTCAGCTAACTCAAAGTCTAGACATCAAAGAGGAGGAGACAGATACTTGATTCCTTGGGATAAACAACAGACAAGTGTCATATGAATCTATAACAGAAACCAGCTAATCTTTTTTAAAGAATTGCTGACTGTGGCACTGATTAGAAATTAGAACTCAAGGCACCTATATGTTCAATGGAAATTCAGTGACCTTTGGACTCTCACCCAGTGAACTAGTTAGTGGTTATGAGAAAGATCTGGGCACAGCAAGAGGCCAGGAGAGTCATTTGCATGTGGCTCACGGGTGGGACGACATATGCAGAGGCCACATGTCATAGGGGAGGATGAGTGACCTCACCTGCATCCTTCTCCATTACCTCTATTCAAAGTCTTTAATGGTGGGACAATCACAGAAAATTCAGTTAATACTGGGGCACCAGTTAAGAAAAATTGGGTTTTAGAAAGATGGCGGGAGGGAGAGGAAAATGTCTTGAATCCAGACTATTAGAGAACTTCCACTTCTGGATGAGGGACAAGATAAATAAGATGCCCCACCAGATGCAGGATGCAGTAGACACCTAAAATGGGCAATATAACAGAATAATAGACAAACACTCTCTCTTGCATATTCACTACGACCACCACCATCAGGCCAGCAAGTGTACAGTGACAAGTAATACCAACTGGGATGGGGTTGAAAGTAAGATCAAAGGAAAGACCTTACCCTGTAGGGGCACTGATATCATGAAAAACTCACTGGAAAGCAAAAGGTGACTGTAAAAGAACATGATGCCTCTAGGTAACTGATAAGAACTGATAGAAATAAGAAACCTCAGTTCAGTTCACTTCAGTCACTCAGTCATGTCTGACTCTTTGCGACCCCTTGAATCACAGCATGCCAGGCCTCCCTGTCCATCACCAACTCCTGGAGTTCATGCAGACTCACGTCCATCGAGTCCGTGATGCCATCCAGCCATCTCATCCTCTGTTGTCCCCTTCTCCTCCTGCCCGCAATCCCTCCCAGCATCAGAGTCTTTTCCAATGAGTCAACTCTTCGCATAAGGTGACCAAAGTACTAGAGTTTCAGCTTCAGCATCATTCCCTCCAAAGAACACCCAGGGCTGATCTCCTTCAAAATGACTGGTTGGATCTCCTTGCAGTCCAAGGGACTCTCAAGAGTCTTCTCCAACACCACAGTTCAAAAGCATCAATTCTTTGGCACTCAGCCTTCTTCACAGTCCAACTCTCACATCCATACATGACCACTGGAAAAGCCATATCCTTGACTAGACAGACCTTTGTTGGCAAAGTAATATCTCTGCTTTTAATATGATGCCTAGGTTGGTCATAACTTTTCTTCCAAGGAGTAAGCGTATTTTAATTTCATGGCTGCAGTCACCATCTGCAGTGATTTTGGAGCCCAAAACAATAAAGTCTGACACTGTTTCCACAGTTTCTCCATCTATTTCCCATGAAGTGATGGGACCGGATGCCATGATCTTTGTTTTCTGAATGTTGAGCTTTAAGCCAACTTTTTGACTCTCCACTTTCACTTTCATCAAGAGGCTTTTGAGTTCCTCTTCACTTTCTACCATAGGGTGGTGTCATCTGCATATCTTAGGCTCTTGATATTTCTCCTGGCAATCTTGATTCCGCTTGTGCTTCTTCCAGCCCAGCATTTCTCATGATGTACTCTGCCTATAAGTTAAATAAGCAGGGTGACAATATACAGCCTTGAATGAAGCTCCATTCCTAATTAGATTGATTCAACTGCCCACATTAAAGGCTATCATAAAAGAGTTGTACCCACAGAAAGAATTAGTATTATCACTTAATCTCAGTCTCCATGGCTCTGCAGAAGACATCAGCTTTTAACAAACAAACAAAAAAAAAAATTAGCTACCCAAGTATGTAAGAAAAAGCAACACACATTCAGGAGACAAAGCAAGGAAATCATCAATGTTAAAGAGGATGTAGGATTTGAAATTATTAGCTAGAGAATATGAAATAGCTATGATTAATGTGTGCACTTCTCAGGTGAAGCTAGAGATAGAGAATTTATCTGCCAATGCAGGAGACATAAATGCAGCTTTGTTCCCTGGCCTGGAAAGATCCTTTGGAGAAGGGCATGGCAACCCACTCCAGTATTCTTGCCTGGAGATCCCATGGACGGAGGGGCCTGGTAGGCTATAGTCCATGGGGTCACAAAAAGCCAGACAGAACCAAAATGATATAGCATGCATGCATGATTAATATGTAAAATGTTTTAGTGTAAAAAGTGAAAAACATGCATGATAATTCCAGGACAGAGATAAAAATTATAAGAAATAATAAAAAAGAATTATAGAAATGAAAAACATGATAACAAAGATAAGAATGCCTTCAACAGATTCATCAAAGAAAAAAAGAAAAAATTGGCTACATCAAAACTGAAGTAGCAAATAAAGCTGTCTAATGCACAGTATAAATATAAACAATTATATTGTACTATAATCATATGATAGCTATCTTATAGAAGCAATTGTATTACTATACATAAATGTCTTAAAGTAGCATGCTGTATACCTCAGACTTATGCAATGTTACATGTCAAATTTGTTCAGACAAGATTAGGCATATTTAGTAAAGTAATACTCAAAATTCTCCAAACCAGACTTCAGCAATACATGAACTGTGAACTTCCAGATGTTCAAGCTGGTTTTAGAAAAGGCAGAGGAACCAGAGATCAAATTGCCAAGACCCACTGGATCATCAAAAAAGCAAGAGAGCTCCAGAAGAACTTCTATTTCTGCTTTATTGACTATGCCAAAGCCTTTGACTGTGTGGATCACAATCAACTGTGGAAAATTCTGAGAGAGATGGGAATACCAGACCACCTGACCTGCCTCTTGAGAAACCTATATGCAGGTCAGGAAGCAAAAGTTAGAACTGGACATGGAACAACAGACTGGTTCCAAATAGGAAAAGAAATACATCAAGGCTATATATTGTCACCCTGCTTATTTAACTTATATGCAGAGAACATCATGAGAAACTCTGGGCTAGAGGAAGCACAAGCTAGAATTGAGATTGTCAGGAGTAATATCAATAACCTCAGATATGCAGATGACACCACCCTTATGGCAGAAACTGAAGAAGAACTACAGAGCCTTTTGATGAAAGTGAAAGAGGAGAGTGAAAAAGTGGCTTAAAGCTCAACATTCAGAAAACTAAGATCATTGCATCCAGTCCCATCACTTCATGACAAATAGATGGGGGAACAGTGGCTGACTTTTTCTTTTTGGGCTCCAAAATCATTGCAGTTGGTGATTGCAGCCATGAAATTAAAAAATGCTTACTCCTTGGAAGGAAAGTTATGACCAACCTAGGCAACATATTAAAAAGCAAAGACATTACTTTGTCAACAAAGGTCTTTCTATTCAAGGCTATGGTTTTTCCAGTAGTCGCGTATGAATGTGAGAGTCGGACTATCAAGAAAGCTGAGTGCCAAAGAATTAATGCTTTTTAACTGCGGTGTTGGAGAGGACTCTTGAGAGTCCCTTCGACTGCAAGGTGATCCAACCAGTCCATCCTAAAGGAGACCATTCCTGGGTGTTCATTGGAAAGACTGATGTTGAAGCTGAAACTCCAATACTTTGGTCACCTGATGTGAAGAACTGATTCAATGAAAAGACCCTCATGGTGGGAAAGATTGAGAGCAGGAGGAGAAGTTGACAATAGAGGATGAGATGGTTGGATCACATCACCAAGTCAATGGACATGGGTTTGGGTGGATTCCGGGAGTTGGTGATGGACAGGGGGCCTGGTGTGCTGTGATACATGGGCTCACAAAGAGTCAGACCTGACTGAACGACTGAACTGAACTGAGGGCAGTAGGGATCTAGACATGTCAAATTTATTCAACGAGAAAAAAAAAAAAAAGCCCTGAAGTGTTTCAAAGACATTTTCAAAAGAATTTAAAAACAAACTACAGACTGGGAGAAAATATTCATAAATACCCTATCGTGAGAAAAACAATCTGACGGGATACATGCATCCCAGGTTTCATCACAGCACTGTTTACATAGCAAGCAATCTAAATGTCTATCAACAGAGGCATAGATAAAGAAGATTTGGTACATATATATAATGGAATACTGCTTAGCCATTAAAAAGAGTGAAATGTCATTTGCAGCAACATAGATGAACCTAGAGATTGTCATACTAGTAGAGTAAGTTAGAGAAGGAGAAATATCATAGGACATCCTGTATATGTGGAATCTAAAAAGAAATGATACAAATGAACTTACAAAACAGAAACAGACTCACAGAGTTAGAGAAATGGAACTTATCGTTGCCAGAGGGAAAGATGGGGAAAGGGATAGTTAGGGAGTTTGGTATGAACGTGTACACACTGCTATATTTAAAATGGATAACCAATAAGGACCTCCTATATAGCACATGGAACTCTGCTCAGTGTTATGTGTTAGCCTGGAAAAATTTCTATAATACATTAAGAAATTTTAATATTTATTAATGATAAGCCAAATGAAAGTGAGTAGGCACTTAAGGAGACCTTTTACTGAAGAAGATACAGGATGTCACATGATAGATGACTAAATGTCATTAGTCATTAGGAAACACAACTGAAAACAGAATGAGATACCACCATACACTTATTAGGGGGCTTCCCTAGTGGCTAAGTTGATAAAGAATTTGCCTACAATGAAGGAGACCCAGTCTCCTGACCTATCCCTGGGTCAGGAATATCGCCTGGTGAAGGAAATGGCAACCCACTGCAGTACTGTTGCCCGGAGAATTCCATGGACAGAGAAGCAGGACAGGCTGCAGTCCATGGAATCACAAAGAGTCAGACCCAATTGTGCAGCTAACTTTCACTTTCATGCACTTATTAGAGGAGCTTAAGTAAAAAAAAAAGAAAGAAAGAAAATATAAGAGCTGCAATATACATAGAACAACTAGAATACTCATACACTGTTGGTTAGAAAGCAAAATGGTATAGCCACATTGGACAGTGTGCCAATATCTTATAAAGTTAAGTATATGCTTGCCATATGATCTAGCAATTCCTCTCACAAAGGACTGCTCAAGTCAAGTGAAAATTTATGTTCACTGAAAAGCCTATCTGTGATTGTATGTATAGCAACTTTATTCATAACTACCCAGAGAAGAAACAACACAAACGTTCCATGTTTAGGGCATCAAAGAAAACAAACTGAAATCTCTATCACTGGAGTACTGCTCAGAAATCATAAAAATGAAATGAATTACTCATATAGTTAATAGTATGAATGAATCTGGCATGTATAATGTTAATGCAATAAACCAGACTCAAAAAATTGCATACTATAGGATTCCACTTCTGCAACACTCTGCTTTGCGATCTCATTTTATTTAGGTATTGGTTTGAATGTCACTGCATTTGCAAGAACTTAATTTCACTCAATCTAAAAGAACTCCCTACTTCCCCACGATTCTCTACTGCTTACTTGTATTTTAATTTTTACATAACACTTATGTATATTAAGTATTTATTCATTTACTGTAAATTTCCCCCACTAGAATGTAAGTTCTATGAAGAGAGAAACATTTGTATCCTCATTTTTATAGAACATAGTAGCTTGTTCATAAATGTTATTGAATGAATAAACAATTGGTTCTGAAACAGAAGATGATTGGTCAACAGTTACATCAGCAGTAGCTCCTCTGTAATAATAGAAGTTGAGTCTAATATAACTGTAAGGAGAGTGGTTGGTTCTGAACAGACAAATTGCAGAAATGTAGCCAAGATAGAGGAGGTTAGCTATTTGATTATGTCTCATAATTAATCAAGTAGTCACATAGCTGGTAGGGGATTAAGGAGTATTTACATTACACAACTAAGGCTCCTAAATAATTTTCATGGACATTCTGGAAGAACACTTCCTGCTTATGATATGATTATTACTCTATCATTTTTTCAGATTTGTGATTGACAACTTTTTATTGAAATGTAGTTGAATTACAACATTGTGTTAATTACAGCTGTTCAGAAAAGTAACTCAGTTATACATATTCTTATTATACATGTTATTCTTTTCATGTTATTTTCTGTTATGCTTTATCATAGGATATTGAATTTAGTTCTCTGTGCTATATGGTAAGACCTTGTTGTTTGTTCATTCTAAATAAACAAGTTTGCATGTGCTCATCTCAAACTCCCAATTCATCCCTCTCCCAACCCCTCCTCTTTGACAACCATCAGTCTATCTCTATGCCTGATTCTATTTCTATTTCATAGATTAGTTCATTTGTGTCATATTTTATATTGCTTAAATATGATATAATTAGTATATATCTGTCTTTCTCTGATTCAATATGATAATTTCTAACTGCATCCATGTTGCTGCAAAGGGCATCATTTCATTCTTCTAATTGCTGAGTAGTACTCCATTGTGTACGTGTGTGTGCCAACACACCATATACTCTGTATTCATTCCTCTGTTGGTAGACATTTATTAACAGATTGCGTCCATATCTTGACTACGGTAAACAGTGCTACAGTGAGCAGTGCAGTGCATGCATCTTTTTGAATTATTGTTTCCTGTGGATATATGCCCAGGAGTAGTAGGACTGAGGATCATCTCGTAGTTCTACTTTTATTTTTTAAAGGACCCTCCAGACTGTTTTCCACAGTGGCTGAGCCAACTTACACTCCTACCAACAATGTGGGAGGGTTTGCTTTTCTCCACACTCTCTCCAGCATTTGTTATTTGAAGATTTCTAATGTTGGCCATTCTGACAGGTGCGAGGTGGTACCCTGCTATATCTTTAAGCTATTTCTGTAAAGGTGAACACAGTTTTACTGTGAACTCAATCACACCTTTCTTACACATGTATTTTACAAATATCTGTTCATGAAAACTATCAAACTAATCATAATTTTAGTTGATTATGCTTATGTCTTTGTATGTGTTTCCCATAGCAGTAAATATAGACAATGTTTACAGGTAATTTATTGTTGCCCAAGAAGCCCACCAACTGAAAACTGAGAAATGAAAGTCCAGGATAATCCGTATTTAAAACAAGCAACAAACACAGCAAAAAACCCTGCAGTTTAAATACTTAAGCATAGATTAGTAAGTAAATAGGGAATATTTGCCTCAGTGCATCTTAAGGAATGTTTTTCATGTCACTTTAAGCATTTAACATGCTTTAAGTAATGCACATTCCTGACTCCCTATCCATATATAGTAATTTGAATCTCAGATAAAAGTTTAAGAATTTCTGATTTAATAAATGGTGAAATAGAGATGTAGAATAAAGAGCTATTTTCTTCTGATTTATTTAAATCTTATAAGGAAAACCTTAAAGAACCTATTACAAGGAACTTCACAACAAAGTCAGTAGCCTAAATGGGACAAGCGGATAAAAAGTTTCTCTAAAATCATAATGATCTTAATAGTAATCAGTTAGTAAATGCAAACGTTCAGTAAACAAAACTAATATGGCCTGAAATTCAATTTGAGAGAATTGTGTGTAAAGAAAAAAATCCCTGTCAGATGAAAATATATCTATTCCCTCTGAGACTTTCTTGATTAAAATAAATTTTACTTCATTTGATAATATCTAATTTTAGTAATTAATGAATCTGACTCTTGGGAATGTTTCTTTTATTGAACTTAAATGGAGTAAGCTAATAAGTAATTAGTCTGTCTAAATGCTTGTAAAATATAATCCCTATGTTCCTTCCAGGTTCCCTTTGTTCTGTTTGTATCACTAATCATTTTAAGTGATTTTAATTTTGTGAAATATTTCTAAATTAAAGATAGATAAGTAAAATATGAGGAAATACTTTGTTTCATGCTGTTTCTTTTGTCAATGTAAGAATGTTTAATTATTCCAAAGATAGCATTTTATTCTTCAATTTTCTAAACAAATTACATAATTCTAGTTTTTTAATTTCCCATTTATTTGATTATTTAGAATTTATTTCTGAATGGCTATATTGGACCCTCTAAATCCAGTTCCTGACTCAGCTCTTCAGTCATGGGGCATATATCAGTATGGCCAGTCCTCTCATACCTCCCAACTTTTGCAGGGAACTTACACAATGAATTCATGCTCTCCTCTCCTTTCTCTTCAACCTCTTCCTCACTATTGACTCTTCCAACTACATACTTTGCAGGGCCAGTACAAAATGAAAATGAAAGTTCTTGTTCAGAAGAGGAAGTGTGACTAATGCTAAGATACAAAGCTTTCTTCCATCTTCCAGGCTTGACCTCCTATGGTTTTCCCTATTCAACATTGTTTCAGCAAAGAAAAATACAAATAAAAAATAAAAATTTAACTTACTAGCACGAATGTTTCCATGCAATGCTAGGTTTCAATGCTTAGAGAGAACTTATGTCTTGTTCCCTAGCTGGTCTTCAAACACAAACCTTGCGCTGTAGCAGACCAGGATCAAGTAAAACTAGACTCAAGAAGGTTGAAAGGAATAAGGGAAAATTCCTCAAATGTGGAGCCTGCCCAGACAGGGCTCTCTAGGAATGGTGTCACTCAGTAGTGAGTATAGACCCTCGCATTTGCACGGACGCCCTGTTCTAGGATGCAGGGGCTTCCTTGCTCAGGCAGTGAGCTGCCAGGTTCTGCAGCCTCCAGACCCACACGGTTCAGAGCCAGGCATCTCACCTCCTCATGGGTGCAGCCATCATAATCCACTGGGGGCTGCCTGCAACCCCCAAAGGTCTTTAAATCTCCACTCCTGGATGCATTGCACAGCTGGATAGGGAGTGGGCATGAGGTTGCCTCCTCTAAGACAGCCTTGCACCTGCCAGCCATGCTGCTGCCAGACTCCATCTGAGATGCTCTGGAGCGCACACCCTATGAGGGCAAATGTTGGTAGCAGAATGAGGGTCTCCTTTCCCCTCAGACTCCAGCTGGTTATTGCCCAACTGCAGGGCTAAAAGGAGCATCTGGATGTGTGAAAGGGGGTGGGTGGATGGCCAAGCCATTCCCAGGTGGTAAGGAGTCAGCAGGAGGCAGGTCCAGGCTCCCTACCTCTGTCCCATATATTTTGTCCCATCAGGTTTCACCAAGAAACCACAGATCACACATAAAATTATGAATAATTCCAGGAGGGAAATAGCAGGGATTAAACCAATGTGGCTGCTTCTGAGTGTGGGGCCTCATGTTAACTGTTCAGCTTCGGGGCACATGAAATAGGACCTTCTGGTATTTCACTGTAAACCCATATTTCTGTGCATTAAAAAAGAGAAATCATTCAGCATCACTTGTCAAAAGCTACTATTCATTTTTTTTTATAATTTTCCAACCCAGAGGTAAAAAATTTGTATCACTATCTGTTTTCTCAACCTATGCCATTTCTTAATCCAGTTCAGAATGGTTTCAAGTCCATGAGAATGACTCTTTCTAGGCTGTCTTTAATCTCAATACTCCTAATCCAAGGAAAAATTTTAATCTTCTAACAGTATTTTGCAGCAACTTTCAAGAGTGTTAATTCTTCTTTAGCAATCTCTATTCTTTCTATTAATAGATCCTGGGAGGAAAATGGCAACCCACTCCAGTACTCTTGCTTGGGAAATCCCATGGACAGAGGAGCCTGGTGGGCTACAGTCCATGGGGTCACAAAGAGTTGCACACAATTGAGTGACAGAACAGGCACATTCTTGTTTCCAAGGCAACATATGCCTAAGTTTCTTGCTACCAGTCTGAGCTCTCATCTCCATATTCCTTTGCTGCCCTAATCTCTGTTGTCCAAGTTTTCAAACATCAATTTCCTAAAGTCCTAGGTCTTCGTATATTTTTAGTGTATTTCCTCTTTTAAAGTGACTTTAATGATTGTGCCTGTTTTTGATGACTCTCAGACACATCTCTACTCCTGGTCAGGCCTCAGAACATTGATGCTGTGAACATCTCTGCTTGGATGTCTGAAAGTTAACTCCCTGTTAAATAGAATTTAAAAATCTCCCTGAAACCTCATAATCATGTTAGGCATTTTTACTTTATTCTTGTGCCATATCCTGTAACAAATTCTCACACTTTTAATTCCCAAATACCTCCCTACATCTTTTTAACTACTTTTCTATAGTTCATTGTCATTACCGTCACTCTCTAAGATACTATCATTTCTCACCTGGATGACTGTGGTGGTTTCCTGACTGTTGTCCACTCTTCATTTTCCTCCAATGTTGCAACCAAAATAATTCTTATAAAATTAGTTCTATTTGTTCTCTTCCTAAAACTCTTCACTGATTTCCTACTGAGTTAATATAGGTGAGAAATTAATTAATTAATTGCTTGAATGCTGTTTGTGGTAAGCAGAACTTTAGCATTAAGATGTTCCTGCCCAATCTCTGGATATGTTACCTTAAAATGGGCAAAAAGAATTTTTCATATGTGGTTAACTTAAAGACTTCAAATGGGAGATCATCCTGGATTATCCAGGTATGCTGAATAAAAGAGTCAGAAGACATGATAATGGGAGGAGAAGAACTAGGGAATGCAGTGTGAGAAAATTTCTAACCATTACAGGCTTTGCATGAAATAGATGGGACCAAGAGCTAAAGAATAAGCTTTACCTCTAGAACCTGGAAAGACAAGGAAACACATTGTCTCAAAGAGCTTCCAGAAGGAACAGAATCAGACTGACAGCTTGCTTTTAGGCAAATGAGACACCTTATGTCATTCTAAAATAATACATTTGTGTTGTTTTAAGCCACTCAGTTTGCAGTAGTTTATTACATCAGCAATAGAAAAGGAGTACACTATTTTTGCGAAAGCAGTATATTATATAAGCATTTTATTTAGATCCTTATATTTTTATATAGATTGACCCCTCCTCTTTGTTACATGTAATTTGATCAATCTGAAATGTGGATTTGTTATATGAAACAAAAATTTTGATTTCTTTCCCATCAAACATTTTTCACAAGGGATTTCTTAAGGTTTGGTCCCCCTATAAAATTTGACTGACTAATTCTAAATTTTTTTCCATAGTGAAGAATAGTGTTCAATTAGTCAAAGACATACAACGCTGGTCAGTTTTGCTATTAAATTATGGTGCAATGAACCCATTACTTTCACACAACCCATGCACAATCAGGTTACCACAAAGAGTTATGAAGTCTATGGAAAAGAGCAGATGGAAAATGCTAGTGGAGATAGGATAAAGAAACTTTAGCAGTGTAACTTTTAAACTGTAATCACTGCTGATTATTTTTCTATGAGTGGAATTTAGAATTTAACACCCCTAACTCACTTAGAGTAAACTTAATTTGTCTGTGGAATATTCTTTGCTCATTTTTCATATTCATAAAACATTTTGATCTTATTTAAAAGAATAATGTCTATCTGTCTCAGTGTAATTCCCTTAATTGCTCAATTTAACTCTTATGGAAATATATACATACATACAACAGTTAAATTGTGTGACATGTTAGTATTAGATTTGTCTTATTTCCCATCCTGTAGCTAAGACCGAATGCTGTCATTGTAGCAGAAATGAACAATATGAGAGATATCAGAAACTCTTACTCCAACGATTTATCAGATATTTAACACTTTTTGAGAAAATTAATTAATCCAGGCAGTTTAAATTGTAGAGATATTTTCTATTTTTGCAGTATAATTGTTTGATAATTACTTTAGCTCTTTGTTGTTAATTTTTTTTTTCACATAGTCACTCATTTCTACTGATAACAAATTCTCAGGCATCATTCAATCTTCTAGGTTGTGAATCAGTACAGACAGTAATATACATCCTATTTAAGACATGGATTGAATTAGAAAACAACAGTTTTACTTCTTTAGCTGGAACAAACAGATTGACTTGTGAAAGACACACCATTGGATCTCTTTTGATCACCACTGGCAAACATGGACATTTGTTACCTTATTGTAACTAAATACAACATATACCTGGTATTCTTACCTTCATTTTTCCACTCAGACTTGAAAAAATATATTAGACTAGATATGTTTTAATTAATATAACATTGCCACTGTTATTCTTGACTTTTATCTTCAAACACCTCTATTCATTCATTCAACAATTACTGAGCAGCCTCTGAGAAACAGGCAGGGTATGGAGCAACAGAAATAAAACCACAGACAGATGAGATAAAGAGGTATACTTTAGACATTATACTGGATAGAAGAAACATGATTTAAAATGTAGCCAAATGAATAAAATAATTATAGATTATATAATATTCAATAAAAGAAAGAATTGGAGAGTGAGTAAAACAGAAACATGAGTGCTATTTCAGATAGAGTTGGCAGAGAAGGCCCACCAGCACCCCTGAGTCTTGGAAAATGAAAAGCAGGCACCTCTCTGAAGAGCCTACGAGGAGCATTAGCAGTTCACCTTGAAAGCAGTAAGGCTAGGGTTACTAAGGAGAAAATGAAATTGACATGTCCACAGATAAGTAAGGAGTTAATTCATATGGTGAGATGATAGAGAAAAAGGAGGGACATAGAAAATGAGAGAAAAGAAGTATAATTTACTTCTTATTGGCCATGGTATAAATTTTGAATTTTTATAAATAATTGAAGTATTTTCTTAAAAAAAAAATGAGGTGCTCTGTATTTTGTTTAAACAGATCACTCTGATCACTACATAGAGAATGGATAGAGGTGAGAAGTAGAAACAGAATGATCATTCAAGAGGTTTTAACATTTGTTTAGGTAAAAAGATAATTATGATTGAACTAGATCAGTGGCATTGTGAAAAGAAGTAAAGATATATATATATAGACATATATCACCCTGTGTATATATGTATCTCACATGCACACATGCACACACACACACACACACACACACATATATATGCTTGCCAGGTAGTGCTAGTGGGAAAGAAACTGACTACCAAATCAGGAAACAGGGCTATAAAGGTTTGATCCCTGGGACAGGAAGATCCCTTGGAGGAGGGAATGGCAACCCACTCCAGTATTCTTGCCTGGAGAATCCCAATGACAGAGGAGCCTGGTAGGCTACAATCCATAGGTTGGTAAAGAGTCTGACATGACTGAAATGATTTAGCACACACACAAGCACACATGTATATGTATATTTCCTGGAGAGTTTGTGAGACATACTGAAAAGGCAATAGGGAAGGGGGAGACATAAAGGTTTTGGTTTGGCATTTGAAACATAGGGCTGAATGAGATCATCTCAAGCAAGAACATAGTGAGAAAATAAAAATAGTCTTTCAACATTCCAATATTTGGAGTCAAATGAAAGAAGAAGAAGAACTAAAGTTTAGTGGCTCAGTCATGTCCAACTCTTTGCAAGCCCATAGACTGTAGCCTACCAGGCTCCTCTGTCCATGAGATTTTCCAGGCAAGAGTACTGGAGTGGGTTGCCATTTCCTTCTCCAGAGGATCTTCCTGATCCTGGGATGAACTCGGGTCTCCCACATTATAGGCAGATGCTTTACCATCTGAGCCACCAGGGAAGTCCTAGAACTAAGAAGAACTAGCAAGTGAGCCAAAGAAATGCCCATTGAGCAACAGGAAATCCAGACTAGTGTGGTCTCAAGCCTGAAAAGAAAAAAGTTTCACAAAGGAAGGGTGGTTAGCCATGAGCAGTGATGCCAAGGGGTCAAGTCAAATCAATATTGAGAAGGATTTTATTAGACATGGCAGGATGGACACCACAGGTTACCAGCATTCAATGGAGCTGAGGACATAGAAGCTATGTTGAGGTGGACTGAGGAGTGAAATCAAACTGCAATAGCTTAAGATGAAGGATTTCCAGATTCCCCTCCAATACTAGGTGAAATTACACACGAGTAAACAAACATGTATATTTGGGCTTATAGGAAGAAAGGAAAGTCATCACCCAATAATAACTTACAACCAATAGTAACTTACAACCAAAAATAAATAAAACAGAGGACTATCCAGCTGTGATATATGTCTTAAGGGCTGGAGTGGTAGTGCCCTTGCAGGAGTGTACATTGAGGCTACACGATCCGTATCATCCAGAGGGTTAGAATTAGCAGCAGCAACTAACACTAGATGCTGGAAAACTGCTGTATAATTGCTGAACAGGAATGAGAAAATAACCATGGCCAGTCTAGGACTCTGATTTTACAAAGATGTTATCTTTACAAAATTTCAACCGTGATCTTACATGGATGTCGCATGTTGAACCCAGATTTAGGATGAAAAACTTAAGCCGAGACACAGAAAGTGGGCTAAAAAAAGTCAAATGCCAGAAAACTTGTTTTAGGCATTATGAGAAACCATCTCTTAAACATAAGCACAGCTAGAACAAACATGCCTGGAGCTTCCAAAGAATATGCTCCTCCTAAGAATAAGGACAGAGGAAAAATATACAGGGTGTTATGAGGAAATTGATCATTATGAAAAATTATGAGAAAATGCACAGATTGGGAGAATCTATATAGAAAAACTGTTAATAGAAAACTATAATTCTAGAACAATAAAAAGATATTTTCAAAGTATGTTTACATTTTAAAAAATGGTATATCTAAGGATTGAATTCATCAAACAAGAATGGAACTTTTTTTTAATTAACAGATCATTTATTTAAAAAATCCAAGTTAAAGAAAGAAAAAGTGCAGTTTTTATAATACAATTTTAGTCAAATTAAGAACATTCTAGATGTGGCTAATGATAAATTAGTCAAGTTGAAGAGAGATCTAGGAAGAGTAGCCAAAATGGACCACAGAGAGATAAATAAATGGAAATCATAAAATGTAAACTATATAGAGGAATAAATGATCTCTTCACATATATAAGTATATATAACTATTATATTCTTATGTTATTAACATTCTTAGAAATTTAACCATATGATATTGTTTCTATAGTATATGTTATGTATAATATATAATATATAAGAATTCAAGAACGAAATATGAAAGGAGGCACTATTGAAAGTGAAAATGGCTGAGAATTCCATAGAACTGACTGAACAAAGGCCAGACTTTTACGTTGAAATATAGGTAAGATGTGAGTGAAACAAAAGAGACTTTTTAAAAGAAACATGCTGGATGAAAATATCATCTGGGAACTTTCAGAATTTAATTAAGAAAAAATTTTACTTATGGGCGATTTATGTTGATGTATGTCAGAAGCCAACACAATATTGTAAAGCAATTATACTTTAATTAAAAATAAATAAATTAAAAAATAATCTGCAAAACAAACATAAAAGGGACTGAAATTCTAGGATCATAAATTTAGGATTTAAAGTGTCAAAAGGGAGTACTTTGGGAGATGAGAAGCAATGGGATATTTGTCCTTAATAGAAAATATGATTTAAAAATAGAAAAACATTCTGCTTGAAATCCAAGAGAAGAAAGTTGACTTGATTGACTTGTGCTTTTGGAAGAAGCTGGGATACCCAGTGGGTATGAGGCATGGTGAGTTTATAAAATTCTTCCATGAAAGTGAGAAATTAACAATTATATCCGAGTATTAATTTGATAAAATAAGGCTTCTTGATAGCTCCTCTCCTTAGCTTGCCATGAGGAGGTGTTTTGGGCTGAGGTGTCAAGATTATCTATGCTGGTACCCACGGTGGGTTGCAGCCCCTGGGGAACTCTCTTTCTTGCAGATCTTGATGAGATGTATACTGGAGGAAAGGGTCATGAATGGTCACCTATCAATGGCTCTGGGGTAACTCTTTTTAAAAAAATAATTATTTTATTTGGAGGCTAATTACTTTACAATGTTGTAGTGGTTTTTGCCATACATTGACATGGATCAGCCATGTGTCTCTTATCCTGAACCCTTCTCCCACCTCCCTCCCTATCCCATCCCTCAGGTCATCCCAGTGCACTGGCCCTGAGTGCCCTGGCTCATGTATCGAACCTGGACTGGCGATCTGTTTCACCATGGTAATATACATGTTTCAATGCTGGTCTCTCAAATCATCCCACCCTCATCTTCTCTCACAGAGTCCAAAAGTCTGTTCTTTATATCTGTGTCTCTTTTGCTGTCTCATGTATAGGATCATCATTACCATCTTCCTAAATTCCAAATATATGTGCTAATATACTGTATTGGTGTTTTTCTTTCTGACTTACTTCACTCTGTATAATAGGCTCCAGTTTCATCCACCTCATTAGAACTGATTCAAATGTGCTCTTTTTAATAGCTGAGTTATATTCCATTGTGTATGTGGACCACAACTTTCTTATATGTGCTGTAACTCTTTGTGAGATGATTTCTGAGGT
This sequence comes from Aepyceros melampus, assembly GCA_006408695.1. NCBI lineage: Eukaryota > Metazoa > Chordata > Mammalia > Artiodactyla > Bovidae > Aepyceros > Aepyceros melampus. The sequence goes on from SJXQ01008651.1 coordinate 62,438, forward strand.
AAGACAATAATAGGCTGTGATTGATAACCCTTCAAGTGAATGCCTTCTGAAGTTGATCTGTTTCTTATCACATCCAACTTTAAGTAGAAACAGTCTCATTCATTTCAATAAGATTATATAACAAGAGTAAGGTAGAAAATGCTCATAGAACAAATTACATATTTTTAAACTGCTAGGCTAAAATTAACCATACAAATGTAGCTCTTTCTCTCCTTTTGCCTTTGTCTTATCTAACAACCTATTTGAATAGTTGTCCATAGTAACTCCTTTTCAGACTTCAATAATCATGGATAAGGGAGTTGAATATCAGAAATTCATTCATGCATTGACTGATTCTGATGGTGGAAATTCATTCTATTTCTGTCAAATTTTTATTGTTGTTTATGATACTATACACAAAAAATTACCTTAACAAGACTCATTTGTTTCATTTTAAACATCAATATTGTATGCTATCTCAGTGTTTGAGAAAATTGAAATTAAGAAAAATCTGGGTATCTTCCAACATAATTGAGATGAATTTAACAATTTCACAATATTAATGCTTTCATAAAAAGGTGATCTATTTTAATTGCATTGATTTCTATTCTAAAATGCTTAAATGCTAATTATCTATAATTCCAATATTTATGTTTGAAAAATATTAATTTTAATGTTGATTTTGAGGTTTTGAATGAAAAAATCATTTTGTTTAAAATCTCCTCCTCCTTTAGACATTTATGTCTGGTTTTACACAGTGTTTCCCTTCCATTTTGCTTTTAAGTTTAAACTTCACCTTTTAGTCAGGGTACAATATCACTCACTGTATTCAATGAATGGTATTTAAAATGGAAGTATATATTCTCACTAGATTTACTTATGACTGTCTTTATCCACATTTATCCATAGGCTCATGATTTACATACTTGTTAACAAATTTCTACCATCAACACTATCCTGGCTTCTCTTACATCTGAGATGATTGTAAATGATGACACTCAGTGATAATTTTTTTCTTTTCCCTTTTGAGACATTGAGAGTTGGATTATCTCTCTTCCCTCACAAAAATATTATACTATGTCATGCATGAAAATTAACTTGATATAGAAATATACAGATATATCTTCAGGAATTTTTCTTTTCCATCTGAACTTGTCAGTTCAGTTCAGTTCAGTCACTGAGTCGTGTCCAACTCTTTGCGACCACATGAATCTCAGCACGCCAGGCCTCCCTGTCCATCACTAACTCCCGGAGTCCACCCAGACCCACGCCCATGGAGTCAGTGACACCATCCAGCCACTCATCCTCTGTCATCCTGCCCCCAATCCCTTCCAGTATCAGAGTCTTTTCCAATGAGTCAACTCTTCGCGTGAGGTGGCCAGAGTACTGGAGTTTCAGCTTTAGCTTCATTCCTTCCAAAGAAATCCCAGGGCTGATCTCCTTCAGGATGGACTGGTTGGATCTCCTTGCAGTCCAAGGGACTCTCAAGAGTCTTCTCCAACACCACAGTTCAAAAGCATCAATTCTTCGGCGCTCAGCCTTCTTCACAGTACAGCTCTCCCATCCATACATGACTACTGGAAAAACCATACCCTTGACTAGACGGACCTTAGTCAACAAAGTAACATCTCTGCTTTTGAATATGCTATCTAGGCTGGTCATAACTTTTCTTCCAAGGAGTAAGCATCTTTTAATTTCATGGCTGCAGTCACCATCTGCATCGATTTGAACTTATAGTTCACATTATTCTTCCTTTATGTCAACGTTCACGCTCTGTAGATCCTAAGGATTATTTGTGAATTACTTATTATTTTTCCTTGAAATATTTCAGGGAGTTTCTCTACTGATTTATTTGTGTTAGTATCACACTAAACACCAGGTTATAAGTAAAATATATTTATTCTGGGAATGCATTTCTAAGGATATTTAAGAAACCACAAACTTTTATTGTTATATATGACTACATATCTAGCTATACAACATTATTATTAGTCCCCAACTTACTTTGTGTCTTCCTGTTTATTAGTCTCCACATCAGGTCAGTTTTACAGTCATGCATAACTTATTTATGACATCTTTCCTAAGTCTGGTTCTCTTCTTTATTCGCACTGTTACTGACCAATAACAAATCTTAATCAACATTTTAAGACTGTAAAGTATCCTTACATGAAGTATTCCTACATTTCTCCCCTCCTCAATTTATCTTTTCTTTTCCAGAAAGGAACTGTTAAAATAGTGACTCTATTATTGATTATACTGCTAAACAAACAGAAGATCATTAGAACAGCAAAAAAGTACCCTCTATCACTACACTTTCTTTCAACTGCATCTCTCAAAATTTTGCATTCCATTTATTGGCACAACAAATTGAAAACAAAAATATAATTTAATAAATAATTTTCATACTGTGATGGCTGCATCTGAAGTTCTCATTTCTTGCAATGCCTTTTTCTGAACTTCTATCCTAGGTGTACCTGCTTCATTCTTGAAAATCCTCATCACTATCTGCCTTTTCAATGGTTTTGTGACCTTTCCCATACTTATAGTACACATGATGACATCATTGCTCAAATTTAACTGAATCCTGATTTGAAATGCTCTCATAATTAGTCATGTTGAGCATATTCTCATGTTCTCTTTGGCCATTATTATGTCTTTGAAGAAATGTCTATTAGATCTTCTGCCCTTTTTTATTATTATTTTTTCTGACATAAAACTGCATGAGCTATTTTGCTAGTTTTAAAGATTAACCCCTTATAAGTCATTTCATTTGCAAATAGTTTCTCTAGATCTGTGACTTGTCTTTTTCTTATTTGTTTACAGTTTCCTTTGTTGTGCAGAAGTTTTAAGTTTAATTAGGTCACATTTGTTTAGGTTTTACTTTCATTCTCTAGGAAGTGGATCCAAAAAGATAATGTGTGTGTTTACTTAGTCACTCAGTCATGTCTGACTCTTTAGGACCCCATGGACTGTAGCCCCACCATGCTGCTCTGTCCATGGGGATTCTCCAGGCAAGGATACTGGAGTGGATTGCCATGCCCTCTTTCAGAGGATCTTCGCAACCCTGGGATCAAACCCAGGTCTCTCAGTTCACAGGCAGATTATTTACTGTTCAAGCCACCACCAAAATTGAAGTTGAAAAATATACTACTACAATTTCTGTCAAAGAGTTGTTTTCTGTCTACATTTTCCTCTGAAAGTTTTAAAATGTTTGCCCTTTTATTTAGGTCTTTGATCCAGTTTGAGTTTTTCTTTATGGTGTTAAGGAGTGTTCTCATTTCATTTTTTACATGTAACTTTCCACTTTTCCCAGAATTATTTATTTATTGATTGATTGATATCAAATTATTTCTTGAAGAGACTAGCTTTTCTCCATTTTATGTTATTGCTCCCTTTGTAATAGATTAATTCACAATAGGTATAGATGTTTATTTCTGAGCTTTCTGTTCCCATCTCTTGATCCAACAGATAATAGAAATTTGGCTTATGGTTCCTCTGCCTTTTCTAAATCCAGCTTGTACATCTGGAGGTTCTTGATTCACATACTGTTGAGCTTGAAGGATTTTGAGCATTAACTTGCTAGCATATAAAATGAGCACAAATGTGAGATAGTTTGAACATTTTTTGGCATTGCCTTTCATTGGGATTGAGTTTCCCTGGTGGCTCAAATGGTAAAGGGTTTGTCTGCAATGTGGGAGACCTGGGCTTGATCCCTGAGCTGAGAAGATCTCCTGGAGAAGGAAATGGCAACCCACTCCAGTATTCTTGCCTGGAGAATCCCATGGATGGAGGAGCCTGGTGGGCTATAGTCCATGGGGTGGCAAAGAGTCGGCCACAACTGAGGGACTTCAATTTCACTTTCATTGGGATTGGAATGAAAATTGACATTTTCCAGTCCTGTGGCCACTGCTGAATTTTCCAAATTTGCTAACATATTAAATGTAGCACTTTAACAGCATCATCTTTTTGGATTTGAAATAGCTCAGCTGGAATTCCATCACCTCCAATAGCTTTGTTTGTAGTAACACTTCCTAAGGTCCACTTCACTTCACTGGCTCTAGGTGAATGATCACATCATCATGGTTATATGTGTCATTAATAACATTTTTTGCAGTTCTTTTATGTATTCTTGTCACCTCTTCTTAATATCTTCTGCTTCTGTTTGGTCCTTACCATTCTGTCCTTCATTGTGCCCATCTTTTCACGAAAAGTCTCCTTCAGTTCAGTCTCTCAGTAGTGTCTAATTCTCTGTGACCCCATGAACCGCAGCACACCAGGCCTCACTGTCCATCACCAACTCCCAGAGTCCACCCAAACCCATGCCCATAGTTGGTGATGCCATCCAACCATCTCATCCTTTGTCGTTTCTTCTCCTACTGACCTCAATCTTTCCCAGCATCAGGGGCTTTTCAAATGAGTCAGCTCTTCACATCAGGTGGCCAAATTATTGGAGTTTGAGCTTCAATATCAGTCCTTCCAATGAATATTCAGGACTAATCTTTAGGATGGACTAGTTGGATCTCCTTGCAGTCCAAGGGACTCTCAAGAGTCTTCTTCAACACCAGTTCAAAAGCATCAATTCTTCGGCACTCAGCTTTCTTTATAGTACAACTCTCACATCCATATATGACCACTGAAAAAACCATAGCCTTGACTAGATGGACCTTTGTTGACAAAGTAATGTCTCTGCTTTTTAATATGCTGTCTAGGTTGGTCATAACTGTCTTTTCAAGGAGTAAGGATCTTTTAATTTCCTGGCTGCAGTCACCATCTGCAGTGATTTTGGAGCCCAAAACAATAAAGTCAGCCACTGTTTCCACTGTTCCCCATCTATTTGCCATGAAGAGATCTTTAGTCTTTCCCATGCTATTGTTTTCCTCTATTTCTTTGCATTGTTCACTTAAGAAGGCTTTCTTATCTCTCCTTGCTATTCTTTGGAAGACTGCATTTAGATTCTCAAGATATGTTAATTGTATGTGATTGAAACCATGAATTGATAATGAAACTTAGTTATGCCTAGTTTTATTTTGTCTTAGTCTGTCTAGTCTTTATCTGATAATTTATCAATTTTTCTGAAAGCAGAAATGTGTCTTTGTTTTAAAAGGGAAAGAAAATCTTGAAAACTCTCATCATTTGGCAAATGATAGCCCCAAGAAAGCATTTAAGACATTTAGAAGTTGCTGTTGTTGTTTAGTCACTCAGTCATGTTTGACTCTTTGCAACCTCATAGACTGCAGCATGTCAGGCTTCCCTGTCCTTCACTATCTCCCAGAGCTTACTCAAACTTGTGTCAATTGAGGTGATGATGCCATCCAACAGTCTCGTCTTCTGTTGTCCCCTCATCCTCCTGCCTTCAATGTTTCCCAGCAACAGGGTCTTTTCCAGTGGTCAGCACTTCGCATCAAGTGGCCAAAGTATTGGAGTTTCAGCTTCAGCATCTGTCCTTCCAATGAATAGGACTGATTTCCTTTAGGATTGACTGGTTTGATCTCCTTGCAGTCCAAGGGACTCTGAAGAGTCTTCTCCAACACCAAAGTTCAAAAACATCAATTCTTCGATGCTCACACTTCTTTATGGTCAAACTCTGGACCATAGGAACAGAATCTTCACCAAAATGATATTTAGAGAAACCAGTAGTACCCAAACTAGAAGAACAGCAATGACATTTTCACTATGCTTTTTATCATTTATTCTACTGTATGAAACTCAATAGGAAGCTAATAGTTATGTAAATAGTCATCATGCCTACTTTATAAAAGTAGAAGGCACAGTGCCACATGGACTTGTTAACCTACATTTCTTTTATTGTTCTTCATTTAATATTAGAACTCGGCCTTTTAGCTGAGCACACACACCCTTCCTTCCTCTGCCCCAGTTCAGCCTTTCCCAGTCTACCTAGTTGTAGGTGTGTTTTAAGTGACAGGCAGTGTGAACAGACATGATTATTTCTGGTTCTGCCCTTCCAATATATGCATTTTCAGTGTCTCCCATGTTTCTCTTTCCTGCTGACTGGCAGAGTGAGAGGAATTAACCACTCTGGATGCGAAGATAAAGTCAACATTCTGAAGATTGCCGTCATTTTACCAGTCTTGGAATATTTACCTCAGACAAGCTTGTTTACTATATTTATGGATCTCGATGTTGCAAATCTTCTTTATAAATCAAAACCAGTAGAACAGAGAAAACTGTCATAAACAAACACTCTTTCAGTGTGCAATTCAGTTATTAAGAGTGTAGTCACTTGGTAAGAAATTTGTCTGCCAATCTTGTGCTTAGGCTACTAACAACACAGTATTTCTACAATAAAGTTCTAGTTTTAAAAATGCAGCTATTTTTTCAATGAATACTCATTAAATAACTATTATGTACCATTTATGGTGCCAATCAAGTAATTATGGGGAGTACACTTTATTTTAGCTAATTTGTTAAAATGAGATAGGAGGCATTACTTTTTGGTTAACAATCATTGCCTAGTATATTTTGGACCCAATATTTGAGAGACAAAATGATGTAAAAATGTGTTATTGAGGAGGACCGATCTCATTCAGCCTTTTCAATCGTATCTTCTTGCTTCTCATAATTAGTGGAATATTTTACATACATCCACAAACACACACACACACACACACACACACACACACATATGTCTTCCTGGTAGCTCAGTGTTAAAGAATCTGCCTGCCAAAGCAGGTTCAACCCTGATCCAAGATTTTCTGGAGGAGGAAATGGCAACCTACTTCACTATTCTTGCCTGGAAATCCCCATGGATAGAGTAGCCTGGTGGGCTAAAGTCCATAGGGTTGCAAAGAGTCGGATATGACTGAGCAACTGAAAAACAAATGTGTGTATACACACACACACACACACATATACGTGTATATATATATATATATATATATAATAACACTTTGTTTATATATATTATTGCTAGAATAGGACTCAGAGTAGGTGGAGATGAATGAGTTAAGGGAGTTAAGAGTAAATAAGACTTAACAGAATTTAACAGGCAGCACTCATGGAATGGCAGCTATATTATTACTCCCATACACACTCAATTTGAAGTTATCAACACTGGAAATTGTTAAATTAGATGATATCAAATAAAAGTTTTCTAATCTTAGAAATACTTTTCATTTAACAAAGTTAACCTTTTAAATAAAATTTTACAGCCAAAATTTCTTTTCATATATCAGATCAAAGAGAGAGCTAAAATTTAACATGCTACCATAATTCTAATGATAGAGTATGAATGGCTAGAAATGCTGTTTTCAGATTTAGCTTCAAATAATAGCTTTATAAAAAAACAACTTTATACATATATTTAAAGTTAACAAATTTATACTGAGCTGTATTTAAAGCATTGTAGGAGAGAAAGATGGGAAACATGCTTGTGGATAGCAAATGATTGGAAGAAAGTAAAACTATACAAACTGACAAACTGATGAGTGCTGTTGTTTAATGAAAAAATGATTTTTCCATTAATTGGCAAGTTTTACATTTTATCATTACATTCTCAGAGGAAACTATGAATTATCAGAGAAATTAAAACTAAAATCTGGACTACGTTTTTCTAAAATACAATAGGGCTCCTATCAATATTTGTCAGAAGAAGTCACAGCAAACTGGATTTAGCAATAAAATATGCACAGTCTATAGAACACTGATATTCTGCCTAGGGAAATTTAAAAGTCTTTTTTTTTTATGGAACAAATGCTTAAAGTTAAAATCAAAATAGTTCTTTTAAAGCAAGTTTGAGAAAACTCTGGGAATACATCATTGCACAACTAGGTTGATTATAAAAAAAATACCATTTTAACATGCTCAGATGCACCTTAAAATGACTCAGTGGTTGTCGAGTCTAACACATTTTCTTCCCAATTATTTTTGAAGGGTTCCTGACAAATATTTTTTTTAAAGAAAGAATGACAGACTGTCTTTTTTATTTTGTTTTTGTGAGACTTTTATTTTTAGCCTGTCATAAGAGGCAAATGGCAAGCTATGATTTGGGTAAGTTTTGTAACAGAATCTCAATTTGCACAATTCAGGATAGAGCTTTTTTAAATCAAGGAGTATGGGTTCTGTGGTGTTTTGATAAAGATGTAGATTTAGTTATATATGTTAATGAATTCTATCTTGACAATCTTAAAAAAGTGTCAGCCATTGCTGGGAAAGAAACTGTGTATGATTTTGAAAGCTTTCAAAGACTCCTGAAGTATTATAAAAAATTTTTCACCTAAATATTTTTGTCACATAATGTTAAGAAGTTATGAATCAAAATCAACAAATAAATTTGATCAAAGACTACTACTGTATGAAAAGGGACATGTTACTTTAGATATGTTAATGTTTGGAATGTAAAAGTTTATTCTTCTATATGATGAACTTTGTTCAGACAGTGACATAAAATAGTATTGAAACAAAAAAATTAAACCAATGTTCTAAAACATAGTTCTCTTATGAAATACCTATTTCTCTTTTAAATGTTTAAATTGAGTAATATCTGCCAAAAGTATGTAAGGCATATGTTAAAATCATTGGTTAAATTGCACACTGAATATGTCAAATTGATTGCTTTAAGCTTCTTTCAGTGGTTATGTAAAACACAGGAGTCTTTTCAAGGTTATAGTCACTTGTTTTCTAATAAGTTTCATTCTTCTGAACACTGATTTTTTTTTTTTTCTTTTTACTTTTTCTGATGAAAAGTTGTTTAAGTTCCCTCCACTACCTGGACTACTCAGCACTTTCACTTCTGATAAATCATTTAAATATTCTGCAAAGGCTGACATGGTGGCCAGAAAAAAATTTGTTGAAGAGAACCTCTTTCAATATGATGCTTAACTTTAGCAGTTGTTCATTCATTTAAGCAAACAAACAAAATAACATGGAGAGTTTAGATTAGACTGTCACATTTTCTGCATCTAGATAGCTATTGGTTAAACTAAATTAAAAGTTTAGCCAAATTTCTTCACATGTTCTGAATACACATACTCTCCCAGTATTTACTTAAATAATTTATTCCCAAGGAAAAATGCTATTCCATATTTCCTTTAAAACATGCAGTTGAATTTCAATTGTTGTCACTCATTCCCTCAGGCAACACCAAGGATATGTTATTAGAGGTAATGATTGTTAAATGATAACTATATTGATTCAAAAGCCCTGAAGGACGGGTGATTTCAATCTTGAATACAAACCTCATGCTTTTCTGACTGAGTTTCACCAACCAAATATTCCCTCAAATAGCAGCTAGAAAGGAAAGGCCACTGTTCTGATGTACGACCTTCTGGCAAAAGCTTAAGACATTATTATTTGAAAAGTGATGTGGATGGTGGTGATAATGATAAACAGTAAATTCTTTCACATGTTTATCACATAAGTGTACAAAACAGCATCATAGACAAATCTTTGGAAAATGTAAGCACTTATAGCTTATTTAAGAGGTTTCAAACGTTATGGAAAGCAGAAACTTGACTACTGTTGACAAAAGGAAACAAATGCCGTTGAGGACTTCACACTTAGCTCTCAGGGCTCCAGTTACTTTTTATTTCCTGCAATAGGTTTGGTTTTAATTCACCACAAAAATGAGTATTTTAATAAATCAGAATAGAATCTCAGTGAATTTCCCAATGATAGAGTCCTTTTAACGATAACCTCATAAATGTGAACAACTTTTAAAATGCTGAAGTAGACTGATCCTGTCTATAAACTTTTCTGTTTCCGTTAGGCATTGAGTCTTCTGTATTATCTTTCTTATTCTCTGCCCTCTCCTTAATTGCTAGATGTACAAAGAACATGATACTTTTTACACTACCGTGACTATGTATATATTATGCAGAATTAACTCTTTCAAAACATTTATTTTTCTCCCTGGATTTAATAACTGCCACAATTGTTATTTGCTTAGTTTTCTAATTATTCCAAGTGTTTTTACAGATTGGTAACATACTGATCACTAATTTTTCAAAATAGTCAAACAACTTTTAAAGCACTCAAATGTTCTGTCAGTTTTTCTTAAAAATTCTGTCTACTTGTTCTTTTACTTCTTTCCTCCTGTCCACCTCTGTTTTCGAAGGCTTACTTTCCACAGCCCTTTCTTTCTACTATTGTATGGAAGGACTCACATTAAAGACTGACACAGAGTGCAATCTGGGGAACTTTTCTTTTTCTACATCCTTTTCCCATATTTTATTTTTGCTTTACTGTCTTATTTTTGTGGTGTGTACTCATCACAACGTTACCAAAAGAGGAAACATGAAAGAATGTTTAAAAATTTTGATGACTCATTTCTGAAAATGCCTTGATTTATCCTCATCTTTGAGTTACAGTTTGTTTGTTATGAAATTCTTAGGCTAAGAACTATTTTTCCTTAAAATATTGAAAATGTTACACCTTGGTTTTCTAATAGTCAGGGTTGTTGCTGAGAAGGTTGATGCCATTTTTCAATTCCAGAAAGATTTTCCGATTTTTCCGTATAACCAAGCTATTCTGAAGTTGTATAAATTCGATGTGTGTTTGTCTGTGTGTGTGGATTCATGATACAGTGCATGTCGCAGGCTATCTAATGCCCTAACAACTAATGTCTGTGAATTATTTGTGCATTTTTCCTTTATAATTATTTCCTTGCTATTTCTAACTTTTTAAAACTCTCTTTGTTTCCTTTTCACCACATGTTCCTACTGTCAGATACCAGAAATCCTTAATTTTTCTTCTTCTAAAGCTCATCTGTTTGTCTTTACTATTTCAGAGTAACTTCATTGACTGTGTCTTCCAACTCTTTCATTGCCTTTGCATTTTTACTATTACTTTTCTTTAATGTTTTTGAGTTCTAAAAACTAATTCATATTACTATAATGGAGAAAGCAATGGCACCCCACTCCAGTATCTTGCCTGGAAAATCCCATGGATGGAGGAGCCTGGTAGGCGGCAGTCCATGGAGTTGCTAAGAGTCGGACACGACTAAGCGACTTCCCTTTCACTTTTCACTTTCACGCATTGGAGAAGGAAATGGCAACCCACTCCAGTGTTCTTGCCTGGAGAATCCCAGGGACAGGGGAGCCTGGTGGGCTGCCGTCTATGGGGGTTGCATAGAGTCGGACACGACTGAAGCAGCTTAGCAGCAGCAGCATCTTTATAATATCATACTGCTCTGTTTCACAAATATATTATCTCATGATTGGCAGTGATTTAAACAACCATTTGGAAGCTTGCTAAGCTTCATCTCTTTTGTTTAGCCTTGTTTCTGTGAATGTTGAGGTTGCTTTTATCTGCCTCTTTCATCTTAGAGGCTAATCTAAGTCTTGTTATTATTGACTTTCCCTTCCTACTTGAAATTGAGTCTCTAAAAGTTAATTTAAAACTGAATTCATTGATAAGTCTCTTACATGAAGTACAAGCTAATTAAAACTCTGACAAGGATAAATATTTCTCCCTGTATGTGTGCATGCTAAGTCACTTCAGTCATGTCCTGTTCTTTGTGACACTATGGACTGTAGGCTACCAGGCTCCTCTGTCCATGGGATCTCCAGGAAAGCATATTGGAGTGGGGTGCCATGCCCTCATCCAGGGGATCTTCTCAACCCAGGAATCCATCCCACATCTCATTGGCAGGTGGGTTCTTTACCACTAGCGCCACCTAGAAAGCAGTTAAAATTATAACAAGGGATGAATTTTACATGGAATGGCCAGATAGCTATAGCTATGGTATAACTAAATAGCTATATTCCTGGTGGTTCAGGTTAAAGCATCTGCCTGCAGTGCGGCAGACCTGGGTTCAATCCCTGGGTTGGGAAGATCCTCTGGAGAAGGAAATGGCAACCCACTCCAGTACTCTTGCCTGGAAAATTCCATGGACTGAGGAGCCTGGTGGGCTTCAGTCCATGGGATCGCAAAGAGTCGGACACGACTGAGCGACTTCACCTTCACCTTCATAACTATAGCTATGAAATAAATGGGGAAACAGTAGAAACAGTGTCAGACTTTATTTTTGGGGGCTCCAAAATCACTGCAGATGGTGACTGCAGCCATGAAATTAAAAGACGCTTACTCCTTGGAAGAAAAGTTATGACCAACCTAGATAGTATATTCAAAAGCAGAGACATTACTTTGCCAACTAAGGTCCGTCTAGTCAAGGCTATGGTTTTTCCTGTGGTCATGTATGGATGTGAGAGTTGGACTGTGAAGAAGGCTGAGCACCGAAGAATTGATGCTTTTGAAGTGTGGTGTTGGAGAAGACTCTTGAGAGTCCCTTGGACTGCAAGGAGATCCAACCAGTCCATTCTGAAGGAGATCGGCCCTGGGATTTCTTTGGAAGGAATGATGCTAAAACTGAAGCTCCAGTACTTTGGCCACCTCATGCGAAGAGTTGACTCATTGGAAAAGACCCGGATGCTGGGAGGGTTTTGGGGCAGGAGGAGAAGGGGACAACCGAGGATGAGATGGCTGGATGGCATCACGGACTCAATGAACGTGAGTCTGAGTGAACTCCGGGAGTTGGTGATGGACAGGGAGGCCTGGCTTGCTGCAATTCATGGGGTCGCAAGAGTAGACACGACTGAGTGCCTGAACTGAACTGAACTGATAACTCTTTTCTGAGATTCCAGTATCTCTAGATATAAATTGTCTAATATATTGGCTGAGGTGCTTGTTGAGAAGGAGAGACCTCTGCCTCATTTCTGATTTCTAGTGTCATCGTAAATATTTTCAACCTGTCTTCCTGCTTTTGACACCGTGGTTATCCATTACCTAACGTGGTATCTGCCACTCTTGTTTCTTTCTAGGATTTTGTAGCAGTGAAATTGCTGACTCCTTATTTTTCTCTATAAAGAATAGTTTCAGTTTCTTTTGTTAGGTGAAGTCAATTGCCATCTCTCCATCTGTTTCCTGTTTCTCAAAATATTGTTGACAAAATTCATCTCTTATTATATACTTAAACATTCTTTTATGTTTAAGTATATATCATTGTATCGTTTCATTGTTCAGAAAAATAATGAAGAATTTTACTAATTTATTCTTCAGATACATGAACCCTAGAGCCACTATATCTTCATTCATTTCTTCCCAACGTAATTTATCATCAAAGGTTGAGGTGCTTTTTTCATTATCTACTATTGTTCTATTTATATATTTTAATTCCAGAATTTCTTCTACTCTTAACTTGTTACTCATGTGGAAAGCTGAGTGATTATTAAATCTTAATCATAAAATTGCAAATATGTAAGTTATGTATATTGTTCTATTTTAATGTTTCTTGACTTAGAACATAATAACCATTTTAAATGCCAACTTCTCTAAGCCTTAGTTTTCACATTTTTAATATGAAGATAACAGTGTTCCTTATGATACTCATTCCTTCTAAAAATTCTTACATTTTAAAATTTCCTGTTAAATACATAAAACTCAAAATTTTTAATTTTCATCTTCTATCCTTTTCTCAATTCCATCCTCTTGTCTTTCTAATTTTATTTTCATCACGTTTATTTTCAACCAATTATATTTTATTCTTTGAATAACGTCTAAAGGTTTGCTTTCAATAGAGCACATGGGCTTAGGTGAAAATCATACTTTTAATCATGACAATCAAGCTCCTTTCTATATAATCTAAAGAACCTAGTAGAAGAAGGATGCAGGGGGACTGGAGTGAGAAGAGGTGATGATACAGGCAGCACGGAAAGAGGTGATGTGACAAAGAAATGAGCGGTGAGAGTGGAAAAGGCGTGCCATGAGCCAAGAAATAATAGGCAGCCCCTAGAAACCTTGAGGACATGGAAGGGACTCTTCCCTAGAATCTCCAGAAGGAACAGTGCCCTGCAGAAACCCTGACTTTATCTCAGTGAGATCAACCTTGAACTTCTTACCTCCAGAACTGTAAAAGCATAAATGTTTGTTGTTTTAAATCACTTGAATAGCAGTTAGAAACAAACAGAGATTCTACTCTGGAATTTTCTTACAATTTTTACTCGTGGAAAATGATAAAATCATCAGTTGTAGAAGCTGTTAGCTATTCCCTCAATATACATTGTCTAAGAACAAACCTGGACAACATTTCTCAGCCTCCCTTGTGTACAAATGTGCTCATATGAGGAAGTTCTGGTGATTGGAAAGTGAGCAGACAAGATGCATCTATTTATATATCAGATACCCTATCCACCACAATGTTTCTTTGTCCTTTCCATCTGTATACAAAAGGCACTAAGAGGTCTCAGGATATGACAGAGTCACAGAGACTTTGAGCTGTTATCTAAGTAAGAAATCAAATACTATTGTTTGGTCTATGATTTTAATATTGTGAGGTTCATTTCTTTTACTAGAGTTAATCACAACCTAGATTAAAAAAAAAAAGTATTAGCTTGAAATAGGGTGACACCATGACAACAATAAAACATGCTACTGACCTCAGTGCTTAGGTGTACAGCAGGAGAGATGGACTTTCTTTTTCTTATATACTGGCAAAACCCCAGAAATACCATCCCATAGAATCACTTACAGAGCATATGAAGTACTTACTGAAAGTAGATCTAGGACAAGTTTTCTCAACAATGACACAATTGCTATTTGGGACAGGATAAATCACCTCATGGGAAATAGACGGGAAACAGTGGAAACAGTATCAGACTATTTTTCTGGGCTCCAAAATCACTGCAGATGGTGACTGCAGCGATGAAATTAAAAGACACTTACTCCTTGGAAGAAAAGTTATGAGCAACCTAGATAGCATATTCAAAAGCAGCGATATTACTTTGCCGACTAAGGTCTGTCTAGTCAAGGCTATGGTTTTTCCAGTAGTCATGTATGGATGTGAGAGTTGGACTGTAAAGAAGGCTGAGCACTGAAAAATTGATGCTTTTGAACTGTGGTGTTGTAGAAGACTCTTGAGAGTCCCTTGGACTGTAAGGAGATCCAACCAGTGTATTCTGAAGGAGATCGGCCCTGGGATTTCTTTGGAGGGAATGATGCTGAAGCTGAAGCTCCAGTACTTTGGCCACTTCATTTAAAGAGTTGACTCATTGGAAAAGACTCTGATGCTGGGAGGGATTGGGAGCAGGAGGAGAAGGAGGCAACAGAGGATGAGATGGCTGGATGGCGTCACTGACTCCATGGGCATAGGTCTGGGTGAACTCTGGGAGTTGGTGATGGACAGGGAGGCCTGGTGTGCTGCAATTCATGGGGTAGCAAAGAGTCGGACATGACTGAGCAACTGAACTGAACTGA
This sequence comes from Aepyceros melampus, assembly GCA_006408695.1. Lineage (NCBI taxonomy): Eukaryota > Metazoa > Chordata > Mammalia > Artiodactyla > Bovidae > Aepyceros > Aepyceros melampus. The sequence goes on from SJXQ01008651.1 coordinate 77,624, forward strand.
ACCTAATTGTTTCTTTGTGAGAATCTGTCTTGTGAACTGTAGGGTGTTTAGCAACATCCCTGACCTTTCCCTGCTAGATGCCAGTGTCCTCTTATAGTGTTGACAATCAAGACTGTCTTCCACATTGCTAAATGTCCCCTGAAGGACAAAATTGTTCCCAGTTAAGGACCATTCCTCTAGGGGAAACTGATAGAGCCAAAGTGTTTTGTTCTTAAGGTATATAAATACAAGAAAGCAAAATAAGCTCAAATGAGAATTGATCATTTTAAAAGCCTAAGTAAAGCAGGATATACTATCTTTATTTGAGTTCCATAGTCTTACAAAACAAGTCTGCCATTGAATTCCAAAAGGTAAAAGGTATGGATTTAAATGTAATGAATTACAATAATTTTTAAAGACTCTTCAGATCAACACTGAAGATCAGAGAAAGGATTTGTTTCCTCTCACCTAAGCCTTTTTTCCCAATGAAATGAAAGAGTGAGGTGGGCAGAGAGACAGAAAAAGATAGGTATAGAAGTAAGGCTGTAAGAAAATCTTACCTGTGTCTAAGAAAGAGCTTTGGCTATAATTACAAACATATGTTAATAGATTAGAATTCAACTGAGTTTTTAGGTGATTTGTCACCAAGGAAAACAGAAGCCTTGTAACCATAAAATGTGCTTTCTGGGTAGCTCAAATGCTAAACAATCTGCCTGCAATGCAAAAGAGCCAGGTTCAACCCCTGGGTCAGGAAGATCCCCTGGAGAAAGGCATGACAACCCACTCCAGTATTCTTGCCTGGAGAATTCCATGGACAGAGGAGCCTGGCAGGCTACAGTCCATGGGGTTGCAATGAGTCTGACACGACTGAGCAAGTAACACACACACACAACCATAAAATAATTCTAGGGCCATCAAACATGCACAGACAGAAAACAGACTGTAAAAAGGAGGTCAAATGGAGCATATTTATCCAAACCAATGTTAGATGTCACAGTGAATGTTAATATACAGGGAAAGATATTACAGAAGCAGATAAGGGAGTTTTTTCCCCACTAGATAATCAAGGGGCTGATTGGAGAATATCCTTAACCATCTGAAGAATGGATTTTGGTGCTTGTAAAGCTAGATTCCATCACTACTAGGATCACCATGCTTGCCTTTTCCAAGTGGGAGGGGTTGTTGTTTGTTTTATTTTTACTGGTGATTCCCTTCTTCTTTCACCAATATTAGATATGAGGGTGGGGTAGATGTATATACTTTTTCTTGTAAGTTATAGGATTCTGGGCTATAAGACCTGAATGTTGACCAAGCTCTCTAGACAATGAACCAAATGCACTAACCGGAAGAGGTTATTGTCTGCTGGGGGATGTGAGTAAGTATGTCCCATGGGTAAAATGAGGCTTAGGTATATTTAGCAACAAAAGTGAAGATCATTGCAGAAATATTAGTTGTCTCTAAAAATCTTTTTGTCCTCCTAGCATATAACTAGATCACATTCTGGTCTATCCTTAGGTAAACTAAGTAGCTTTTGTGATTGAACTCTAGCATATAAAAAGTGAACACTAGTGTATGACATTTCCAATAAGACACTTTTAAAGAACAAGATTTCTCCTCAGTACCCTCTTTTATCAAGTAAGTGTTGATGATATCTTATCAATGGTGGAATTCTTGGATTATTGTGCAGAGAAAACCCAACCATGAAATAATTGCTTTGGGCTAGTCTATGAAAACTTAAATGCAAAAATCAACTTCTGTGTTTGAGTTGTACATTTGGGATTTATTTTTAAACAGTAGTTCACTACTAATAATGTTTATAATTGTGTTCACTTTCATGCATTGGAGAAGGAAATGGCAAACCACTCCAGTGTTCTTCCCAAGAGAATCTCAGGGACGGGGGAGCCTCATGGGCTGCCGTCTATGGGGTCGCACAGAGTTGGACACGACTGAAGTGACCTAGCAGCAGCAGCAGCAGTGGAATCATATTTTGGAAATAGTGATTTTTTTATTCCTAATAATAATAAAATACATAATAAAACATTCTTTCCTTTCTTTATTCTTTCCTTCCTCCCTCCTACCCTCTGTCTATCCTCCCATCTGTCCTTCCTTCCTTTCTCTCCTGTGCTCTCCCCTTTTCTCTCTCTCTCTCTCTCTTTCTTGTACACACACACACACACACACACACAATTTAAACATCTAAGCCTTTCTGTATTTATGGACTGATATCCAAGGATCTGAGTCTGAAATGCACTGGAAACACAAGACTCATATGAATAATGGCTGCCTCAGCAACAGCCTGTATCCTGCGTACATTGAAGTCAATGGATCACAACCAACTCCTTTATAGCCAGTATACTTTGTAATCTTGGATACTTTCAATGCAATCTATGGGCAAGTAGAATTCCTAAATGACAAATATTTAATTTCTACCACTGCAATGAAAGAAGATGCAAAATGAAAAAATATATTTTTCTTCTGACACACTGATTTGAAAATGAATATTTACTTTAGTTGTTGCCTAAGTCACACAGTTTCTATACTATTATATTATCTTAATTCATATTATTTCTTAGAGAGTTAAAGACAAAAAGAAATAGAAATTTAGCAAACATTTATTTATAGAAATGGACAGATCAATAGAAGGCTGTTTATGCACATAAATTTGAAAGGCCACCTTAAATTGATTAGTAAAAATCCTCTATCTTAACAGCCTTTTAAAATAAATCAAAAATTTTAAAATATATTAGTGATAGGAACCAAATAAACTATTTCAAACATAGAATTTTCAAATAAGTCTAAAGTTAAACTTACATAATAAAAATATTTCTGTGATGGAAGTTTCCTTTTTTCTGCTACAATTTTTGTCCAGCTTATAACTGAAATATCAAAATATCTACAAACAATAAATGCTGGAGAGGATATGGAGGAAAGGGAGTGCTGTTGCACTGTTGGTGGGAATGTAAATTGAAACAGCCACTATGGAAGATGGGTATGGACATACCATAAAAAACTAGGAATAAAACCACCATATGACCCATCAATCCCACTCCTAGGCATAGTCCCTGAGGAAATCAAAATTGAAAAAGATGCATGATTCCCATTGTTCATTGCAGCACCATTTTCAATAGCTAGAATATGGAAGCAACCTAAATGTTCATCGACAGATGAATGGATAAAGAAGTTTTGGTACATATACACAATGGAATATTACTCAGCCATAAAAAGGAACACATTTGAGTCAGGTCTAATGAGATGGATGAACCTAGAGCCTATTATACAGAATGAAGTAAGTCAGAAAGAGAAAGATAAATATTGTATAATGCATATATACAGAATCTAGAAAAATGGTACTGAAGAATTGATTTGCAGAGCACCAATGGAGAAAGAGACATAGAGAATAGACTTACTGACATGGGAGAGGGGAGGGGATGGTGAAATGTATGGAGAAAGTAACATAGAAACTTACATTACCATATGTAAAATAGATAGCAAACAGGAATTTGCTGTATGGCTCAAGAAACAGGAGCTCTGTATCAACCTAGAGGGGTGGGATGGGGTAGGACATGGAAGAGAGGCTCGAGAGGGAGGGATATATGTATAACTATGACTGATTCAAATCCCATATGATTAAGCAGTGGAAGTGAGAAATAGATTTAAGGGTCTAGATCTGATAGAGTGCCTGATAAACTATGGAATGAGGTTCGTGACATTGTACAGGAGACAGGGATAAAAACCATTCCCATGGCAAAGAAATGCAAAAAAGCAAAATGGCTGTCTGGGGAGGCCTTGCAAATAGCTGGAAAAGAAGAAAGGCAAAAAGCAAAGGAAAAAAGGAAAGATATAAGCATCTGAATGCAGAGTTCCAAAGAATAGCAAGAAGAGATAAGAAAGCCTTCTTCAGCGGTCAATGCAAAGAAATAGAGGAAAAGAACAGAATGGGAAAGACTAGAGATCTCTTTAAGAAAATCAGAGATACCAAGGGAACATTTCATGCAAAGATGGGCTCGATAAAGGACAGAAATGGTCTGGACCTAACAGAAGCAGAAGCTATTAAGAAGAGGTGGCAAGAATACATGGAAGAACTGTACAAAAAAGATCTTCATGACCCAGATCATCATGATGATGTGATCACTAATCTAGAGCCAGACATCTTGGAATGTGATGTCAAGTGGGCCTTAGAAAGCATCACTACGAACAAAGCTAGTGGAGGTGATGGAATTCCAGTGGAGCTGTTTCAAATCCTGAAAGATAATGCTGTGAAAGTGCTGCACTCAATATGCCAGCAAATCTGGAAAACTCAGCAGTGGCCACAGGACTGGAAAAGGTCAGTTTTCATCCCAATTCCAAAGAAAGGCAATGCCAAAGAATGCTGAAACTACCGCACAATTGCACTCATCTCACATGCTAGCAAAATAATGCTCAAAATTCTCCAAGCCAGACTTCAGCAATACGAGAACCGTGAACTCCCTGATGTTCAAGCTGGTTTTAGAAAAGGCAGAGGAAACAGATCAAATTGCCAACATCTGCTGGATCATGGAAAAAGCAAGAGAGTTCCAGAAAAACATCTATTTCTGCTTTCTTGACTATGCCAAAGCCTTTGACTATGTGGATCACAATAAACTGTGGAAAATTCTGAAAGAGATGGGAATACCAGACCACCTGACCTGCCTCTTGAGAAATCTGTATGCAGGTCAGGAAGCAACAGTTAGAACTGGNGCTATGGTTTTTCCTGTGGTCATGTATGGATGTGAGAGTTGGACTGTGAAGAAGGCTGAGCGTCGAAGAATTGATGCTTTCGAAGTGTGGTGTTGGAGAAGACTCTTGAGAGTCCCTTGGACTGCAAGGAGATCCAACCAGTCCATTCTGAAGATCAACCCTGGGATTTCTTTGGAAGGAATGATGCTAAAGCTGAAGCTCCAGTACTTTGGCCACCTCATGCGAAGAGTTGACTCATTTGAAAAGACCCTGATGCTGGGAGGGATTGAGGGCAGGAGGAGAAGGGGACGACAGAGGATGAGATGGCTGGATGACATCACGGACTCGATGGATGTGAGTCTGAGTAAACTCCGGGAGTTGGTGATGGACAGGGAGGCCTGGTGTGCTGCAATTCATGGGGTCGCAAAGAGTTGGACACGACTGAGCGACTGAACTGAATGTGAAAGGACTATGAAAGTAATGTGTTTCAAAAAGCCTCAGCTATCTACATCTGACTTCCCTGGTGGCTCAGAGGTTAAAGCGTCTGCCTCCAGTGCGGGAGACCTGGGTTCGATTCCTGGGTCGGGAAGATCCCCTGGAGAAGGAAATGGCAACCCACTCCAGTATTCTTGCTTGGAGAATCTCATGGACTGAGGAGCCTGGTGGGCTGCAGTCCATGGGGTCACAAAGAGTCGGACACGACTGAGTGACTTTACTTACTTATCTATATCTGCAGCAAACCTTAAATACAGACCAATGTAAAACCTCAAGATAAAGATCTGTTTACCTCAGTTGTTTATTGTCTGGCTTTTGAAAAATTGCAAAACATGCCAAAAGGCAAGGAACAGCCTGAAGGGACAAAACAAGAAGTCAAAAGCAGATTCTTGTGTGACACAGATTTTAGAGTCACCAGTTCAGGACTGTGATTGATTAATATGTTAACTCTAATGAAGAATAGACACCATGCAAGGACAGATGTAAGTAGAGGTGAAAATGCTCAAAGAATCAAAAACATTTTAAATGCTAGGAATAAACACTGACATGAGTGCTTCTGATGATCACCTCAGTAGACTGGACACTGCTGAGGGAAAAAAATATACGGGCTTGTAATCCATCAGTAGAGATTTTCCCATCTTAGATGCGAAAAGAAAATAGAGCAACAGCAACAACCTTTTCTTCAAAACAAAAGCCAAACCTAGAACATTCGAGAATTGTAGGCAGTTTGGAAAAGTGTAACATAACATTTGCTTGGGATATCAGAAGGAGAACAAATGAAGCAGAAGAAATTCCAAAATTAATGACAAGACATCAAACTGACTGGTCCAGGAAACTGAGAAGACAAATACTTGACAGGATATAAAAAATGTAGTTTGCACTTAGGCGTGTTGGGGCTTCCCAGGTGGTTCAGACAGTAAAGACTCTACCTGTGATTTGAGAGACCCCAGTTTGATCCCTGGGTCAGGAAGATCCCCTGGAGAAGAAAATGGCTACCCACTCCAGTGTTCTGACCTGGAAATTTTCGTGCATTGTATAGTCCATAGGGTTGTAAAGAGTTGGACATGACTGAGCGACTAACACTTTCAGTTTTCATGTCATATTCAAATTGCAGAAAATGAAATGCAAAGAGAAAACCTTGGGAAAATTTGGGGAAAAAAAAATCTTACCTGTAGGAAAAGAATTACAGCAGAACCATGCCAAGAAGAGTGGAATGAAAAGTGTTGGGAGAAATTCCATCCTAGAATTCTGTATCCAGTGAAACTGTTCTTTAAAAGAGAATGCAATGTTTGCTGTTGCTGAAGGTGGTCAAGAAGAGATTGAATGACAAGAACAAGAGAGATGTTGGCTCTAATGTTTGCCTGTGTTATGTATGTCAGTGTTTCTGAGGAATGTTACAAACCAGACTCTCTTCTGAAGCTTCATTCTGGACATGAGCACGTTGGAGACAGGAGTAGGGATGTCACAAAGAAGCTATATATGCTCTTGAAGAGCCTAGAATCCCTGGTTTATGGCCTGCCTGTTAAAAGCCTTGTGTAACAATATTCTGCAGGACACCCAGTTTCACTTCAGTTCAGTCACGCAGTTGTATCCGACTCTTTGCAACCCCATGGGTTGCAAAGGCTTCCCTGTCCTCACCAACTCCCAGACCTTACTCAAACTCAGGTCCATTGAATCGCTGATGCCATCCAACCATCTCATCCTCTGTCATCCCCTTCTCCCACCTTTAATCTTTCCCAGCATCAGGGTCTTTTCCAATGAGTCAGTTCTTTGCATCAGGTGGCCAAAGTATTGGAGATTCAGCTTCAGCATCAGTCTGTCCAATGAATATTCAGGACAGATTTCCTTTAAGATGGACTGGTTGGATCTCCTTGCAGTCCAAGAGACTCTCAAGAGTCTTCTCCAAAACAACAGTTCAAAAGCATCAATTCGGCACTCAGCTTTCTTTGTAGTTCAACTCTCACATCCATACATGACATACTGGAAAACCTACTGGACACCCAATTTGGGAAATACCAAATTAACTGACCTCCATGACCCAGAGATAGTGTGATTTTTTTAGTAACTGGATAACATTTTCTTAGGGAGTGAGACTAAAAGGCACACAGAAGATGAAAATAATTTAGGCTAAAAGGTAACAAAATTTCAAGAAAGCGTGATTAAGTCTACTTCGTAGGGTAAATATAAGATGAGTAGAAAAATTAATGTGTTACATCTCACTTCCTTAAATTCCTTCTTTCCAATTGATTTTGAAGTTACAGAGAAGTGGCCTGTAGGCTTCTGGCTCATGCTCCCCTTCCAATGTCAAAAGTGATAATTGGCAGTAGGTTCAACTTCCCTGAAATGTTGGTCATCATTACTGATTGGACTGGCACTTTATCTTTTCTAGTTTCTTTTGTGTCTCTGTGTTGCTGCTATTACTATCATTGGTCCCCTTCCCTGCCCTCCCCTCCTTTTTTTTAATCTTTAAGCCCATATGCTGTTACTCATGTGAAAATGACATCTCTCCACTACTGGAAATTCCAGAGTTGTTTTAATGAAGGGATAGACTACCTACTATAAGTCACAGTTTGTTTCCTTAATGTGTTGGGTTTGAGTTTTAGGGACCTGTTAGTCCTGTGATTGTGGTAATCCTATATTCGATGTAAGGTAGATTCAGTTGGATAACACTTCTTCAGAATACCCATACCAGTAACAATTCTAGATATGAGAGGTAAGATAGAATAATGGTTAAGTATGAAGACTCAGAAGCCAGATTGTCAGTTTGCAGCCTTTGTTGACTAGAGGAAGTTTCTTAACAAGTGGTTAATTGTGCTTTGGACTTCCCTGGTGGCTCAGTGGTAGAGAATCTGCCTGCCAAGCAGGAGATGCAGATTTGATCCTTGGATCGGGAAGATTCCCCTAGAGAAGGAAATACACTCCAGTATTCTTGCCTGGGAAATCCCATGGACAGAGGAGCCTGGCGGGCTACAGTTCATGGGATCATAAAGAATTGGACATGACTGAGCGGCTAAACAGCAGCAGCAGCAATTGTGTTTCAGTTTTATTATCTGTGAAAGTCACTCAGTCCTGTCCAGTTGTTTTCGACCCCATGGACTATACTGTCCATGGAATTCTCCAGGCCAGAATACTGGAGTGGGTAGCCATTCCCATTTCCAGGGGATCTTCCCAACCCAGGGAGTGAACACAGGTCTCCGGCATTGAAGGCAGATTCCTCACCGGCTGAACCACCAGGGAAGCCCTGTAATGCATAGATAATAATAGTCTCTTCCTATGAAGATTAAATGGGCCACTTAGAACAGTTTTTAACATTTAGTCAGCACATCAAAATTATAATTAGGATCATACTTGATGAATCTAGAAATGTGTAAAGCTTATTTGTAACAGCATCTACCCTCATAATTTAGCATTACTGACTTTTTAAAAACCCAGCTGATAGCCAGGTAGACATTGGGTTCCCTGCAGAAATCTTAGTCCCTGAGTAAATATTGAATCTTTTTTCTACTTGTTAATCCAGAAGGCTAATGAGCCTTTGTGCTAGTAGAATCATAACTTATTAACAGGTGGGATTTACCTTTTTCAAGGATATTTTAAGGTAAAATCTGCTTTTAGAATACTTAAGAAAATGAAAGCCCTCAAAGGAGCTGAATGATGTAAGACAGTGTTAGATAACATTCATTATGCTAAAGTATTTCCCACTAAAAGGTAGAACTTTTCTGCAGATGGTCAAGGAAAAATGGGCCCATCAGAGACAAATAGGATACTGTGAAAAGAAAATACAAAAGATTTGATATTTTTTAAATATTTTAATTATAATTTTGAAAATTTTCAGAGCTGTATACCAAACTAAATTTGGGTATTTGTTTTCTAGATGACAGGTTAGGGCAAACTACTGAGATCTTTACCTGCTTTATACTCTGTTCCCTGGAGATGACACAGACTTGACTAATTTTCCTGACACCATGGAAGTTCTTGGCCTTGTTTTGGAAAAAAAAAAAAAGTGGTAGTAAAAAATTCTTGATTGATATTAAATTCTTTGGTTAACTTTTCCTGTCTAACCTGGCCAAGAGTCCCAACACCAGGGAAAGCAAAATGAAGTAAATTATGGTGGATTCTCAAAAGTGAGAATTGGAGATTCTATTAATAGTTATTTGAAGAAAGTCATATAAGAAAGACTTGATAATATCTAGAGAGAGGCAAAAGACAAAATAAAATACATATCAAAGAACAAAGCCATTTAGAGTTCTGCAGAAGAACAATAAAAGGAACTAGGATTGTGAGCATTGTCATCAACCTAAGGGGTTCTTATAATATGTTCTGAAGAGTATGTCTTGATACTGTTTGGAATGAAGATAACTAGCTCTACCTTTAACATTAATTCATTGTAACCCAAGATTCTCAAGTATGTTACTATCAAATTTCGACTAAGGATACATACAGTCATAAAGGGAGAAATTAAATTGCTTAGGTGTTTGCATAGGTACACCTAAGAGTACTATATAAATAAGATGTCATGTGGAAATATTACTGACTCCATCTTTAAGAAGTAACTGTTGTGGGGAAAGTCTAATAACCCCAACATGCTAGGATGTCCATGTTTTCTTGACTAAAAAAATATCCTAGTATGTATGTCTTTTAAAACTGGTTGTTATCTGGCCCAATCATATTTTATACTTGAAGGGGATGCTGAAGATTAATTCACAGATGAAAGAATGATTTGTCAAAACCTTGTGTTCAGAGTATTTTGGAACCTGGATTACACTCAGACTCTGTTCCTAGAGAAGCTACACAGCTTGCTCACTAGAGTCAGGACTGGGTTTCATCATTTGATGTTTTCCTTTTCTGCTGCAGCAGCTGTCCCTCAGGAAGTAGGTAGGAAGGAAGGGCTGGAGCATGGTAGGCATGATGCTTGAAATTGTTGACCACAGCCTTTATTGGCTATTAATGATCCTCACCTGGACACAATTCTAAGTTTTTTCTTTTAAGTCATAGTCATGTATGAAAGAAGAGAGCAGACTTCTTAGTGGCATCTGCAAGAAAAAGTTTGCCATTATATATACATTTAAATTCAGAAATAGTGAAGACATTTATTTTAAGAACTGGAATGTTGGAACAACTATCTGGGTCAGCCCTAAAGTGACTAAGAACTCCGCATTTCAGGACATTTATTCTCTTGGCTGTTCTTGGTGCACGATGGTTCTGATGCCATCTCAGAATGATAACCACAGTCATATGACACTTCATAGTTCCAAAATTAACTTATTTAGGCCTCACAGCCCGATAAAATAGATACCCATATTGTATAAAGGAAGCAACTGAGGCTTAGATAATCTTAGGGCATGTTGCCTAAGATTATAGGTAATAAATGGAGGAAGCAGTTCAGTTAAGTCACTCAGTTGTGTCTGACCCAGCAACCCCATGGACTGCAGCATGCCAAGCTTCCCTGTCCATCACCAGCTCCCAGAGCTTGCTCAAATTCATGTCCACTGAATTGGTGATCCCATCCAATCATCTCGTCCTCTGTCCCATTCTCCTGCCTTCAAATTTTCCCAGCATCAGGGTCTTTTCCAAAGAGTCATTTCTTTACATCCAGTGGCCAAAGTATTGGAGATTCGGCTTCAGCATCAGTCTTTCCAGTGAATATTCAGAACTGATTTCCTTTATGATTGACTGGTTGGATTTCCTTGTTGTCCAAGGGACTCTCAAGTATCTTCTCCAATGCACAGTTCAAAAGCATCAGTTCTTTGGCACTCAACTTTTTTATGGTCCAACTCTCGCATTCATACATGACTGCTGGAAAGACCATAGCTTTGACCAAACTCTGCTTTTTAATGTGCTGTCTAGATTGGTCATAGCTTTTCTTCCAAGGAGCAGGCATCTTTTAATTTCATAGCTGCAGTCACCATCCTCAGTGATTTTGGAGCCCAAGAAAATAAACTCACTATTTCCATTGTTTCCCCATTTTTTTGCCATGAAGTGATGGGACCAGATACTGTGGTCTTAGTTTTTTGAATGTTGAGTTTTAAGCCAGCTTTTTCACTCTCCTCTTTCACTTCATCAAGAGGCTCTTCAGTTCCTCTTTGCTTTCTGCAGTAAGGCTGGTGTCATCTGCATTTCTGAGGTTATTGATATTTTCCCCAGCAGTCATGATTCCAGCTTGTGCTTCTTTCAGCCCAGCATTTCTCATGATGTACTTTGCATATAAGTTAAATAAGCAAGGTGACAATATACAGCCTTGACGTACTCCTTTCCCACTTTGGAACGAGTGCATTGTTCCATGTCCTATTCTAACTGTTGCTTCTTGACCTGCAAACTTCTTTCTCAGGAGGCAGGTAAGGTGGTTAAGTATTCCCGTCTCTAAGAATTTCCCACAGTTTGTTGTGATCCACACAAAGGCTTAAGCATGGTCAGTGAAGCAGAAGTAGATGTTTTTCTGGAATTCTCTTGCTTTTTCTATGATCCAACAGATGTTGGCAATTCGATCTCTAGTTCTTCTGCCTTTTCTATATCCAGCGTGAACATCTAGAAGTTCTTGGTTCATGTACTGATGAAGCCTGGCTTGGAGAATTTTGAGCATTACTTTGCTAGCATGTGAGATGAGTGCAGTTGTGCAATAGTTTGAACCTTCTTTGGCACTGCCTTTCTTTGGGATTGGAATGAAAACTGACCTTTCCAGTCCTGTGGCCACTGCTGAGTTTTCCAAATTTACTGGCATATTGAGTGCAGCATTTTCACAGCAGTACTGTATCCAGATCTTTTGACTTAATTTCCAGGAGAATCCACTGGGGACCTACCTGTTCATACCCTGTGCTCTGCTGGACACTATAAGGAATACAGATAGACACAAAGTGTGTTTTCCCCAGTTATGGATATAAAAACCAGAGAACAGAATAGAAGTATTTAAAGTTCAGAACGAACTTGAATAGTAGCAGGTGTGAAACCACAGTAGGAAAAGCTTCTGTGGCAAAGATTGACCTTAAAATAGGTCGTGTGAAATGAGAAAATTTGGACACAACATGAGATACTCAATATTAGCTGTAAACAAAAGCGTTTCTAGTGGTTTCAAATTTCAACCTAGCTCTACCCCACTTTCACTGCACACAAGATAGATTGCACCTCCAGATTGATTGATATTGAAATATACATGAGTGTTGCCGTTTGAATGTGGTGTTGGTGGAGGTCTGACAAGTAAATTAAGAATAAAAATATAGGCCTCGTTGAATGATTAGGGAATAACAAGGGAGAAGTAAAATAACTCATGTAAACAGTTGGCAGGAAATGAGGTAAAACATTGGTTCACAAAATGGCAGCTGATTTTTTTTTTAGCAGAAATTGCAGTCCAGAAGGGAGTGAAATGAAAAAGCCTACAACCAAGAATACTTTACCCACAAGACTCTCCTTCAGATTGATGGATAATCAAAAGCTTTTATAGAGAAGTAACAGGTAGAAAAATTCAGCACCAAACCAGCTTTACAGAAAACATTTAAGGAACTTCTCTAGCTGGAAAAGAAAAGGCCACAACTAGAAACAGGCTAAGAGATGAAAAAGCTCACAGGTAAAAGAAAACATTAAGGAAATCACCCACACACAAGCTAGAAAGATTAAAAGACAAAAGTAGTAAAATCATACCTGTGTCCACAGTAAGCAGTTAAAGGACACACAGAGCAATTAGATGTAAAATATGTTATCAAAATGTAACCTAGAGAGAAAGAGAGTATAAAGGGCAGGGTATTTAAAATGTGTTTGAAAGATCAGTGACTTACAACCATGTGTTTATATAGACTACTATACCAAAACCTCAGGGTAATTGCAAACCCCAAAATGTATAATAGATATAAACAAGAAGTAATCCAAAAAAGTACTGAAGATAGTCAACAAATCACAGAAGAGAACAAAAGAAAAAAGAGACCAAAGGGGGAAAGCCTGGAAGGGATAGACTGGAATTTGAGATGAACAGATATAGACTACTGTATCTAAAGTAGATGACAAGGACATATTGTATAGCAGAGGGAACTATATGCACTATCTTAACCTGTAATGGGAAGGGATCTGAAAAAGAATATAGATACATTATTTTATGTATGTTCTATATAACTTAATCATTTTTGTTGTACACCAGAGGGTTTACAATAACTATAAATCAACTATACTTCAATTTAAAAATAAAAATTTTAAAAAGAATAGAACACTGTACTTGTGCAGTGAAGGGAGTATATATTAGTTTAGTATAATCAAGGCAAATTGGAAGTGGTCAAACA